>CM023949.1:18842371-18883095 GCA_013407115.1 Glycine latifolia | reverse complement strand
TGCTCCAGAAAGTTGATTTTCACTGGAGAGCCACGCCTGGGGCGTGGCTCTCCAGTGAAAATCAACTTTCTGGAGCACTTCCCACGCTCCAGGCGTGGCTCCCACGCCCCAGGCGTGGACTCCTTCAACTCTAATTCTGTCACTAATCCGTCGCTAATTCCGTCACAAAATCCGTCGCTAACGCTTTTTCTGACGGAATATAGCAAATTTTAAACTTTCTTTCTTTTTCTCTTAATTATTAAACCTAGGTCATTATACGGATAGGGATTCGATTTCCCTTATCTGAATTTCAAATGAGTATTTTAAACCACCTTCATTTAGCTCCCTCACAACTTCACCCGAATAGCTGGGGCTTCATAAAAGCTTTTGAACATTTTTGTGAACACTTAGAAATCTCCAGCACCGTTCCTTTTTTCTTTACTATTTTACTGTCCAAATTGGTAGGACGAGTAAGGAACCCCCAAATAGGAAAGGATGGACATCCATCCGGGGTCACACTGAGTGTAAGCTCTTTCACATATATATAGATTTTTTAAGAAATTTAAGAATAAATATTTCAAAGTTGTTGCCCAACTCGGCAAACAACCTTTTTTTCTTTGTTCAGCCGATTCCAGGGACGTAGAATGGAAATTTCCACTCTATTGGTCCCATACCCACCATGATTTTCCTTCTTCCACCTTCCGTTTCGAAGAGATGGATTTGTCAAATTCTAATGCTTCCTCGGTTACCTGGATAACTGCTTATAAGGAGGCTCATGGCCATCCCAGTGTTGCTTCCTTTATTTGCAAACATCGACCTGGGTCTTCCGCACCATCGAGTATGATCATGTTTGTGTTTATTTGTTTATATAAGACTTTGCTTATTTTGACTGTGCCTTTGCTTTTATTTTGTAGTTTTTGAAATGGGAAAGCAATCGACTTCCGCTTTGACCCCGGCTCCCAGTACGGGAAAGCCAACACCTCCCCCTTCAAGTTCTAGCAAAGTGGTTGTACTTCCAAGTAGCCGAGGCGATCTCAACCCCCTTATTTCCTTGCAGCTTTAGAAGCAGGAAAAGGTGGGTCAAAAAAGTGAAAGCTTTCAGAGGCCCAGAAGGAGAAGGCTCCTGTTGCATCAACAACACTTGCTCCAACAATGGCCTTACCCCGGGCACCTACTACTGTGTCTGCTTCTACTCCCTCCTCTTTCATTGTGTCCGGGTTATTACTCGGATCCTTGTGGGAGAAGGATTGTATTTCTAATGAACTCTTCCAGGTTGTTTGAGCGCCCAAATACTTTGCGGATCCGGTTCCCTTCTCGAATGCCGAAATTGAAGAGCTCGGTCTCATTGAGCTTAATGCCTTGAAATGCTCGACCCTGGTTCAGAGTTTAGCGACCATGAAAACCAGGTTTATTAAAGTCATCGATGAGCTTTAAGCATCTAGGGAAGAAACCAACAAGTCCCGTGAAGAATTTCTTGCGGCTCAAAGTACTGTTGCAAAGCTGAAGTCTGATCTGGATTCTGTGCGGAAAACAAATGTTACTACAATGCAAAATTTTAAGAATTTGGATGCGTTTATAACAAGCTATAGAAGACATTGCAACAGACTGAGGCGGAGCGGGAGTACGTGAGAGATCAACTCTCGGCAGCCGTGGAGGGGTCTTTTATCAATGCATTGGAGCAGATTCGCTATTTGAATCCCTGGGTTGAGCTTAACACCACCGATATGCACTTTAAGGCTTACGTTAGTGATGGTAAGTTAGTCCCCTCCTTCTCCATGTGAAGATTCAGTGACTCAACTTGAAGAAGATGAAATCCGCGAGGAGGAAGAGGCGGTGCCTACCACTCAAACTGACAACCAAGCTCAATCTCGAGCAGCTTAGGTGCTGAAGAGTTGGGATGCCGGTGTTTAACTTGTAATATTTTTCTTTTTGAATTTGTACTCAACATTGCCGGGTTTGTTCCCTGTTTCACTTTGCAAAACATTTCTTGGTCTATTCCTGACTTTAATTTATTCAACTTGTTACGTACAACATCAACTCTTCTTAGAATTCCGATTCCGCTTCTTAGACTTCCAATCACGCATATGAATCCGTACTATATCGGATTCTATTAAATGATTTGGCCAAAATCAAAAATATTTTTTGCAGTCTGCATAAATATTTATCTGGTTTCAACGACCAGGTACTATATTGTACAAAGATTCCTTTTATTTTATCTTTGCAACATGTTTCGGGTTATCATCCCTGAACTTAATCCCAACAAAGATTAACTTGCTACACGTAGAACTTGGATTTTTAATCACACGTTCCCACATTTTAACCAAATCAGTGTTTAAATAACATATTTTTCTTTGCCAAGATACTAAATTTGATGCATCGTACACACAAAGGTTATATCCGCGCATCTTTTCACAACCCAGCCATGATGACCGGTTTTCTTTACTATATGCAAAGTCACAATAAAGACAAAACAGATTCATTTATTTGCAACTTGCTATAAAATGACTCAAGATCTCAACATGAGAAACAACATGATTACCAAATTATGCGTACGAATCCTAACAAAGGAAAACTTGCTATAAAATGACTCATGATCTCAATAAATGAAAAGCAACATGATTGCCAAATTATGCTTACATATCAAAAGAAAACGTCATTACTTGTCGAGACCACAACTTATGAATCCTAACAAAGGAAAAATAGTAATATCACTTGCCGAAACTACGACTTATTGATTCTAATAAAGGAAAAATATTAACTTGGGACAAACTTTGGAATTAGATCTAACTATAATACACCTTCAGTTTATCCGCATTCCAAGTTCATTTAATTGGCTTCCCGTTCAGGGTCTCTAACATATAAGCCCCCTTGTTGAGTTTTTCTGTAACTCGGTAGGGTCCTTCCCAGTTGGCCGCTAGCTTTCCATCCTTGGCATTTTTATTTCCAATATCTGCTCATCGGAGTACTAGATCCCTCGTGTTGAAGGTCCGGGGCTTCACTTTCTTGTTATACTTGGCGGCTGCAAGATGTTTTGCCGCTAAATCCCGGCAATGTACCGTAACCTGAACTTCGTCGACCAAGTCCAACTCTATAGCCAGAGCTTCATTGTTCTTTTCTTCCTCTGCCTGAAGAACATTCTTTCTTCTCCAAGATGGTTGACCAATCTCAACTGGAATCATTGCCTCACAACCATACGTCAATCTAAATGGGGTTTCTTTGGTGGATGTTTGAACAGTGGTCCTGTACCCCCACAGAACATAATATAGTTGCTCAACCCAGCTGAGACCGACATCTTGCATACGCTTCCTTAACCCATCTACGATCACTTTATTTGCGGCCTCGGTCTTTTATCAATAAACTGAGTTTCATTATCTGTAACAATTTCTCTCGGGATGCAAAATCTGGAGATGATGTTTCTTTCAAAGAACCTTTGAACCCGGGCCGAAGTTATGGTGTTGACTGGTTCCGCTTCTATCCACTTAGTGAAATAATCAACTACAACTATCAGCCATTTTAGCTGCCTTTCCGCTGCCTTGAATAGTCCCAACAAATCCATTCCCCACTTAAAAAAGGGCCATGGAGCCGAGATAGACTTTAACTCGGCAGGTGGGGACCATATTATCTTGGCATGCTTCTGGCAACTTTCACATTTTTTGACATGACTCTTTGAGTCAGCCTCCATAGTTGGCCAATAGTATCCTGCCCGCAGGGCTTTCCTTGCTAACGCCTTGGCCTCCATGTGTTGGCTGTTGATTCCTTCATGTATTTCGGTGAGCACATACTCAACCTTATCTGGGTTCAGACACACCATCATTGGGGTATGTAACCCTTTACGGTACAAGTCGTCTTCCATAATTGTGTACATAACAGCATTACGTACCACTTTCTTGGCTTCCAGAGCATTATCTGGCAAGATTCCTCTTTCAAGGTAATCAATCATAGGACTTCTCCAATCTTCTGCGGCGGAGATTATCATTACACAACTCGGTTTAGAGACTTCCTGCTGGATCACGGTCCTATGACTTCTCGGATTCTTGGTACTTGCCAGTTTTGATAAGATGTCAGCTCTGGCGTTTTCTCCTCTGGGAATGTGGTTAACAGTAATTTCATCGAAGTCGGCCATGATTTCTTTGACTTTATTCAAATACTCTGCCAATAATGGCCCTTTCACCTCGTATTGCCCTTCAATCAGGGCTGTAACGAGCTGGGAATCAGTAAGCACCTTTACCTTTTTAGCTCCTTGTTCTTTTGGCTAGGCCAAACCGGCTATCAGTGCTTCATACTCAGCTTGGTTATTTGATGTTGGGAAATTTAACTGGAGTGATTGCTCA
The DNA here is from genome assembly GCA_013407115.1 of Glycine latifolia. Lineage (NCBI taxonomy): Eukaryota > Viridiplantae > Streptophyta > Magnoliopsida > Fabales > Fabaceae > Glycine > Glycine latifolia. The sequence goes on along the minus strand of CM023949.1, from coordinate 18,878,785 downwards.
ACTGTTATTCCCTCCGGGTTCTCCACTATAATCTCGGCTCCATTCCTTTGACATTTGATGATCCGTCAACATATACCTTCCAAAGATTATTGTCGTTCCCAGTTGCTCCCTCAAATGGAGTTAGCTCCATTATAAAGTCAGCCAATGCTTGAGATTTTATAGCATGTCAGGCTTCGTACTTCAGATCAAACTTGGATAGTTGTATTGCTCAGTTGATCATCCTTCCAGCCAAATCCGGTTTGTGGATTACTTTTCGAATTGGTTGGTTGGTTCTGACGATGATCGTGTGGCCTTTAAAGTAGGGGCGAAGCCTCCTTGTGGTCATCAGCAATGCAAAAGCTATTTTTTCTAACTTTTGGTACTGTAGCTCAGAATTGCGAAGGGCCCTACTTATAAAGTAAACTGACACTTGTGTGTTCTTCGTCTCCCTCACTAGTACTGCTCTGACCGCTTCATCTTCCACGGACAAGTATAATATCAAAACTTCTCCTGGTTCTGGTTTTGACAGTACATGTGGAGAAGCTAAACACTCTTTAATTTCTTTAAATGCAGCTTTGCATTCTGGGTTCCAGCCTACTGTAGCCTCCTTTTTGAGTAGCTTGAAGAATGGAAGTGTAACACCCTGAAATTTCAATAACTGAAAATATATGGTTGAAATGTTGTATGAATTATCCTTGTGCGACTACATTATGTGAAGATTAGGTTATGTGAAGTTTGTTTGCTCTATGTTTGAATTATTTGTGTGAAATATTAATTAGAGATAAATAGAAATACTACAAATATGTGTGAAAATTACCATAATGCCTTTGAAGTAAAATTACCATAATGCCATCGAAGTAAAATTACAATAACGCCATTGAAGTAAAATTACCATAATGCCATCGAAGTAAAATTACCATAATGCCCTTAGATATTTTGGTAAGATATTTTGAAGTGAAAATTACAATTATACCCCTAGACTAAGTGACAAATTACCATATACCCTTGAGATTAAAATTACCAAAATACCCCTAGATATTTTGGTGAGATATTTTGAAGTAGAAATTACAATCATACCCCTGGAGTAAGCGATAATTTACCAAAATACCCTTAGATATTTTGTGGAAATTTGAAGAAATTACAGAAATGCCCCTAGGACGTCAAATTACCAAAATATCCTTAGAAACAAACAAACATCACAAGAAGACTAGAAGTACCTACTGGTCGAAAATTTATGATTAGGTACGCCAGAAGATAAGTCTCTAAATTTTAATAATGAATATAATAAGTGCAAGCAAATAAACCTTACATTAAAAATAAAGAAAAATTTCATGAATATCTAAAGCTATCATGAGCTATAATTTCAGACTGTGAGATGATATGATGAGGAAAATTATCACATGAGAAATACCTGTGATGGTTGTACAAGAAGGATAGGATAGAAGCAAATGGATCTAAGTGGCAAGTTTGGAAGTGCTTAGAATATATTTAGTTATGATTAGTTAATTTATGAAAAGAAACCAATTCTGACTGTGTATGATTTGGGGTAAAGGCTTAAGATTTTAGATGAATGAAACATTAGTAGCTATCAACTTAATTGAAAATTACATGGAGTACACTTGGTTTAAATTAAAAGAAACAAAAAAATAAACCAAAGCATGCTTATACGTGAGAATTGGAACAAAATAATTGAAATAGAAGTGCAAAATCATGTGTATGTGTACGTAGAATTGGTACACTTAACCCAATTGTGTAGCCATGTATAAAACAAAGCTAAAATCTAGCATTTCAGCCAGCATACCACGTGCCCTTTCAGCCATATGGGGGAATATTTGATTTTTTTTTTTGCTTGGTAAGAATGCATTTAATGCAAGAGTAAAAAAATATCTTCTTGGAATCAAAAACTGCACCTATAAGTGAACTTGTTCCCTAACTCACGGTTACTTGCTTCTTTTCCTTTATTCACTTTTGTTTCATTTTATCTTCTTCTCTTCTCACTCAAACTGCAGCTCCTTCCTCAAGCTCTTGAATCATTCCAGTCAAATACTTTGGTAAGTATAGCTGTTAAAATTCGTATGGTTTTTAAGCTGAAGTTTTGGACTGTTTTGAAATTTCCATATCTTCCTCTGTACTTCACCAAATGAGGTGTGTGACCACTCATATTAAAGATTAGGATGTCTACTATGTTATCCTAAAATATGAGACCAAACTAAGTAGTGAATCGTGCCCAGAAATTATTTTAGTTCAAGCTGTCCAAAACTGTCCACATCAAACAAATTCTGCCATCCGTTTTGAAAATTTTATTTCTCTCTCATTTATTACTCAAATTAGGTGTATGATATATGGAATTAAATATCTAGATGTCAAATATAACATATAAAAATTTCAGATAAATCTGGATTGTGTACTGCTTGCAGTCACGAAAACACTAAGGCATGTCAGTGTAGAAATTGGAACTCGCTGGCAGCTTTGAAGTCTAGTTTTAAAAATGTTATAGCTAGAGTTTTAGAAATCCAAATATGGAATATGGTACCTTTTTAGAAAGCTTAGGAAGTCTAGTTTAACATACTAAAAGATGAGAATTTAAGACTAGCACAAATTATAGGAAGAACCGAATTATGTATGGTGCGAAATCTATACTAAATTATTTTCAATTTGGTATATAGTGCTCTGCATTTGGACCAAGGCACGTGAACTTAAGAGAGCTCAAAAGAATGCTACAAGGGGGGCTATCAGAGGGATAGAGATAGGTAAAGGGAGTTTTTTATTTTTTTATAGCTTTTGATACCATAGTTGGAGGCCAGGGAGTCCAACTATGAGGATATATGCCTGTCCCTGCTGTGTGTTGGCTTTCAAGGAAAAACTACGTTTTAAACTAATGGGGATGCGATGTATTTATGATTGATGTGTGTTTGTTCTTATGTGTGCTCCTTTTCAAGAAAAACTATGTTTTCAACTAATGGGATGCGATGAATTGGCTTGTTGATGGATAAAACTATGAATGATGTTGTTGTTGTAATGATTGGATTTTTGGGAAAAGTCTTAATTACAGAGGAGACTCTGCCCAAAATTTTATAACATGTTTTCCTATTTAATTATTCATTAAATTTTAAATGGGCATAAAAGAATGTTTTATATATTGTAGTCCTCCTCTTTAATTTAGAATTTTCCGAAAAATATCAGTCTTGTGATATGATGAATTGTGAATGTATGAAATTTGGGTTGTCTGAAGACCTGGGAAATGTGAATCTCAGGCATATGTATTATGTATAGATATTGAAATTGAGATGCCATTGATGTAGTTGATAAAGTTTAAATGAGATAATACTGAGATGGTTGATGATATTGAAATGAGATAAGCTTGATATGTATGATAATGATATTGAGATGATGTGATGTTGATGTTGATAATGACATTGATGAGAGATAATGTTGATGTGAACAATGTCATTGTGTGATATGGATACACATGGATACCCATGGTTGTATGTTGTGTATGTCCACGTGGGGTACATTGACTGGTTGGATAACCTTGCGAGGGTGGGTTTACGAATTTTAAGCATCCTAAGAGAGAAAGGGGTTGTTTAAAATTCCGGTCCCTATCTATCCATGGTCAGTGTATCGGTGATGTTGTGTATGTACATGGGGGTGCATGACTGGATAACCTTGCGAGGGAGGGTTTACGAATTTTAAGCATCCCAAGAGAGAACAAGTGTTTAAAATTCCGGTCCCTAGCTATCCATGGTTAGTGCATTGATGGTGCCCATGTTTCATGCTTCATATTTGCACGAATGGAAATAGAATGATGGACAGTAAGTACTGGGGGTACTAGGGGGCATCACTCTGTTTGGAACTCCCTTGAGACTCAGGGCTGATCACCATGGGGGGGAGCGACCTGTGCACGACAGGGTGACCTCGACGAGCTACTGCATCATTTACCTAGAGAGGCTATTTCCATGAGGATGGTACCACATTGCATTCTGAGAGTTGAGTCAGGTGCATGCATCATTCTGAGCATGATTGTTTTGATTTGTGAAATGAAGTGGATGACTGATTTGTTGAGTGTGTATTGACCTAATGGATTATTGAGAATGTTTGTGGTTGTTAATATTGTTTCCTTTCTAATTATTGTTATCTGGTACTTGTTGATCTTATATAATAAACTCACCCTTGCAACTTTTGTACCGTGTGGTTGGTACCTGTGATGATCACGAACCTTTGTTCGTGGGAGCAGATGATCAACAACAGGTGATATTGGAGAGAGATTTCTTTTGTTGGAGCCGCCAAGCCAATGTGACAACGTTGGAATTTATTTTGGAAAGATTTGTGTTTTGTTAATCAACTCTTCCTTAGTTAGTCCCTTGATTATTTTGTTAGACATGTAAATGTTGAGGTGTAAGTACATGTAAAATTTTAAAAATATGAATCATGTGTACTGGTTTAGTATATGTGTGTGTGTGTATATATATATATATATATATATATATATATATATGTATTTAATCATTGTAATTGTATCGTGTGTATGATAATTATATTATTATGAAAAAAAATTTACTACCATTTTATAATCAAATTAATGGAGTTTTCATTAAAAATTGAAATTGCACGTGCTATAGTTAGTGATATCGTAGCGACGAGGTGGGTCGTTACATTAGTGGTATCAGTGAGTCTACTGTGTTTCTCTGTGCATTTTATGTTTGCTTGATTGAATGTTTGATGTTGAGTAGTTGACTGTTTTGAAGATTGCTTGGGTTGTTTGTGTTTGAGACTTATGCATATTGTTGTTTTGCATGGGTTATGGAGATTTGTTAGTGCTATCATAATACATTTGTATTCCTGATGTCTGTTATACCATAAATTTCAATGCCTTGTCACGAGTTAATAGACTGGCCACCTGGATAATTCGTGAAGTACAATGGGACACTATGGCAAGCAGTCAGGAATACAAAGAGTAAAGAATGAGCGTTAATGTCTCACGAAAGAACTGTTGTAAAAGAGTGATTTCTCGAGACATCAACTCTCAATAATAATTAAGTAGGGATTTGAGATATGTATACAATTGTCTTATCCCTTTTCTTGTGTGTATTCCTTCCATGTTCTCATATCCTGATATGTGCAGGGAGTGATGTGTGGACAAAATGATTGTAAAGTAGCTTATGATCTCCAAGTCTTAGCCAGACTGTGGGGAATCAGAATAGAGAAGAAGCTTAAGCTCTATGTGATGATCTTGTGGTGGAAACCCAACTAGTGGTTCAATTTTAACTTCTGATGTGTGTTTGAATTGTTTTGTAGAGATTTTTGGTACAAAATTATTTATTGATCTGATTTGTTTGCTTCTCAGCCAAATTGATGTTATTTTGGATATGGACTGGTTAGCTTTCAAACATGTTTTGTTAAACTATTTTGATAAAACTGTGATGTTTGATGATTCTAAAGTAAGTAAGGATGAAATGTTTATCTCTGCCAATCAAATTGTGACTTCTTTGAAATAAGATGCTAAAGTATATATACGATCTTGTTTAACCTGGAAGTAGAAACCAAGGTTCCTATAGGTGATTTCCCTGATATTTAAAAGTTTCCAGAAATTTTTTCCAAAGATATATCTGGTTTACTACTTACGAGAGAGATATAATTTTCTATAGATTTAGTACCTGTGATGATCACGAACCTTTGTTCGTGGGAGCAGATGATTAACAACAGGTGATATTGGAGAGAGATTTCTTTTGTTGGAGCCGCCAAGCCAATGTGACAACGTTGGAATTTATTTTGGAAAGAGTTGTGTTTTGTTAATCAACTCTTCCTTAGTTAGTCCCTTGATTATTTTGTTAGACATGTAAATGCTGAGGTGTAAGTACATGTAAAATTTTAAATATATGAATCATGTGTACTGGTTTAGTATATGTATATATATATATATATGTATGTATTTAATCATTGTAATTGTATCGTGTGTATGATAATTATATTATCATGAAAAAAAATTTACTACCATTTTATAATCAAATTAATGGAGTTTTCATTAAAAATTGAAATTGCACGTGCTATAGTTAGTGATATTGTAGCGACGAGGCGGGTCGTTACAGGAAGGGCCTTCTCTGCCGATTTAGGGAGAAATCGGGTTAGAGCCGCCAGTCTTCCTGTCAATTGCTATATTTCTTTTTTATTTGTTGGAAACTGCATGTCCAACATAGCTTTACACTTATCCGGATTAGCTTCTATTCCTCTGTGGGTCAACATGAATCCCAAGAATTTCCCAGTCTGAACCCCGAAAGCACTTTTGACCGGGTTTAACCAAATTTTGTATTCCCTTAACTTGCTGAACGTTTCTTCTAGGTCCTGCATATGATCAGCCAGCTTACTGTCTTGACAATCATGTCATCAATGTATACTTCAATATTCCGGTCGAGCTGATGTTCAAATACTCTATTCATCATTCTTTGATGGCCCCCGAGTTTTTCAACCCGAAAGGCATAACATTATAGCAGTAATTCGCCTTTTCACCTATAAAGGTTGTTTTATCCTGATCTTCCGGGTACATTGCTATTTGATTATACCCAGAATAGGCATCCATAAAGGACAATAACTGAAACCCATACGAGTTATCCACTAGTTGATCAATATTAGGCATTGGGTATGAGTCTTTAGGGCACACTTTCTTCAAATCAGTGTAATCTGTGCATACCCTTCATTTGCTGCTAGGCTTCTTCACCATCACCACATTAGCCAACCACGTAGTGTATTGAATTTCTCGTATGAATCAGGCATCCAAGAGCTCTTTAACATGTTCTTCCAGTGCTTGTTTCCTTTTCAGACCAAGTTTCCTCTTCTTTTGTCCCACGGGCTTCGATCTAGGGTACATTGACAACAAAATTTTGGGTCTATCCCCGGTATTTCCGAAGCCTTCCATGCGAAAACATCCTGATTCTTTTCCAGGCACTCCACCAATTTGGCTTTTATGATCAGGTTGACCGCCTTACCAACCTTGGTGATTTGCCAGGGCTGATTCCCTATCTTCAAGTCCTCATCTTTTCTCATGTTGAGTTCAACCATATTAACTGGTTTCCTTGCCTTACGTTTCTCGACCTTCCTTCCATTCTGGTCTCCTTGGTCGATCCGGGGTGGCAAGGATGGACCCCCCTCGCTATTCTTGACCATGTTGTAGTAACAATGCCGGGATTCTTTCTGGTCCCCGCAGATTGTAACCACTTTGTTTGCATTTCCCACCATTTTTATCTTTTGGTGCTTGGTAGAGACCAATATATCCCACTTATGGATAGTTGGCCTCCCTAATATAACATTGTACTGCGAGGGAAAATCAATCACAATAAACTTTACTCGTTCTGACTTGAATGCCTCCTTTGTGCCTAACATCATTCTGAGCTCAATGTAACCTTTTGGGGCAGTGTTTTCCCTATTGAACGCTATTAAGACTGTTTTGCATGGCTTCAACTCAACTTCATCAATATTCATTTTCTTAAACGCACTATAGAATTATATCCGCGCAGCTGCCATTATCTACAAATATCCTTTTAACCCAGCAATTCACTATTGTTCCAGTAATTACCAAGCCATCTTCATGATCCGGCACTACGTTTCTCATATCCTCCTTTGCGAAGTAAAGTAAAGGGGGCTCCGCCTTATTAATTTTTCCTTTAAACTTAGGCAGTTCTCTTACTGAAAGAACCTCCTTCAAATACTTCCTTCTTTGGCTGGCGGTGTCTCCTCCTCCTCCCAAAGCTCCACAAATAACATTACATTCGAACTCGGGTTCTTGAAATTCACCTTCATCATTATTTTGCTTTTTTCTCTTTTCTTCTCTATCTTTCCCGTGTGCCTGGTCTTCATTCTGACCCTCGCCTTTGTGTTTGTTCTTACGACCCTGAGTCTTTATCACATATTGCCTGAGTCTGCCACCTCTGACAAATTTCTCAATCGCATCCCTTAAATCCCAGCATTGGTTCGTGGTATGCCCTAGTCCATCGTGGAATTTACAAAATCGGGACTGATCTATCCCCGCCTTATTGTACAATGGACGAGGTCGGTCTACATTTTTCATATAAGTTGAAGCCACTTCCCGCCAGATTTGTGATCGGGATGCATTTAACGGGGTGTACTTCTCATACTTGGTCTCATATTTCCCTGGCCTGAACCTAGTATCCGCATTTCTTCCTTGGTTGTGACCCCTTTGCTGCTCTCTACTTCTTGGAGGTGGGCTTCTTCTTTTGGGACTTCTTCTTTCTTTCTCTTTGCCGACCGCATTGGCAATCTCCATCTGTTCTAGCTCCAGATACTTTTTTGACCGAGCCCTAAACTCCATCAGAGATTTCACTAGATCTTTATAGATTGACTTTGCTAGCCGGGATGACCCATCCAACCCGGCTGCAATGATGTGCAGATGCACTTTTTCTTCCAACCTTGTACCTGTAAGACAGCCTCCTTGAAATGATCCAGGTAACTCTGGAGCATCTCACTGGGTTGTTGTCTTATCTTCACAAGTGCGAATTTGGACTTAGGTTGTTTCTTACTAGTGGCAAAGTTCAACAGAAACTTCTGCCCATAAGCTTCAAAACTATGGATTGACAGCGGTGGCAGTGTATGAAACCACGTTTGCGTATTCCCAGATAAAGTTGTAGCAAAAATCCGGGATATAATGGGCTCATCAATTCCCCTTACACACATCTGAATGTCAAACTCGTCAATATGCACTTGTGGATCCTGGTTTCCATTATATTTTGACAAGAAAGCCCCATCAAAGTCTTTCAGGTACAGAGCATTCACAATTTCATCAATGAAAGGGTTGTTGTTACGTTGCCCCCTACTGTATTTCCTCCTGTAAACTCCCCCATCCGTCTTTGGCCAGGGTGCAGCTTCTCTGGCATTTCGATTTTCCTCCATAACCAAGTTCTGAACCCTCATTGTGGGTTCTTGAACATTAGGGATCACAACTCGAACTTGAGCAGTCTGATTTGCTTCAGCAATGGCATTTTGGGGTGGAACTTCTGTTTGCCTACGAGCCGCATTTCCCATGTCCACCCGGACTGGATTTGCATGTCGAGACTGGGGTGGACCTTCAAAATTGGCCCGAGTTACTATGGAAACTCGGACTTGACTGATATTTTAGTTTATATCATTCTGGGTTGTATCCTAATTGTGCTGTCCCCGATTCTGATTATGAGTTGGGTTCTCCATGCTCCTGAATCACTGTTCTATAAGCTGGATATGTTGCTCTTCTTCTCGCCTCAATGCAGCATTGTGCTCCTCCATCTGGAACTCTAAATTTTTGATATCTTCTCGCCTCTGTAGGGCGTGCCTCCTTTCCATCTCATCCATCCGGGCTAGAATTGAATTAAGAACATTGTCCATGAGATGCTCGTTAAGCTCTGGATTACGAGGTACCACCATTGTACGGTTAATTTGTTGGTCATTAACTGCTCTAGTTTGCTCCAGGCGGTGATAATCTATTTGATTGGGTAAGACTGCACGTGTCACCGGTGCAGGAGTGGAGGTTGCGTCTGAAACCTCGTCACTTACATAGACCGTGTCAAAGTCCACCGGTTGAGGTGGTGCCATGTTCTGGTTTGGAGGGGACAGTGGGTTCACCTCCTCCAAAACAAGATTTGAAGGTAAGTCCCTCTATACACCCACATCAGAGCATGGGTGCGTCATTTGATTGTTACTTCTTGTGTTTACCATCACGGACGTGGGATTTGAAATTTAACGTCTCCACAAACGGCGCCAATTGTTCTGTGTAGTGAACAACAATGTCTAGTTGAATAGCTAGTGAGTTAGTCTTGGATCAAGATCTTTCTTCAAGGTATCTATGGAGAAGATACCTCTAAGTCAAGCCGATCACTATGCACGTTGATACCAATCTTGGGCGTGATGTGTGTGCACAGTGACAACATATATTAGGGTTTAGAGAGAGTCCATATACCTGTGAGCGTACCTCTTATTTATAAGGGTGTTACCTCTAGGTTAAATCACTACCACCTCTTGATTAGATAAGATATCTATTTGTTTTGTTTGTTATGATCTCCTTTGATAACTATTTTACACGTTGTTGAGATCTCTCGTTACTGTTGAGATTTTGAGCTAATGGATCCTTAATGGGCCTCATGGTAATGAAACACCTTACGAGGCCCACATGCTGGGTCCGTAACAGTTGGTATCACTTCTGTAACTTCTTGGTCAGCTGAATCACATATGTAAAGGGTTCACCCCGAAATTATTTTGAACACCCCCTGGAGTAGTGTTTTGAGTGTTGCATGTCTTCAGCAAATTCAGAACTTGAGCCACATATATCGACTATGTTGCATACGGTCTAGGGTGGTTTTGTGGCAGGAGGAGATAGAGGTTAATTTGTTTGGATCAACGGAACATGTTGACAACAATCCTTCTACCTGGAGGATTATATAAATGTAAAGCCAAATAAATGTATATATATATATATATATTTAAAATATTTTTGATACTGATTCAAGCGTTACATTCATGGTCTTCATGATCATTGAGTTACTCGTCCGTCATACTACATGCACACATTTTAATTAACAAAAACAAATGCCACTATATCATACCCTAATTAAGAAAGATGACAACAAACCTTAATTAAAAATAAAAAAACCTCCCAAATCAACTACGTCTTATTTGAAGTTTTAGCTAAAAGCAAGAATAACAGATCCAAATCAACTGTAATGCACACCATATATTCAAACAGTACGTGCATGGCCCCTTTTGTTGGAGGTGAGTGTGGGTTTATATGTTGGTTTATTTTCTTTTATTTGACTAAGTCAAAATCATGTAAGGTGGTCCACTCATCTTATCTTCTTAGGAATAAGTTGTTGCTAATCTTATCCCTTATTTTAAACAACTATGCCCACATTTTATGCATATTAAAAAACAACCTCTTTGATGGGAATAGGTTATAAAAGGAGATGTGCACCATGGCCAAGGTTCCTGTTCTTGCTATCTGAAAAATCTCAATACACCATCTGTGAGTGATAGTGAAAGCACAGAAGATCCTTAAGCCAAAAGTCATATTAGTTTGGATACTCATAAATTGTTTATAGATTACTTGACTCACGGACCATTGGGCTAATGCAGTTTATCTATCATTTAATTGTTTTTTCTACATCTTATATGCTTGTGCGTTTCTGTTTACTTGAGAATTTATTAATTTATGTTGCTCATAATTTATTTAATGCAATAAAAATTGCTAGAATTATGAGTTATGTGTTTAAATTATTTATTTATTTAAATTGTATGTTTATTTATGGTATTAGTTTAAGCATACGATATTATGTTAAATAATTTATTCACATTAATATAAGTGAGCTTATTGAATAATTATATGCAATGTTATTTCAATTTATTTGCACTATTGAGTATGTTATGCAAATACTTGGCTCTTATTAATAATTAATTAATATTAAGTTGATTAATCTGAATGATGAATTATTTAATTTTATTGTTTATGGTTAATAGCAATAAAATTAATTTTAGAAATTAAAAAATATTTAGTGACCTTTATAATTTAATTAATTAAAGCCTAGCCAAAATAAATTTAATTATTTAAATTATATATTAAGAGCCTCTAGATCACATAAGGTAAATAATATTAATTGTAGTTAATCATAATATCATATAATAGATATTATCCCACATGAATTTCTATTATATTTTTGTATGATTAATTAGGATAAAATATTAAATTATATATTTTTTGATTTGTCCATAGGGATCAAAAAATATAACTTGATAGTTTCATCATAATGTTTATGTGAATTTAATTGAATAAAAATTTTAGTACACACACAAATTTTATGTCGCTAAATTCATAATTTTATAAGCATGACTTACATTGGTAAAACATGATATATTATTTTTGTCTCAAATTTTAATGATAAGCATACATGTTGAATAATTTTGCAACTATACAACCTATTAATACAATTGATATCCCGAAATTGAGAGGAGATTATTTTTCTATCTGGAAGGAAAAGATTCTGATGACGTTAGGGTATATGAACATTGATTATGCTATCAGGAAAACTAAACACCAACAATTATAGAGAACAATATATACTATGGTATATAGGCTGGTATTAAGGATTCAGTTGAATAGTATGACAATGTGAAAGTGCTCCTAAAGTACATTGATGAACAATTTAAGACTTAAGGGAAGACATTAACCAATACCTTAATAATGAAATTTTCTTCTATGAAGCTCAATACTCTGAGGGGTGTGCGTGAGCACATCATGCAGATGAGAGACATTGTAGCTCAACTTAAAACTCCAGAGTTGGACATGTTTGACTCTTTTCTAGTGCATTTTATTCTAAATACTCTCCCAGCACCATATGGTTCCTTTTAAAATATCCGACAACACACATAAAGACAAATGGTCTATTAATGAACTCATGACCATGTGTGTTCAGGAAGATGAGAGGTTGTAGTTGGAACAAGGAGAGAGTTCTCTTATGATGACTGAAAGGAAGGATAATAAGAAAGGCCATAAGAACAAGGGAAGGGGTAAAATACCACCTCAAGCTGAAATTAAGAAAGAATCTAGGTGTTTCTTCTATAAAAAGAATGTGCACATGAAGAAAGATTGTCCTAAGTTCAAGTTATGGTTTGGAAAAGAAAGGTATGCCTACCTTTTTAGTTTGTTATGAATCTAATATGATTAATCATAACACTTGGTGGATTGATTTGCAATATGGTCTTTCTATATTTATTTGCAAAATGATACCACTTATGATGCTATGCATGTTAATGTTGGCTTGAAATGATGTGTTATGAATGAGGATTCCTTTATGTTGTGACACCTAAGATTAGGACACATCTCTATCAAGAGAATTAAGAGATTGGTAAATGAAAGGGTACGTAGTGCTTCAGATTTTACTGATCTTGATACTTGTATAGATTGCATTAAGGGTAAACAAACTAACAAGTCTAAGAAGGGTGCAAAGAGGAGCTCAAATCTATTATAAATCATACATACAGATATTTGTTGTCCAGACATGGATGCAAGTAGTCCGAAATACTTTATCACCTTCATAGACGATTTTTCACGATATATGCATCTCGACTTACTTTGTTCTAAAGATGAAACTTTAGATGCTTTTAAAGTTTTTAAGGACGAAGTGGAGAAACAATATGGAAAACATATTAAGATCGTGAAATCCGATAGAGGTGGTGAATACTATGGTAGATACATGGAGAATGGACAAGCACCTGGTCTATTTGCGAAATTTCTTCAAGAACATGAGATTGTTGCCCAGTACACTATGCCTTGTTCTCCGAATTATAATGATGTGGCAAAAAGAAGAAATCGAACCTTAATGGACATGGTGTGAAGTATGCTTAGTAGTTCCAAACTTCCTAAGTCATTGTGGACTGAAGCACTAAAGACGGCAGTGTACATATTGAACCGAGTTCCAACTAAGGCTGTCCCAAAGACACCATTTGAGTTATTTAAGAGTTGGAAACCGAGTTTGCAACATGTACACGTTTGGGGATGCTTGTCTCAAGTGAGAATATATAACCCACAAGAATATAAGCTTGGCCCAAGGACCATTAGTGGATACTTCATTGGATATGCTGAAAGGTCTAAGGGATACAGTTTTTACTGTCCATTTCATGGTACAAGGATTGTTAAATTTCATGAGAATGACTTGATTAGTGGGAGCGATCAATCCAGAGATTTTGTTTCTGAGAAAGATCATTCAGTTACTCAACCATCCACTCCAAATCTTAGATTGATTGTTATTAACAATACCCTTCCAGCTCAACCGGGTGTTGTGCAACCTATCATTCAAGATCCACAACCTGTTGATAATCTAGTAGATCAAGTTGTTCATAAGGAGCAATAAATTGTTGATTAACCAATTGAACAACAAGTTCCTCAAGAAGATAATGAAACAACATTAAGGAGATATACCAGAATAAAGAAATCAGCGATACCGAGTGATTTTGTATCTACAGGAATCTGACTATACTATTGGAGCTGAAAATGATCCTGAAATGTTTTCACAAGCCATGAGTTCTAAAGAATCAAACTTGTGGTATGATGCTATGAAAGATGAAATGAATTCTATGACATCGAATGGAGTCTAGGATCTTGTTTAGTTGCTTGATGGTGCAAAGGCCATTGATTGTAAATGGGTCTTCAAAACTAAGAAAGATCCATTAGGCAACATTGAGAGATATAAATCAAGACTCGTAGCCAAGGGATTTAATCAAAAGGAAGGAATCGACTACAAGGAGACATTCTCTCCTGTATCTAAGAAAGATTCTCTTCGCATCATTCTGGCATTGGTTGCATATTTTGATTTAGAGTTGCAACAAATGGATGTGAAAATGGATTTTTTCAATGGAGACATAGAGGAAAAAGTTTATATGAAACAACCCGAAGGATTGTCCTCTCCTAAGGGTGAGCAATTGGTATGCCAGCTTAAGAAATCTATATATGGATTGAAACAAGCCTCTCGTCTGTGGTACTTAAAATTTCATGACGTTGTTTCTTCATTTGGTTTTTCAGAAAATGTTATGGATCATTGTATATACCAGAAGGTCAGTGGGAGCAAAATTTGTTTCCTTATTTTATATGTGGATAATATTTTGCTTGCAACCAATGACAAGGATTGTTATCTGAGGTGAAACAATTTCTCTCTAAGAACTTTGATATAAAGGATATGGGTGATGCCTCTTACGCTATTGGCATAAAGAGAAAGAGTAAAAGGCGTTCTTGGTTTGTCTCAAGAAACCTATATTAACAAAGTTTTGGAAAGATTTAGAATGAGTAATTGTTCAACAAGTGTAGCTCCCATTGTGAAGGGTGACAAGTTTAATTTAAGCTAGTGCCCGAAAAATGATCTTGAGCGAGAAAAATGAAGAACATTCTTTATGCTTTAGCTTTTGGAAGCCTTATGTATGCTCAGGTCTACACAAGACCTGATATTGCTTTTGCGGTTGGAGTGTTAAGGAGATATCAAAGTAACCCAGGTTTAGACCACTGGAAAGTTGCAAAGAAAGTGATGAGATACCTTTAGGAATGCTTATGTACAGAAGGACTGACAACTTGGAAGTAACTGGCTACTCAGATTCAGACTACACTGGCTGCGTTGATATGAGAAAATCGACTTCGGGATATATTTTTATGCTAGCCAGTGGAGTTGTGTCTTGGAGAAGTGTCAAGCAGACCTTGACTGCTACTTCCACTATGGAGGCTGAGTTCGTTTATTGTTTTGAGGCTACCTCACATGGTGTATGGATAAGGAGTTTCATTTCTGGGCTTAGAGTTATGGATTCCATTTCTAGGTTGTAACGACCCACCTCGTTGCTACTGTATCATCAACTCTTACCGCACAAGATTTAACTTTTAATGAGAAGTTCATTAAATTGATTATGAAAATGATGGTAAATTTTTTCGCGATAATACAATTATCATACACGTATTACATTTACATAATTAAACACATATGTACATATATATTAAATCGATACATGTCATCCACATGTTAAAACTTCCTTTAATTTTTACATGAAATACAATTGAAATTACATATCTAACAAAAAGTCAAAGAACTAACTAAGAAATAGTTGATTAACAAAACACAACTCTTTCAAAAAAAGAAACCTAACGTCATCACATCGGCTTGGTGACTCCAACCAAAAAGAATCTCTCTCCAGAATCACCTAAGGCTGCTCATTTGCTCACACGAACGAAGGTTCGCGATCATCATAGGTACCAACCACACAGTACAACAAACGCAATGGTGAGTTTATTATATAAAAACAACAAGCATCAGATAACAGTAGTTGGAAGAAAACAACACAAATTACCACAATTATTTCCACAAACCCCTCATTCCATTACACATTCAACAAAAACAGTCATCCAATGTATTCCACAACTCAAACAATCATATTCATAATTATGTATGCATCTGACTCATCACTCAGCATGCAATATGGTACATTCTCATGGAAATAGTCTCTCTCAAGAAAATGATGCAGTAGCTCGTCGAGGTCACCTTGTCGTGCACTGGTCGCTCTCCCCCCATGGTGATCAGCCCTGAGTCACAAGGGAGTTCCAAACAGAGTGATGCCCCCTAGTACCCCAGTACTTACTGCCACCATTCTATTTCCATCCATGAAATATGAAGTATGAACATGGGCAACATCAATGCAATGACCATGGATAGATAGGGACCAGAATTTTAACAATCCCTTTCTTTCTTAGGATGCTTAACATTCGTAAACCCACCCTCGCAAGGTTATCCAGTCATGCACCCCTCATGTACATACACAACATCACTGATACACTGACCATGGATAGATAGGGACTGGAATTTTAAACAATCCCATTCTCTCTTAGAATGCTTAAAATTCGTAAACCCACCATCGCAAGGTTATCCAACCGGTTAATGTACTCCACATGGACATACACAATATACAACCATAGGCACCATCAATGCACTGACTATGGATAGCTACGGACCAGAATTTTAAACAATCATATTCTCTCTTAGGATGTTTGAAATTCGTAAACTCACCCTCGCAAGGTTATCCAATCAGGCACCCCCATGGTATTCATGTGTATCCACATCACACATTTCAATATCACCATCTTACATATTAAACTCATCTTATTTCAGCATCAACAACCAATTCATCATCATCTCATTTAAACATCATAAACCACATCATCATTATATCAGTTATACATCATTAAACACATCATCATTATCTCATTCAATCATCACCAACACATCAATAACATCTCATTTCAACATTATCAATGACATCAATATAATCTTATCCATCCAAAATCCATATTAGCACGAGACTGGTATTTTAGGAAAATTCTAAATTAAAGAGGATGACTAAAATATAGAAAACACATTCTTATGCCCATTTAAAAATTTAATAAAAAATTAAATAGGAAAACATATTATAAAATTTTGGGCAGATTCTCCTCTGTAATTAAGACTTTTCCCAAAAATCCAATCAATTACAACAACAACATCATTCACTGTTTTATCCATTAATAACAAATTCGTTACATCCCATTAGTTAAAAACATAGTTTTTTCTTGAAAACGAGCACACATAGGAACAAACACACATCAATCATAAATACATCGCATCCCATTAGTTAAAAACATAGTTTTTCTTGAAAACCAACATACAACAGAGACAAGTAGTTATCTTCATAGTTGGACTCCCTGGCCCCCAACTATGGTACCAAAATTATAACTATATAATAAACTCCCCTTACCTATCTATGTCTCTCTATTAGCTCCTTGAAATGTTGTTTTGGGATCTCTCAAGTTCACGTGCTTTGGCCCAAACCCAGAGCTCTATATACCAAATTGAAGATAATTTAGTATAGATTTCAAAAACAAGGCTAACATTAGCATTTGGGTTCAAATACCAAATCAAATTTAAAAAGAGGCTAAAATGGTGTTTTGGGAGTCCACATCAAAAGACATCATTTTGAAATTCCGATCACACCAATGTGATCAGGGTTCAACAAGGATCACAGAAATGACATTAGTTTCATAAAAAGGAGATTTTTACAACATCTCATTTTCAAAGAGTTTTCAAAGGAAGCATAGAAGCAGCCAATAATGATACCCGAATCACAAGAGATATCAAGAGAAGCTTAAACTAGCTAGAAGAAGACAAATGAAACCAAGATTACCTCAAGGAAACCAAGAAAAGAGGATTGGAGGCTCCGTTCTCTATCGGATCCTCAAGTTGAGTTTTGAAGATTCCGCTCTAAGTAAAGTGCTCCTCTTCATGCGGTGGTCCAATGGCAAGCGGCGGTGCCTCGTTGTGGTCTCTGGTGACTGTGGGTGGTGGAGGATGATGGGGGAGGTGGGTTGGCTGTTAGGAGGAAGAAAAATCACCATTTTCGTGATTTGGAGGCTGAAATACATATTTATTCTGAGGCACCGCCTGGGTGAGAAAAAATGCCTGCAAAAAAGGCTGAAATCATATTTATTCTGAGGCACTGCTAGGCAAGCAAAAATGCCTGCAAAATTCGCCTGGGCGAGCTGACCAAATTCTAGAATTTTTTGCTTTAGTGAAAAATTAATTTCTCACTATTAAGATGTTATTTAATCAATCCCAACGGTCAAAACTTTAATATGTGGGTTCGAAACGCATATGTAAAAGTTTACGATGATCCAACGTTCAAAAAATCTAGAATGATGATTTTACTAAAACAGGTTTTCGGGTAAAACTCAGAATCTCACAATTCAACGCAGCTCAAACAAACTCCACATAACTTGACATCTACACCAAGAAATAGCACAAGGATAATTTACACAAAAATAATTCAGCTAATACAAATTTATCAAAAAATCAAATAACACAACAATCATATCAAACATCTATTTTCAATTTATCGAAATTTCAGGGGGTTACATAGGTCATTAAAGATATACTGTGATAATTCAACTGCTTTTTTATGGCTAAGAATAACAGAAGTTGTAGTCGAAGCAATCACATAGACATTAAGTATCTAACCATACGAGAACGTGCTAAAGATAATACAGTGGTTATTGAGCACATTAGCACTGAATTAATGATTGTCGATCCTTTAACTAAGGGCATGTTACCATTTAAATTTAAGGATCATGTGGAAAGGATGGGACTTGGTTCCCATATATGATTTTCATTGTAAGAATGATATTAAGAAACTCTATTGTGATGTTTTTCATTTAGTTTATGTGAATCTACAATGATTTATTCTGAGAAACATCAATTAAGTTTGGACCTAGAATAAACATTGGGTTTATTCATAAAGTTGTATGGGCTTGAGAAATATAATTCAATTTAATACATGGAAGGTAATACTCGTATATATTAGAGGAACTATCGTCGTGATTCATGTATTTTATTTCTCACTAAAGTGTATGATGAAATATGTGGACTAAGTGGGAGAATGTTGGTTTATTTTCTGTTACTTGACTAAGCCAAAACCACATAAGGTGGTCTACTCATCTTATCTTCTTAGGAATAAGTTGTTGCTAATCTTATCCCTTATCTTCTTGGGAATAGGTTGTAACTAATCTTATCCCTTATTTTAAACAAGTATGTCCACATTTTATGCATATCAAAAGACAACCTCTTTGATGGGAATAGGTTATAAAAGGAGATGTGCACCATGGCCAAGATCCCTGTGCTTGCTATTTGAAAAATCTCAATACACCATCTGTGAGTGATAGTGAAAATATAGAAGATCCTTAAGCCAAAAGTCAGATTAGTTTGTATTCTCATAAACTATTTACAGGTTACTTGACTCACAGACAACTGCAAATCATCTTCGAGCAAACAAGAATAGCAATGGCGGGAGGTATTTATGATCTTAATTTTTCCGCATTTGATCTAATAGCTTCTTATGTATATAAGCGTGATTAGATCATTTAGTTTTTCTTACATTATATTCATACGCTGCATGGCCACCGAAGCTTGAGGTGGGTCTGGGTTTATATTCATTCTTCAAATACTAAGTAAGTTCTTCACCTCGGACTTCCGGACATGTCTCTCTGAAATGGTTTTCGAAAGGTAAATAGATGTTGGTATCAAGTATGTCATGTAACAAAGAAGCATTGCATGAGCCCTATAAATAATGTTGTGCATTAAATATTCCTCCTGCAAGTTGGTCAAAAACCTCTTCTCCTCGCTTATTGCAATATTTATCTCCATCCACCTAGCATAATATATACCAAAAATTAATACTAGTATATATTATAACTGATTAATTTGAATATAAATTACGTTAAGTTTTATAATTTTGAGTTAAATTAATAATCCATGTTTGTCTATTCCAAATTTAAATAAGTTGAAAATATAAAAACATAATTTGTGGAAGGTTGTGACAATAGTAAGTCTTGTTGTTTGTCTGATAAGTATAGAGAAATTAAAAAAATAAAAAACCAAAAGAGTAATAAATAAAATAAAAAGTATATATAAAAAATTAAGGAAGACGACAAAACTAGACAGAAAGACAAAATAAGAAACAAATTGATATACATTCTAAATTATATACATCAAATAAAAATTAAACAAGCAACAATATACCTATCTAACAAGCATTGACTGGTGGTATGCGTGGCTTATAAAGGGGGACTTAAAAAAAAAAAAACCCTTCAGTGGATCCAGAATTTTTTAATGAGAACAAATAATTTAATATTTTCTCAAATAAAAAAATTATAGAAGCTTTATTAAAATGATAAAAAAATTAAAGACAATAAAATTTTAAAAGAAAAAATAAAGAAAATTAGTATTAATTTATTTTCTCTTTTATTTTTTATAAATATCTATATTCATTTTATTAATAAAATTATCTTGTGGGAGTAAGATATATTTTTTAATAGAAGAAAATATTTATACAATATATTCAAGGAAAAATATTTACTTTGTGGGGATGATTCTCCCATTACCCTCCATGTAGATCCGCCACTGCCTTCCTTTATAAGTGTTTGAATGCTTATCTTTTAATATATAACAATTTTTTAAAACATTAACTATTTAATTATATGTATGAAATTGAAACAAATTTTTAATTTAAATGATAATAATAACAAACATACAAATAATTTTACATAATTGTCAACTGAATGATTATAACATTGCAATAAAACAATCAACATAACTAATTTTATAGAATTTTGCATTATTTAAACTTAAACATTATTTGTTTTTATAAATTGGGGTTGGGATATGAGTGGGCCATTACTAGAAAAGCGTGATTCTACGACGGTTCTATGGTAATTTTTATGATGATTTCAAAACCTTCTTTGTAGCGAACGTCATTGAAAGTGATTCATTACTTTCAACGACGATTATAAAACTGCCTTTGTAGGGCCTCATTTCTAAGATGGTTCCTCCAGGAAACCGTCTTAGAACATTGGATTTTAAAAAAGAAATTAAACTAAGACAATTTTTTGGAAAACTGTCTTAGAATATGAACATTCTAAGACGATTTTCCTTAGAACCATCTTAGTTTAAGTGTTTTTCAAAAAAATATTAAAAAACATATTTCTAAGACAGTTTTTTGGAAAAACCATCTTAGAATATCCACATTTTAAGATGGTTTTACTTAGAACCATTTTAGAAGATGATTTTTTTATTATAAAAAATGTGTTTCTAAGACGGTTTTTGGAAAAAACTTCTTAGAATGTCCACATTTTAAGACGATTTTCCTTAGAACCGTCTTAAAGATGATTTTCTTAATATAAAAATTAAAAAATGTCCACATGAAAAATTGAAAAGAATATGAACACACACAATAACTAAGAGGGGGTGAATTGGTTTAAACTTGGTTTTTAAAAATTCTTTAAACAATCAGCGGATTTAGGATTGTATCACAAGGACACCCTTTTAAAAACTTTCAGTCAATCAAGAATCACCCTTTACAAAAAGCAATAGCAGAAAATGTATTTTTGTTGATCTTGAAAAGATTATCCAAAAGAATAGCAATCAATGACAGCAAGAAGATATATAGAGAAGTATTCAACACCAAGAACTATACTGGTTCACTCCTTAACAAGAGAAGCTACATCCAGTTTCTTCTAACCAAAACTTGGTTAGAGTTCCACTATTCACAAAAATATGTTCTTACAAGCTTACAACAAATCACCCTTAATCAATCCTAGATTAAGATCATAAATCTAAAACCCTTTAGACTCATAGTGATCAAGACATAGATAAACCCTTCTCTATTCTTCCGTCTAGAGAACCATACTCTAAACAAGCTTAAAGAAACCTTTTGTAATAGCAACTAACAAGATGAAATTGTAAAAATGAATTACAACCAAAGTTTAATGGAGAGAGACAACCTGATGATCCAAAGAATGAGAATGCATATGTTTACCAATCTTGATTCAGGTTGAGAGAAAATAGTTTCAGACCAAGCTCTCCAAGAACTCTTTTAAAATCTTGTCAAAAAAGAAATTTTTCACTGAAGCATGAAGATGTAGAATTATGGGACAAGAAATTTATGACTCAGTGTATCTCTTTTCAATTCAGAAGGCTTTTGAAAAACAATGAAAATTTCAAATTGTAATGTTTTGTACTTTTCAAAAGACCAAATAGCTTTTTATAGAAAACTGTATCAACTGAATGTAATTGATTAAATCGTCCATGTAATCAATTATTTTCACTTGTGTAATCGATTAATACCATATTTAATCGATTAAAGTGTTCTTTGCTCTTTCTTGAAAAGATACATGAGCAAAGTAATCGATTAAATTGTCATGTAATCGATTAACACAGATAGTTTAGCTTTCAAAAACGTCCTAAGTAATCGATTACGATTAGATGGTAATCAATTAACACATGAAGATCTATTATGTGTTTGTGCAGTGTAATCGATTACCATTACCTTGTAATCGATTAATTAGTTCTTCATGGCTCAAGTAATAGATTACCATATTCTGGTAATCGATTAAGTCAGTGCAAAATTGGTTTATTCAAAACTTAAACCATGAGTACTTGACTTCATATGAACATGAAAAATTTAAGCATTTTCACAAAACATGTGACTTGATGAAAACCATGAATGATGTTTATGCAATGCAAGAGATCATAGGATGAAACTCTTATACATCTAAGAAATACATATGCCTTCAATTGAATGACATGTAAAAAGCTAAAACTTGTCTAAGACAAAGAGCCTCATCATCTTGATCCTCTTCAGGCTCTCCATGTATCTAACAATCTCCCCCTTTTTGGCTTTAATCATGAAAAACTTCAATTGAACATATTGAGCCTTCATGTGCTTTTAAGGGATGAATGGCAGAAGCTTTATACTTGTTATCTGAAATAGATTCAGCTTCTTGCCAAGAACAAATGTCAAGTATACTTTGCATAAAAATATATATTCATTATATTGCTACCCTTATCTTAGGTAATTTGATATTAATTTCAGATAAGAGCAATAATTAGATCAGAGTAATAGTTTAGAGTAAATCAGGTAAGGATTATCATTATCATGTATTATCTGTATCCCTTTATCTTTTTAATTGCACTTGCACATCATATATATATATATATATATATATATATATATATATATATATTCATGTATTTCTCACCCTTTTGGCTTATCAATGAAAAAATATACTCGTGAGAACAAGATAAGCAAGGAAGATGTAGACAACAAAAACAAAGCATTATTTATTAATTAGAAGGTGCAGTACAAAAGACATGAAATAAGAAAGCAACAAGAATAACATCTGAAAATAAGAAAGCAGAAACAAGACAACCACAAGCATGAAATTACATCCACCAAACTAGAGATTGTCAAAATCTTTGAGAGCCATCCTAGTCTCTATGTTCTCTAGCCTATAAGTAATTTCTTCCATGGAAGAATGAACTTTAGCTCTATGTTCATGATGCAGAGCCAACATAGCATCCATCTTCTGAATCATTAGGGATTCAAAAGGTGTCCACTGTTGTTGAGCAGGACCAGCTTCAACATCTTCTTCCTCTTTAGCTCCTTCACCTTCATCAACACCCTCTTGTTGAGCTTGTTCTCCAGCCATTAACCACCCATTTAGGGTCTTCATCAAGCCTAACTTGTTGAGGTGCTTGATAGTGATGAGGCTATTTGTGGTGTTGTCCACAATCTCATTTGACACATCAATTCCAAAATAATCAATAAATCTAGAGACTAAAACAACATAGGGGAATTAATAGTTGATTAACCTTTTAAATTTCAGCATTGTCTCCTCAATGATGAGAACCCAGTTGATCTGAGTTGCTGTCTTCATCCCATACACCAATTAAAGGTCATCATCTGTTACTTGAGCATGATTGGTGGACCTAGGTGTGAGGATGTAGGTGATAATGTAGTGAAGAAGTCTATCTTCACTAGTCATACTTCCAGTCCCTAATCTGGTTTTTAGTCCTACTTGAGCATCCTGCAACATTCCTCTGTATGTGTCTATCTTGTTATATCCTCCTATCTCTTCATCAAAATTTTTGACTCCTTCATAGGAGATCCCAGCTACATTCCAGACTTTTGCATCAATCTCCATGGAAACTCCATTCACTTGGGAATGGAGAGTACCAGCCATGCTAGCTTTGGCTCAAGTGTAGAACACGTTTACCAACTCAGGGTAGAATGTACGCTTCAACTCAAGAAACTTCTTTAGTCCTTGAGCTTCTAGCATAGCAGGGCATTGGAATCCCTCATCAACAAACCAGTCTAGATCAAGATACTTTGGAGGCAATACCAGTTTAGTTGCATTAAAGTGCATGTAGTTTTTCCTTTCAACTTCATTGGTGAAATAGGTATTAAGCCTGTTCATAGCAGCTTTTGAGGATTCTCCAACCTTTCTCTTGCTAGTTTTGGTTCTTTTAGGTGTAGATGGGTTGGAAATTTGTGTTTAGATTGAAGAAAGGAATGACAGAGGGTTGGTTAGTGACAGAGAAGAAGAGACACAACAAAAGTGATTCAGTTTTGCTTGAGTAAAGAAAGAAATTCAGGTGTGAAGTTTTTAACCTTTGACAATATGATTTAATAGAGTTTTTGAAGGTTAAATTTGAATTTTAAACCTTTGTAACAACTATTTCATGTTTCAAGAAGGTTTAATGCTCATAACCCAATTTGAATTGTGAAATTATAGATAAGATTGTCAGTTAGATTTTTGAAAATATTGCAGCTTTTGCAGAAACGCCATAGATAATCGATTACATAAGCCTGATAATCAATTATTTCAAGGGAAAATATGTCTCTGAAATAGAGCATAATCAATTAATACGAGGTGTAATTGATTACTCTAGAGAGATTTGAAAATTGATTCAGCTCTCAAACATTAAGTAATCGATTAAAACGTAGTGTAATCGATTACTCCAAATAATTTTTGTTTTTGGATTTCATTTAAACATCAAGTAATTGATTAATTCGTTAGAGTAATCGATTATTCCAGGTAATTTTTGGCTCTAAATTGTCTCTAAACCTCAAACAATAGATTATTACACATAGTAATCGATCAATCAGACAATTATGCAGATTGAACAATGTTTTTCATCAGGATTTCCTATTTCAATCATATGTGATGCATAACCAATTTTAAGTGGTATATCATGTAGTATGGCATATTATAAGCATGCTAGCATACATTAGATTCATCAAGGATACCTAGCATGCTTCTAAGAGCATAAAATCTATCTCTGGCTAAGGGTTTAGTGAAAATATCAGCCAATTGATTATTTGTGTCAACAAACTCAATTGAACAATTACCCTTTTGGATGTGATTTATGAGGAAATGATGTCTGATCTCTATGTGCTTGGTCCTTGAGTGCATTATTGGATTCTTTGAGATGTTGACAACACTTGTATTGTCACATAGCAGAGGTATCGCTTTTGATTCTACACCAAAATCTTGTAAATGTTGCTTCAACCATAAGCTTTGAGCACAACAACTTCCAGCAAAAATGTACTTAGCCTTAGCAGTTGATAAAGCAACACAAGATTGTTTCTTGCAATGCCATGAGATAAGTGAACTTCCTAATAAATGACATGTTCCACTAGTGCTTTTCCTGTCTAATTTGCATCCTGCAAAATCAGAATATGAGTATCCAATTAAGTTTAATAATGCACCTTTTGGATACGAAAGACCAACTCTTGGAGTTGATTTGAGATATTTGATTATTCTCTTGACTGTTGTGAGGTGTGATTCTTTAGGATTAACTTGATATCTTGCACACAAACACACTCAGCATTATATCTGGTTTACTTGTAGTCAAGTACAATAAAGATCCAATCATCTCTCTATATTTTGACTCATCAACTTTCTTGCCTCTTTCATTAGAATCAAGGAAAGTTGAGGTTGCCATAGGAGTTGCAGCGTCTTTGTTTTTCTCCATGTCAAACTTTTTGATCACTTCATAGAAGTATTTGGTTTGGCTTAGAAATGTCCCATTCTTCATTTGCTTCAGATTGCAATTAAGCAATTTTGGTAACATGCCATTTGAGATTACCTTTTAGCCTATTATTGGTTTGTGCAAGCCATTGAGCCTCTTCATGCATTTCATGGAAAGCATCAACAATATTATCATATTCAAAATTTACCTCGGATTCAGCACTTGAGAAATCTTCATCATCACTTAAAGTGGATGTGAAGCAAACATTTGCTTCTTCATTCTCACTTGATGATCAGAGGTTGTTGAATCATTGTCTTCCCATGCTATGTATGCCTTCTTTGACTTCCCTTGTTTCTTTGTTTTCCTCTCACCTTGTTGCTTCTTCAAAAATATTGGACATTCAGATTTAATATGTCTAGGCTTTCCACATTCAAAGCAAGTGAAGTTGGTAGAGGTGTTGTTGTTGTTGTTGTCTTTTTTCTTGTTGAACTTAGTGAACTTTCTGTTCTTGTTTCTTCTGATGAATCTGCTGAACTTTTTTACAATAAGATTCATGTTTTCATCTTCATCTTCTTCAATTGAGTCTTCTTCCTTTTCCACTTTAGAGGATGCAGCTTTGAAGGCTATATTTTTATGTTTCTTATCTGCATCTTCTGCATTGGTTAGTTGTGACATTTCAAGTTCATACTCAAGAAGCTTACCAAAAAGTGCAGCCATGAACATTTTAGACAAATCTTTGGATTCCTTGATTGCTGTAACTTTTGGTTGCCATGGTCTTGGTAGACACTTTAGTATTTTGATGTTTAATTCTTCAGCATCAAAAGTCTTTCCAAGACTAAGAAGATGGTTGACAATGTGAGTGAACCTTGTTTGCAGTTGAGATATGTTTTAAGTATTGCTCATCTTGAACATTTCATATTCATGAATCAAGGCATGCTTCTTTGATCTCCTTACTTATCTGTTCCTTCATGAGTTACCTCTAACATTTTTCACATTTCTTTTGCGCTTTTGCATCTCACAGTTCTAAAGAATTCATCAGAAGAAATAACATATGTAATCATGTTTTTAGCTTTAAAATCATATTGCACAACTCTTTTTTCAGCATCTGTCATTTTATCCCATTCTTTGGGAATCAAATTATTATCAACAGTTTTCATTGGAACCAAAGGACCTTTTTCAATAGCATTCCATGCACTGGGATCATTGGATTGAATGAAAATTTGCATACGATTTTTCCAAAAACTAAAATGCTCTTCTTCAAACATCGGAGGATGATTGAGAGAAGCTCCCTCCCTAAAAGTTATTTGAGTAGTATTCATTTTCTTTGAAAAGAAAGTGATCTTGAATAACTTTCAAGAACCAGCTCTTGATACCAATTGGAAACACAATGAACACACTACAAATAAACCAAGAGGAAGGGCGAATTGGTTTAAAACAGATATTTAAAATTTTTCTAAAACAAATTGCAGAATTAAACCTTGGATCATATCACTTAAACACCTTTTGAAAAACTAGAACTTTTCTTTCAACCAAGATCAACCTTGATATGCACGTAATGACAGAAATATTTTCTTCGCTAATAATATTTTGATTACCAAAGTACAAGCAATGAAAGATACACAAAATTGGAACAAAAGACTCAGCAATTTATACTGGTTCACCTCTCTAAAATGGAGGCTACATCCAGTGTCTTCCAACCAACACTAGGTTAGAGTTTTCACTATATCAAAATATCTTTTACAAGCAGTTTACAAGTGATTTTCTTTATCAATCCTAGATAAAGAATCTGAATTCGAAAACACTATTAGAAAACAAATCACAAAGATCCTGAGAACCCTACTCAGATCTTTATCCCTAGAGAACCCTACTCTAGAAAGCTTGACAAGAAACACTTTGATATATCACAACAGAATTTGAATTCATAGAAAAATTCTAAAGAAAGATTCAAGAGAGACACAACCTGTGATCCTTCAATGTATGAATGAATGAATGAATTTACCAATCAATCAGGTTGTATGACATTCAATGCCCAGAATCAAAACTCTTGAGAAACCTTCTTTTCTTTAACACATCATCTCAAAAAACTCAGAAATCTTGATCTCACAAGATGTGTTTTACACTCATAACAAATTAGTATCTTGGGCTCTTAGAAATCTTAGTATCTTTTTGGGTAATTCACACATATGCTCAAAATAATTCTTTCAATGTCTATTTATAGAGAACAGACCCATAAAGCTTTATATAAAACTGATTTAACTAAAAATAATCAATTAAAATGATAGTGTAATCGATTATTTTATCATATGTAATTGATTAAAATACCAGATAATAGATTAATATGTTCTTGAGCTTCCTGGAAAAGATTTGATGAACAAGATAATTGATTAATATGCAATGTAATCGATTAAAGCAGTCTTGATGTATGTGAAATAAGGTGTAACAATCGATTACATAAGACTGGTAATCGATTAAACTTGTAAAGCTCAAAATACGAATTATGCCTGTATAATCGATTACTAATTGTGGTAATCGATTAAACCAGTAATGCATCAAGACTAAAGAACTAAGATAATCGATTACATAACATGGTAATCGATTAAAGCAGTGATGCATGATTTTCATATTGCACTATGTAATCGATTACAAGAAGCCTGTAATCGATTAATATCTTCTTCATGACTTTTCCAGATTTAGAACAAAGTCTTTTAATCGATTAAAGCAATAAGTTTTCATTTTTCCAAAAACATAACCATCAGAACTTAGCTTCTTTTGATATCATTGAATAGCTTTAGTACTTTAATCAAAAACATGCAAATTGATTGGGCATGTAAAAAGCTAAAACATCAAGCCATTACTTCATTCTTGATTTTATCTTCTCGCAGCTTCCCTTAAATCCAACAGTAAATAGTTTCCTTCTATTTTAATCGATTGCCTTAGTCTGTAATCAATTACAAGCAATTCAGTTTCACACAGAAACAAGACATGTCTGCTTTGATCGATTACCAGACAGCTGTAGTCGATTACATAAGCCTGAAAATTGTAAATGACTCTGTTTTAATCGATTACCGGTGCGAATTAATCGATTACTTCAGCATAAAACTGCATTGCACATGTTGGGGCAGCCAATAGTCACTTTAGGGAAGCTTGCACTTCAAGCTTCATTTGGATTTCATTTCAATTTACATTTTTCTTATATTTAGTGACATTTAGCTTGTAATTTCGTGGCCTATATAAGGTGCCAAAACTGAATGTAACTAATTTTGGTTCATTAATACAATTCTGAAATTGTTGTGAGAGTTTCTTTCTTGTTCTTGTTCAAGAACTTCTTGAGTCTTATCAATGGCTTCGCAATGCTATTGTGGTGATTCTTCCTAGACTTATTGGATAGCTTCTCCATGATGTCTTCTCCTTCATCCCTAACCTTTCTTCCATCTTCCATTTTTGCAATTATAAACCTCTAAACAGTCCCAATTCACAAGAAGTGTTGGAAACTTGTGTGTTCTTGAAGTTTGCTTGAAGAGTTGGTTCCATTGTAAGGTAGATTTGGGAAATTCTTGTCTAATGGGTTTAGACATTCATCATGTGGTATCTAGAGCATAATCCTTGTGGAGTTCTTCTTCAAGTTCGGTTTTAAAATTTCTTCAAAGGTAAAATTCTGCATCAAATCCAAAAACGAAAATTCATTTCAATTCCTTATTTCTTGTTGTTTTCCTTTGATTCTTGGTGGTGTGGGCTTGTTGTTTGTTCAGCCACAAAACCTTAGTGTTTTCTTCAAGTTCTATGTGATTTCATGTTCTTATGTTCTTCATGTGTTATTGATATTTTTCTAATTTTCTAGCTTTGATTCTTGTCAACTTTTGTTTGTAGTGTTTTTTTTGTGTTGTATGACCACATGTTTTGATTCTACTCTCATGCCTAAACTTAATTGAGTTGTTAGAAGAAAATTTTACAATTTTTATACATCATATTTTAGTGATTCATTGAATTTCTTTAAGAATTTTTGAACTTGTCCAAAAGAAAAACAAAAGCTTACAAAAAATTTGTGAAAGAAACAATCAAAAGCAAAAGAAAAATACATCAAGTGATATCAAATTGGTACAGCCAAAGACATTATTGATTGGTGGCTCGAAAAAGTGAAAGAAAAACATTACAAAGCTACAAGTTCAAATTTCATTTGAACCACAAAATAAAGTGAACTTGTATGACATGCAAATTTGATGAAATTGGCTTCTAGCAATTGAATTTACTTGACATATCCTCCTTGTGCAGTTTGGTACAACCATAGTATTCCTTGATTTGTCTCATTAAATTCCAATTTGAGTTGTGTTTTTCTAAATTTTTGCTTTGTTGCTTGTCTCTTAAAAATTCCAAGGTTTTGTCTTAGAGTTTTCTTGTTCTTTGGACTCTTGAGTCTAGCCTAGAATCATTTCCTATTTCACTATAGTAAATAGGCTTGATTTGATTAGAAGTTTTTGCTTAAGAACTATAGGGAGGAATAAGAGTGGAAAAAGGCAAGAGAGAACATTATAGAAAGATTCTAGATAAAGTGTGCAAACACGAGTGTGAGTGGCAAACACTTAGAGAGTGGTGAGAATTTTCTTATATACTTGTGTTTTTGCTAACCATTTTTTTGAAGGATGAGTTCAAGTGGAGGAAAGGCTTTGTCACCTAGGACCTCTAGGTTGATGAGAGCCATGACAAAAAAAATGGAAGACTTGCAAACCAAAATGGAAGCAAGGTTTGAAGAGTTACAAAGGGAGACCCAAAGAAGGAGTCATCCAATGGGTAGTGTGGATGGAGAGGCTCATAATAGTAGGAGGTTGAGTGAGTATTCTTCCTCTCATGGAGGAAATTATTATGATGAGAGGAGTGAGAGGGAGGATAGGAGAGAAAATAATAGAAGAGAAAATAGGAGATACAATCCTAGGAGGCATAATAGAGATGATGAAGATTGGAGGGTGAGGAGAGAAGAAAGAGAAGGGAGGAATGGAGTGAAAATAAAAATTCCAAAATTCCTTGGCAATAATGGTCCCAAAGAGTACTTTGAGTGGGAGATGAAAGTAGAACAAATTTTCTCATGCCAATATTTTGATGAAGAAAAGAAAGTTACTCTAGCAACTTTAGAATTTGGTGGTTATGCTTTGATATAGTGGAACCAAATTCAAGTGGATATAGCGAGGATGAGAAGACAAAGAGTAAATTCTTGGGATGACTTGAAGGCATGCTGGAGAGGAAGATTTATTCCAACTTATTATGTAAGAGAAGTCCACAATAAGCTACAAGGACATTTCCAAGGTTACAAGAGTGTTGATGAATACTATAAGGAAATGGAATTGATGATGATAAAGGCTGAAATTGTGGAGGTCCAAGAAACAACAACGGCTAGGTTCCTTCATGGCTTGAATAGAGAAATTCAAGATGTGATGGATGTAAGGCTTCAGGTGTCCACGAGGCACTTTTATATTAAAGTATGTTAATTACATAGTAATTATGGTGATAACAACCCTGCCACAAATCCGGAATCGCACTTAGTTAATGTATGTCAACAAGGAAACCGGGTTACCGTGGCCGGATTAACCCTTAGAAGGGTGATAACACCTTAGGGCGAGTAAGGTTGGACGTGGCCGGAAAGGGTGGAACCTTGGACTTGTGAAGTACCAAGGCAGGAACCCGAACGAGGTCGAGTAATGATGGCCAAGATAGGATCCCAGACAAGGTTGTCTGGGCTACGCTTACCAAGCAGGAAGTCAAATGCGCCTGGCTCGCCAACCCGATAGTCGGTGCTTTCACAAGCTTACCCTATGCACGTGATCCGTATTGGCTATCAGGTCACTGGAGTTACACGTGTTGACTTAGTGACGTATGCGACGTGCGTTAACTTCTAGAGTATTTAAGTAGCATGCGTGTGGGTCATTCTTACATGACTCATTTCTTCATTTGTCCCTTCACCCAAAAGGCGCTCTTTCTCTCTTCCTTTTCTCCGTTTCCGCCATTGATGAATGAAGGGAAGCTTCTGGTTTAGGGGAGAGAAAGCATTTTGTAGAACGTTCGAGCTTGAGAAGCCGTTCTCTAGCCTCGTTAACAATCTTAGAGGTAAGAAACGACGGTCTGACCTCAAAATCTAACTGTTATGGATTTGGGCTAGGTTGTGATAGACCCTCTCGGGGGTCTACATGTCGCCTGTGGGGGGCTTATTCTTGTAACCTGGAAATGTATGGAGTTTCCTTACATGCAACAGGTGAGGGCCACTATAGATTACTTGCATACTTGTATGTAGGGCACGACGCTGAGGATTGTGGTGTTCGAAACCGTGAGGTTGAGCAAACAAGTGTGGAGCTTAGAGCAGGTAAGCTCTCTGTTCGTGAGAGTCCTTCTCTGGACCGTGTTCTACCATACTCCGAGGGAGTGATGGTTATTGTATGTCATGATGCATGTATTGAAATTGTGTGTTACCGCTTTCTGATTGAGAACATGTATATGATTTGCACTCTGATGCTATGTTGTGATGTATGAGATTCTCTGGCCAGTAGAATGGAAAAATATGGTTTTCCCTTAGAGCCATATACGTCTTGCGTGGAACCCAGAGCGAATGTGCCCATTAAGATGATCTTCCTCAGGGGGTGTCTGCTCGAAGTCCTGGGGGAATGTGCCCATTAAGTTGGATGATCTCTCTTGTTATATCCATATGATTATATACATGTGATGTGTTTTATGTAAGTCGAGATGGCTAGCTTGTGTAATGCCCATTTTGATGCCATGTATCGTGGAAGTGAACCAGGGAAAGAAGAAGCCCTTCAGAACCCGGACTTTACTGAGATTATTGTCTCACCCCGGTTGGAGGATTATATGTTTTTGCAGGTGATGAGCACAGAGAGGACGGCGAATCCCGGGGCAAAAGGCCCGAGTAGCGAGGCAGTCCGAGGGATTCCGGATGAGAGGCCGAGCCGAGACGAGTTCTGAGTGAACCTCAGTCTACCTTGGAGCATGATGGCTCTGTATTTTGATATGTATTTTACACATGTTTGTAACCCGGCCTTGAGGGGAGATCGTACCCGGGGTCACTTATTCTTGTAAACTCATGAACAATTACAATACATAATGCCAAGATTTTATCTTATTTGTGGAGGTATGATGATGTCACCTTATTAGTTGCTTCCTAATTAATTTTGTTAAATTAATTACTGTGTTTAACGACCATAATTTAATGTTAACAACCGGATGCATACGGGCTGTTACAATGGAGCTACATTCATATGCAACAATTGAGGAGCCAGTCCACAAGCTCAAAAGGTGGAACAACAACTAAAGAGGAGAAAAGCTTCCAAATTCTCCAATGGGGCTGCAACTTCCAGCTGGAAGGACAAGCCTAAAAGGGAGGTTTCTTATGTGAAAAATAAAGAAGAAATGGTGGAGAGCTCAAGCAAAAAAATTGGGGACACAACTCCAAAAAGATCAAGCAATATCAAGTGTTTCAAGTGTCTTGGCAAGGGTCATATTGCTTCTCAATGTCCTAACAGGAGAACCATGATTTTGCTAGAGGATGGAAACATAAAGAGTGAATCTTCAAGTAACTCTTCTAGTTCTTCAAATGAAGAAGAAGAGGAACTTACACTTGTAGAGGCCGAAGAGGGTGATCTCTTGATGGTAAGGAGAATGTTGAGCAATTTTTGCCTAGAAAAAGAGGAGACTCAAAGAGAAAATATTTTTCACACAAGGTGCTTGGTTAAGGACAAGGTATGCTCACTTATCATTGATGGTGGGAGCTGCACCAATGTGGCTAGTACAAGACTTGTGGAGAAATTACACTTGCCAACCACAAAACATCCAAAGCCATACAAGCCACAATGGCTTAGTGAAAGTGGAGAAGTGGTGGTAAATTCTCAAGTGCTCATTCCTTTTTCTATTAATGCTTATCATGATAATGTTCTTTGTGATATTGTTCCAATGGAGGCTGGTCATATCCTTCTTGGTAGGCCATGGCAATATGATAGAAAAGTGATACACAATGGCATGGAGAACACTTTTGAGTTTGAGCACTTAGGCAAGAAAATTATTTTGAGGCCTTTGACTCCTAAACAAGTGTGTGAGGATCAAATAAAAATGAAAGAAAGGAGAATTGAGGAGTTGAAAAAAAATACTGCACCTAAAAAAGAGAAGAAAAGTGAGCTACCAAAGAGAAAAACTAGTGAGAAGAAAAAGAAAATGAGAGCAAAAAAATTCATGAGATTAAAGAGAGTTTGTTCTTGAGTGAAAGGCAAGTCAAGAGAGTGTTATTGGCACAACAAACTATTTATTATATGCTTCCTAAATCTCTTTGTTTACATGTTGAAAAGGAAGGTGAAAAATTTCCCAAAGCAATGCAATCCCTTTTGGAAGAATATCAAGATGTTTTTCCAAAAGAAGTTCCTAATGGCTTGCCTCCTTTGAGAGGCATAGAGCATTAAATTGATTTGATTCCCAGTTGTTCACTCCATAATAGGCCAGCTTATAAGACTTCACCAATGGAAGCAAAAGAGATACAAACACAAGTGGAGAAGCTACTTGAAAAGGGGTGGATTCGTGAAAGCATGAGCCCTTGTGCTATGCCTATTATTCTTATGCCTAAGAAGGAGGGAACTTAGAGAATGTGTATGGATTGTAGGGCAATCAACAACATCACCATAAGGTATAGACATCCCATCCCTAGACTTAATGATCTTTTAGATGAATTGCATGGTGTTACTATTCTCTCTAAAATTGATCTTAAGAGTGGTTATCATCAAATAAGGATGAGGGAAGGGGATGAATGGAAAATGACTTTCAAAACAAAATTTGGGCTTTATGAAGGGTTAGTTATGCCTTTTGATTTTACTAATGCACCTAGTACCTTTATGAGACTTATGAATCATGTTCTTAGACACTTTATAGGAAAATTTGTGGTAGTGTACTTTGATGACATTCTTGTTTATAGTGCCAATTTAAATGATCATTTGATGCATGTAACAAGTGTCTTGGAGGTGCTAAGGAAGGAAACCTTGTATGGAGCAATTGATAAATGTTCTTTTTGCACTTCACAAGTTGTGTTTTTAGGTTTTGTAGTAGGTGCTCAAGGAGTCCAAGTGGATCAAGAGAAAGTGAAAGCCATCATGGAGTGGCCAACTCCAAAAAGTGTGAAGGATGTGAGAAGCTTTCACGGTTTAGCTAGCTTTTATAGGAGATTTTGAAGGATTTTAGTACCATTGCTTCTCCTTTGAATGAATTAATGAAGAAAACCGTTAGCTTTTCTTGGAAGCAAGAGCATGAAATTTCTTTCCAAACATTGAAGGATAAGTTATCTCATGCACCTATTCTTGCATTGCCTAATTTTAATGCTTCCTTTGAATTTGAATGTGATGCATCTAATGTGGGCATTGGGGGGGGGGAGGGGTTTGATTCAAGATAAACATCCTATTGCTTATTTTAGTGAGAAATTGAAGAGTGCATGTTTGAACTATTCCACTTCTGATAAAGAATTGTACGCACTTGTTAGAGTCTTGCAAACTTGGCAACATTATCTTTTACCTAAGGAATTTGTGATACATAGTGATCATGAATCTCTTAAATATTTGAAAAGTCAAGGCAAACTCAACAAGAGACATGCTAAGTGGATTGAGTTCATTGAGCAATTTCCTTATGTAATTAAACACAATCAAGGAAAGTTGAATGTGGTGGCGGATGCCTTATCAATGAGGCATTGTTTGATTTCTACGCTTGAAATGAAATTGCTTGGTTTTAATCACATAAAGGAATTGTATGCAAGTGATCATGACTTCTCTAGTATTTTTGCTTTGTGTGAGAAAGGGGCTCATCAAGGATATTTTAGACATAATGGTTTATTGTTCAAAGAAAAGAGATTATGTGTTCCTAAAAGCTCTTTGAGAGAACTTTTCATTAGAGAAGCTCATGAGAATAATTTGATGGGGCACTTTGGTGTGGACAAAACTTTGGCTATTTTATATGAACATTTATTTTGGCCAAAAATGAGGCAATGATGTGCATAAGCTTATTTCTCAATGCATTACTTGTCGTAAAGCTAAATCTAGATTAATGCATCATGGTTTGTATACACCTTTGCCTATTCCTAACTCCCATTGGGTTGACATTTCTATGGATTTTGTGCTTGGTCTCCCAAGATCCAAGAGGGGAAAGGATTCTATCTTTGTTATTGTTGATAGGTTTTCAAAGATGGCACACTTCATTCCTTGTCACAAAAGTGATAATGCTTGTGAAGTAGCCAATCTTTTCTTCAAGGAAGTGGTGAGACTACATGGATTGCCAAGAAGTATAGTGAGTGATAGAGACACAAAGTTCCTTAGCCACTTTCGGCAAACATTGTGGGGTAAGCTTGGTACAAAACTCTTATTTTCATCAACTTGTCACCCACAAATGGATGGCCAAACCGAGGTGGTTAATAAAACATTGGGACAACTCCTTAGATGCTACATCAAGGGTAATTTGAGAACTTGGGAAGAGTGTCTACCTCACATTGAATTTGCTTACAATAGAGTAGTTCACAAGACAACTT
>CM023949.1:18820945-18842271 GCA_013407115.1 Glycine latifolia | reverse complement strand
GGGGGTAAGCTTGGTACAAAACTCTTATTTTCATCAACTTGTCACCCACAAATGGATGGCCAAACCGAGGTGGTTAATAAAACATTGGGACAACTCCTTAGATGCTACATCAAGGGTAATTTGAGAACTTGGGAAGAGTGTCTACCTCACATTGAATTTGCTTACAATAGAGTAGTTCACAAGACAACTTCTTTATCTCCTTTTGAAATTGTTTATGGATTTAATCCTTTAACTCCTCTTTATTTATTGCCTTTACCTAACACTTCTTCTATGGTTAATCATGATGATTTGTCTAAAGCTTCTTATGTTAGAAAGTTGCATGAACAAGTGAAGGCACATGTGGAGAGAAAGATGGAACATTATGCAAAGCAAGCCAATAAGCACAAGAAGCAAGTGATCTTTAATGAAGGAGATTTAGTGTGGCTTCAACTAAGGAAGGATAGATTTCCTCATGAAAGGAAATCTAAGATCCAACCTAGAGGAGATGGACCTTTCAAGATTCTAGAGATAATCAACAACAATGCTTACAAACTTGAATTACCTAGTGAGTATGGTGTGAGTAATACTTTAAATGTTTGTGATCTTTCTTTGTATGATGTAGGTACAAGTGAGGAGGCAAACTTGAGGACAAGTTCTTTTCAAGAATGAGAGAATGATGGAGGTCCATGGCAAGCTAAAGGTCTAGAAGGAGAGCTTGAAGCACTTCCTTTGGTGAGCTTTAAAGGACCAATGACAAGAGCTAGGACTCAAGCACTTCAAGACCACATTCAAGCTAACTTGGGCAAGCATGAAGATGCACACCAACTCAAGGATGACAAGAGTTGGATTTTGATGTCTCAAATCCAATTTAATTCAACAAATTCCAGCACTTGTTAGAAGAAATTCAGTGCAAACACTTGTAAATAGTTTCCTTCTGTTTTAATTGATTACCTTAGTCTACAATAGATTACAAGCAATTCAGTTTCACACAAAAACAAGACTTGTCTACTTTAATCGATTACCAGACAGCTGTAATCGATTACATAATCCTAAAAATTGTAAATGACTCTATTTTAATCGATTACCAGTGCGAATTAATCGATTACTTTAGCATAAAACTGCACTGCACATGTTGGGGCAGCCAATAGTCACTTTAGGGAAGCTTGCACTTCAAGCTTCATTTGGGCTTCATTTCAATTTGCATTTTTCTTACATTTAGTGACATTTAGCTTGTGATTTCGTGGCCTATATAAGGTGCCAAAACTGAATGTAACTAATTTTGGTTCATTAATATAATTCTGAAAATTGTTGTGAGAGTTTCTCTCTTGTTCTTGTTCAAGAACTTCTTGAGTCTTATCAATGGCTTTTCAATGCTATTGTGGTGATTCTTCCTAGACTTATTGGAGAGCTTCTCCATGGTGTCTTCACCTTCATCCTAACCTTTCTTTCATCTTCCATTGCTGCAATTATAAACCTCTAAACAGTCTCAATTCACAAGAAGTGCTGGAAACTTGTGTGTTCTTGAAGTTTGCTTGAAGAGTGGGTTCCATTGCAAGGTAGATTTGGGAAATTCTTGTATAATGGGTTTAGACATTCATCACATATGGGTTAGCTATTTTTCTCTTTTTCTTTGGAAACCAAATGCAGTCCCCATTAGGTACATAGAACTTTCTAGCATAGCACCTATGAGATGTATGACCTTTCTTCATACAATAATTGCAAGTTATAGATTTTGATGCTCTTTCAAAATGAGTCATTTGGTTATGCTTTGTTTTTTAAAAGCCTCTTTGTGATATGCTGCTAGCATATGTAGTTTTTAGGGTAAATTCATTAAGAAACTAAGCATAAAATGTCAAATAAATGCTAGAATAGGTACAAAGTTCATCATTATTGTGTTTATCACTGATTTTATGCAATTTTGATGTTAGGAGCCAAGAAAAGAAAGAAAAGAAGCAGAATAAAGAGCTAATGGTTTCTGGAAGTTCGCGCCAACCGCGCCATGGCCACGCTGATCGCGCCAGACTTACTAGAAGTCCACGCTAGTCGCGCCAGAGCCACGCAGATCGCGCCACACTTACTGGAAGCTGACGCCAGTCGCGCCAGAGCTCGCGCCAGTCACGTGGATGACACTGGAAATACGAATTAGCTTAAAGATAACATAAAAATAAAAGCTATTAGGGTTTTTTATGACCTAGATATAAATAGGAAAGTAGTAGGACGTTTTTAAGGGGAACACAGAGGCAGAAATAGAAAAAGGGGAGGCATTGAAGAAGATCAAAGAAGAAGGAAGATCAAGAAGGAGACCAAGATTGAGGGGTTTGCTTACTCTTCATTCTTTGTATTCTTTCTCATTTACCTTCTCACTATTGTATTAAAGCCAGACATAGTCATGTTTGGCTAATTCCTCTTTGATTGTGGTTAAAGCCAAAGCCAATGTGAACTCCTTTGTATTGAATTGATATTGAAATAACTGATCATAATTGTTTTATTCTATCTTGTTCTTTACTTGAATTTCCTTGGTAGAATTGATCACTCTGCTAAGTACTAAGGGTTGGGATTTAAAATAGGGATATTGGAATTCTAATTTCTGAAAGCGATAGAATAACAGTTTTTACATTACCTAGGGATAGGGATGTAGGATTGCAGAATAATTGATGTATTATTTAATGCTTAACTTAATAAGAAATCACTAAGGAATTAGGGTTTTGAGTTTGTTAAAGGGTTAAATTACTGAGGAATTAGGATTTAACTATTTATGAAAAATACATTCTCTGAACAATTATAGTTATTGAAATCAATAATTAATTCAAATATAGAAGGTAGGGATCAGAGGTGTTTGTGCTTTAATCACAATTCTTCCTCATTATTGCATAATCTTCAATTTACATCGCGTTTGAATTTTCTTAAATTTTAATTCAGTTTTGTTATAATTTCTTAAATCTGAATCACAATCATATTCTTCCAATTATATTATGTCTCTTCCAATTTAAAGATTCTAAATTACAATTAAATTTAGTTCTTCAATCTTCGTGGGAACGATAACTCTACTTATCATTTTATTACTTGAACGAGCGGTGCACTTGCCATTTTTGCAACAAGTTTTTGGCGCCGTTGCCGGGGATTGAAAACACTAATTTTATAATAATTTTTAATCTTGAAGATTGGAACTCTTGTTATTACTGATATGCTTTCTTTAGTGTATGCGAGGTGTAATCGATCCTGTAATTCTACAGTACGATCCAGAAATAGAAAGGACTATCAGGAGGAATGTGGAGATTAATTAAATAGAGAAAGGAAGCAGGAGAATCTAGTTCACAACCTAAGATAGAACTAGAGATGGCTGACAGAAACAACCATCCACCATGCCCAGAGGATGAATTGATGGAGAATATCCTTGCTCCATTATTCACCAGGCCAACATCTAGCATTGTCAGGCCACCCATTGAAGCCAATCATTTCGACATTCATTCGTCCTTAATTAATTTGGTGGAATGAAGTCAGTTTGGTGGAGAAGATGATGAAGATCCACATGATTTTGTTGACAGATTTCTAAGGATATATGACACCATTAGACATCAAGGAGTGACGGACGATGCAATCAGGCTTAGATTGTTTCCTTTTGCTGTTAAAGGAAAAGCTCTCCGGTGGCTAGATAGACAAACTTCAAATAGTATCACTACTTGGGAAGAGCTAGCTGCAAAATTCTTCACACAATATTTTTCTATGGAAAAATATAATAAGTTGGTGAATGAGATTACTAACTTCACTCAGAATGGAAGAGAGACATTGTGCACAGCTTGGAATCATTTCCAAGAATTGATCAGAAAGTTCCCTCAATATGACATGCCAGTTGGGAAGAAGGTGCATATTTTCTTTAATGGTATGATTCCTGAATCCAGGTTAATTGTGAATGTTGCAATTGGAGGCTCAATCAAATCAAAAACAGCAGCTTAAACCTATGAGTTGATAGATTCTTTGGCCACAAATGAGAATGAAAGTGTGGTAATTCAGCCTAAACGTGAGGTTATTCAGTTGGGAAGCAGTGATGCAATGCTAGCTGAACAAAAACTCTTGTCACAACAGTTAGCCAAGCTCAATGAGAAATTTGATAAGTTTCAAGTTACTGCAGCTCAAGCGTCATCAATTAAAATGAATGTTGTCACTTGTGAGTATTGTCAAGGAGATCATGAGTCTAATGAATGTCCTACATTAATAGGAGCTGATCCAGTTCAAGTGAATGGTGTATGGAAAGATCAAAGACCTCAGCAGAATTTTCAGAGAAATCAGAATTTTTCTATGGGGAATAATTTTTAGAGGAGATTTCAAAGAGGAGGGTTGGATTACAAATCTAATAATTATTTACAACCTCCACCTATTCCACCTAAGGAGCCATCTGAATTGGAGAAAGCCATGTTGTAGTTGTCAAAGACTACTAATGAGCATATTCAAGCTACCAATGCATTCATTAATGAAACCAGAGCTCATCATAAAAATCAAGATGCTTCTATCCGGAATCTAGAAAATCAGATTGGTCAATTATCAAAGCAACTTGCAGAAAGACAGCAAGGGCAGTTCCCTAGTGACACAGTAGTTAATCAAAGAGAGCAAGCTAAAGCGATCACCACAAAGAGTGGAATTGTGCTCACACCTTGAGAGAAGACCAATGAAGTGCAGAAAAAGGTCAAAGATGAAGCTGAAACAAATCAAAATGGTGTGTAAGAAGCGAAAGTGGAAACACAAGTACGCAAGGAAAAAGAACCAGTTGTTGCAAATCCTAAGAAGGTAATGTGTTTCTCTCGTTTTGAGAAACCACCGTATCCAATGAAGCTGAAGCAACAAGCCCAAAAGAAACAGTATGCTAAATTTTTAGAAATGTTTAAAAAGTTACATATTAATATTCCTTTTGCTGAAGCTTTAGCTAACATGCCTAACTATGTTAAATTTATGAAGGATTTATTGTCTAGAAAGCATAAGTTGCAGGAATGTGAAACAGTTGTGCTTACTGAAGAGTGCAGCTC
Source organism: Glycine latifolia (assembly GCA_013407115.1). Taxonomy (NCBI): domain Eukaryota; kingdom Viridiplantae; phylum Streptophyta; class Magnoliopsida; order Fabales; family Fabaceae; genus Glycine; species Glycine latifolia. Next base: position 18,837,274 of record CM023949.1, on the reverse strand, counting down.
TATCATTCAAAAGAGAGTTCCTCCCAAGCTTAGAGATCCAGGGAGTTTCAATATTCCCATTGCAATAGGTAATATCAATGTGGGAAGAGCATTATGTGACCTTGGAGCAAGCATCAATCTAATGCCCTTATCAGTATGCAAGTCTCTAGGAATTATGGAGTTGAAGCCAACTATGGTGTCTCTTCAACTTGCAGATCGATCATTGAGGAAACCGAGTGGAGTCATTGAGGATATTTTGGTAAAGGTTGATAAATTTATTTTTCCTACTAATTTTATAGTTTTAGATATGGAAGAAAGTGAAATACTTGTTCTTTTAGGTAGGCCATTTTTTGCTACGGCTACAGCTATAATTGATGTAGCACAAGGAAAATTAGAACTTAGGATGTTTGATGAGTCCATAATTTTTAATGTATTTGATGCCATGAAAAATCCTACGGATAAAGATGATTGTTTCAGAATTGACGTGTTAGATACTATAGTGCATACAGAGAAATCTATTGATCAAGAACTTGCAGAGGAGATGAAGATTAGAGACAAAGACACTTTATCAGAAGAGCTAGAAGCTATATTGGAGGTGCTGGAGAAAAAGGAAAATGATATCACACGAGAAGCACCAAAATTGGAGCTGAAAGAACTTCCTCAAAATTTAAAAGTATGTGTTTTTGGGTGAGGAAAAGACATATACTGTTATTATTAACAAGGACTTGTCTAGAGCTGAAGAAGAGAAATTAATCAAGATACTCAAAGAACACAAGACTGTTATTGGGTGGTCTATCTCTGATTTGAAGGGTATTAATCCTTCTTTTTGCACTCATAAAATATTGATGGAAGATGACATAAAACCAGTGAGGCAGCCTCAGAAAAGACTGAACCCTACAATGAAAGAGGTTGTTAGAAAAGAAGTTGTGAAGTTGCTGGATGCACGAATGATTTATCCTATTTCAGACACTGCATGGGTAAGTCCAGTTCAAACTATCCCAAAGAAAGATGGGATGACGGTAGTTCAGAATGACAACAATGAATTAATTCCCACTCAAACTATCACGGGATGGAGGATGTGTGTAGATTACAGAAGATTGAATGATGCCACAAGAAAGGATCACTTTCCACTTCTATTCATTGATCAAATGCTGGAAAGATTGGCAGGCCATGCTTACTATTGCTTCCTTGATGGATATTTTGGCTACAACCAAATTCCAGTGGCACTTGAAGATCAAGAGAATACAGCCTTCACTTGCCCTTTTGGAGTTTTTGCTTATAGAAGAATGTCATTTGGTCTTTGCAATGCACCGACTACATTTCAAAGGTGTATGCTCTCTATTTTTTCTGACATGGTAGAAAAAGGTTTAGAAGTTTTCATGGATGATTTTTCAGTTTTTGGTTCTTGCTTTGATTTATGTTTAGTTAATTTAGCTAAGGTATTAAAAAGATGTCAAGAAACCAACCTTGTCTTGAATTGGGAAAAATGTCATTTCATGGTATGTGATGGAATTGTTTTAGGTCATAAAATTTCTGGGAAAGGAATAGAAGTTGATAAAGCTAAATTACTATTGATTGAAAAACTACCACTTCCCATTAATGTTAATGGGGTGAGATGTTTTTTAGGTCATGCAGGCTTTTATAGGAGGTTCATTACAGATTTTTCAAAAATTGTAAAACCTCTTAGTCAACTTTTATCTAAAGAAAATGAATTTCTCTTTGATGAAGTTTGTTGTAATGCATTTAATTTGTTAAAAGAGAAACTTACTACTGCACCTGTTTTGACAGCACCTGATTGGAATTTACCTTTTGAATTAATGTATGATGCAAGTGCATATGCCATTGGTGCTGTACTTGGTCAGAGGAAAAATAAAATGTTACATGTTATATACTATGCTAGTAAGGTTTTAAATGAGGCACAAGTTAACTATGCCACAACTGAAAAAGAAATGTTAGCAGTAGTATATGCATTAGATAAATTTAGATCTTATTTAATAGGCTCTAAAGTTATTATATTTACTGACCATGCTGCACTTAAGTATTTAATGACTAAGCAGGATGCAAAGTCACGTTTGCTGCGATGGATGTTATTGTTTCAGGAATTCGACGTAGAAATTAGAGATAAAGTTGGAGTGGAAAATAAAGTTGTTGATCATCTATCTAGGATTCAGGACAAAGACTTGCAAGATGGACCAGAGCGGGAAATTAATGAATCTTTTCCTGATGAGCGAGTAATGGTAGTTCAACTTAGGCCATGGTTTGCAGAGATTGCGAATTATAAGGCTGTGGGAGTAATACCTGAAGATCTTACTTGGCAGCAGAAAAAGAAATTTTTCCATGATACAAGGAGGTACTACTGGGATAACCCATTCCTTTATTTTAATTGTACTGACGGTGTTATTCGCAGATGTACAAATGAGACTGAAATGCCTAAGATTCTTTGGCATTGTCATTCTTCAGATTATGGAGGACACTTTGGAGGTAATAGGACAGCCCATAAAGTATTGCAAAGTGGTTATTACTGGCCTACAATTTTCAAAGATGCACGAGACTTTGTCGAGAAGTGTGACAAATGTCAAAGGATAGGAATATATCTCGTAAGGACAAAATGCCACTTAATAACATCCAAGAGGTAGAGTTATTTGATGTTTGGAGAATTGACTTTATGGGACCACTCCCTAAGTCATATTCCAACCAATACATCTTAGTGGCTGTGGACTATGTGTCTAAGTGGGTGGAAGCAGTTGCTTTACCTACCAATGATGCAAAAGTGGTGATTTCTTTCTTGAGAAGGAATATATTTACTAGGTTTGGAGTTCCTCGAGCTATTATTAGTGATGGAGGCACACATTTTTGTAACAAACAGTTCGAGAATTTGCTTAGTAAATATGGAGTTCAACATAGAATAGCTACACCGTATCATCCTCAGACGAGTGGACAAGTGGAAATTTCCAATAGAGAACTGAAGCGAATACTGGAGAAAACAGTGGGGAATGCTAGAAAAGATTGGGCATTAAAGCTACATGATGCACTTTGGGCTTACAGAATAGCTTTTAAAACCCCAATAAGTATATCACCATTCCAACTGGTGTATGGTAAATCTTGTCATCTCCCTGTTGAGCTAGAGCATAAAGCATTATGGGCCACTAAGTTTTTAAATTTTGAACTCTCTAAAGCTACTGAAAAATGATTATTACAACTGAATGAACTTGATGAGTTTAGATGTGCAGCTTATGAGAATGCTAGAATTTATAAAGAAAAGACCAAGAAATGGCATGATAAAAAGATCCATCTAAAGGAATTTGAACCTGGACAGCAGGTATTGTTATATAATTCTCGACTGAGATTATTTCCAGGTAAACTCAATTCCCGTTGGTCTGGTCCTTTCACTGTTAAAAAGGTTTTCCCTTATGGAACAGTGGAAATTTCTCTACTAGATAATGACGGATCTTTTAAAATTAACGGATGTCGATTGAAGCTTTATTATGGAGGACAAGTGAATAGAAACACTGTTTCTATTCCCCTACTTTCACCTGAAGAATAAAGGTTTGATGTGTCAAGCTAAATGACGTTAAACAAAGCGCTACTTGGAAGGCAATCCAAGGATTTTAATTGTTTGCGTGTTTTCTTTTAAATTGTTCATTTATGTTTATTTAGTTAATCATTAATATTTTTTTGTTGATTTTAAAATTTTTTAATTATTATTTGGTGTGTTTTTATTTTAAGTTAGTTTAATTTTATGAATTTTAGGTTAATATTTAGTTTCATTTAGAAAATTTTTGAAAAAAAGCAATTCTGTAGTTTCACGCTAATCGCGTGAACCTGGCGCCATTCGCGCCATTGATTCTGGAAGGCAGTGCTACCCGCGTGGGGATGGCGTGGTTCGCATGGTAGTTCAAAATTGATTTTAAAATTTAAAAGCTGAAACCCTATTTTGGTGACCCCCATGCCTTACTCAGCAGCCACAACTCTTGGATATTCCCATTTGAACGTTGCAAGCACAATAACTGCCAATAACTTCCTATTTCAGTTACATTTTCCTCATAACCATCATTAACTTCTCTTTATTCTAGAGTTTATAAATACGTTGCATTCTTTACCTTATTCCCATTCATTTCCGCTCTTATTCTGAGTAGCAATTGAAAGTATACCAAATTGCTTGTTCTTTCTAAAGTTCTTTCTATTTTAGAAGCAACATCGTATTTCTATTTCAAGTTCTTGATTCCTTTCAAATGGCTAAGGATAAGGTACGTATTACTCTTGTTAATCTTTGTGATTTATATTCTTTAGGGTTTAGATTAGTATGCATGATGGTTAGGATTGATTCTAAAGATGATTGATAGAGTTTAGGGCAAGAACTCAGCCCACGCGATCAGTGCGAGGGTTGGCGCGAGTAGCGCCAACTGGGATTCATGGGTATTTCTATTCTGCAGCCCACGCGACTCGCGTGAGACTTGGCGCTGACCGTGCTAGCTGCAAATCAATTGCTTATAATGTTTATGATAAATGACTAAGGGGATTGCTTTGATATGTTTTAGTTCTTAAATTATAACTTTGATTATATGAATATAATGTCTTCAAATCGTAGAAATTAAATTGGCATGATTAATTATGTTTAGGACATGATACTTTTGAATTGGATGGTTAAATTGCTAATTTGATTTCGATGCTAATACTAGGGTTGTTTTTAAGAATTAAAATGTATGTGGCTTTGATCAAAATAATTTGAGATTTAAAGTGGGAAATAAAATCTGGGAATGGCGATTATGTTATTCCTTTTATTTAGTCTTATTCTATTTTACAGATTTTATTTCCTAATCATAATGATAAAAGCATGTTTTTACTAATTTTCTTAATTTATAATTGAGTCATATAGAATCAAATAAATATGGGAATTATAGGAGAAGATTTATATGTATATCCATTGTCAATGCTTTGTTTTAATTCCCAAAATATGATTATGTTATGACTGTAATTTTCTGTTGTTATCCTAAAATAAAGATATAATAGAGATATGATTGCAAGCAATCTGGGAATTCATTGCATATCCATTGTGGAATTTTTCTGAGTTTCGGGGAAAACAATTAGAAAAGGAGAAGAAGAAGGGTGCTACATCTGGTAGCAAGAGGGCAAGGAATTCTGAGTTTGATGTGAATCGTTTCCGCGCCATTGAATGTCAACAAAGGTATGAAAACGGGTATGCATCGAAGAAAATAATCCCGGAGAAAAGGATCGATTGGGAATTTTTGCCTGACGACTCACCTATTTTGGAGGTTATTACTAGGAGAGATTGGCAGACCTTGGTGAGTTATGCTGAACCAAGCTCTAGTGCCATCCTAAAGGAGTTTTTGGCTAATGTTGATAGAGAAACTATGGGAAGACAGAGAGTAAGTTGGGTGTGAGGGGTTGAAGTTCCATTTGACCATGAGTTCATTGATAGCTTTTTGGAGACTAGCTATTACAGTCTTCAAGCCTGTGCTTTCAGTAAAAAATTTTACAAGATGCAGCCCATCACGAGTGTTTATAGAGATGACATGCCTCAACTTGCAGATGAAATCCGAAGAGGCATTACTGGGTTGTACACTGCTTGGAAGACCAAGCCTAGAATGGATTATGTATTTGAAAAGTTGAGGAAGCAAGATCTTACCGGAGAGGCGGAATTTTGGCACCAATTTTAACAATCATACTGTCATTCCATCTACAAACTTGATAGATGTGAATGTTGAAAGGGTCATTCTTATACATGTACTGCTGGGAGATGATAATCTTAACATTGCCAGTATCTTGTATGATAGGATACTGCACATGATCCAAGATGGTAGCAGTAAGTCTCTCCTTGCCCATTCCTCACCTATTTCTCACCTTTGTATGAAGGCAGGTTTGGAGATTCCAGAGGAGGAGCCTGAGGATGTGAAGATAGCATCTGTCATGATGCATAAGACTTATCTGGCTGCGGTAGAGAATGCGAGGCAGGAGCAACTGATTCGAGCTTCTAAGTTACAACCTGAAGAAATTGCTAATAGGAGTCCTCGTGATGAGATTCCTCAACCAGAAGTTCGAGCACCACCACCGCCTTCTTCTACCACCACTAGAGCCCTACGTCATGAGTTGGTCTATGAAGATTCTCTGAGTTATGTGCAAATCCAATCCCAATTGGAGTATCAGACTAAGATGATGGAGGACTTGTGCAGAGATTTTTCCATTGACTTCTCTACTTATCAGCCACAGCATGCATCAGCATCCCATGTTTCTCCTGGACCTTCCCATCCTTCTCAGCCATCAGCGGCAACAGTTGCAGCATCTCAAGCCGCTGATGATGACACTATGGAGGCCAAGGAGTGACAATTGCAGATTATTTGACAATATTTTAATTGCTTTTATGTTTTTAAGTTTAAGTTGTTTTATTTTATTGCCTGTGGAACAATTTAATTTTTAAGTAATTTATATTATGGATGTCTTTGAATTGGGTTAGTTTTAGTTTTAGTTGAATAATTTTGTTTAGATTGATGTTGGTATTACAAAGATGATTTTTTCGAATAATGCGGATATGCGTTTTCCTTACAATAGAAATTTTATTGCTGGGGACAGCAATGTTTAAAATCTGGGAATGGGGAATGCATATGCGTCACTTTTGAAGAATCATACTTGAAGAAACAAATGATGTTTAACAGAATTTAGATTAAATTAGAAGTTAATTAGAAAATAACAAGAAATTTAGATTATATTAGAAATTAAGTTTAGAAATTAGTTTGATAATTAGTTAGTTTAGTTTATGTGTTCTTTTTAGAATTAGGTGAATAAAATGTTAGAGCATGTTATGCTACTTTTCAGATTTGGAATTGCTAATGCAGTGATAATTTGGATTGAATGATGATTGTTTGGAAGTATACATGAGATAAGTAGAGTATAGATTTGCATATGAAATGATTAGAACTATGCTAGTTTTTGTGATTGAAGTACATTGTGAAAAGAATAGGATACTTGATAGGAAAGTAGTAGGACGTTTTTTAGGGGAACACAGAGGCAGAAACAGAAAAGGGGGAGGCATTGAAGAAGATCAAAGAAGAAGGAAGATCAAGAAGGAGGCCAAGATTGAGGGGTTTGCTTACTCTTCATTCTTTGTATTCTTTCTCATTTACCTTCTCACTATTGTATTAAAGCCGGACATAGTCATGTTTGGCTAATTCCTCTTTGATTGTGGTTAAAGCCAAAGCCAATGTGAACTCCTTTGTATTGAATTGATATTGAAATAACTGATCATAATTGTTTTATTCTATCTTGTTCTTTACTTGAATTTCCTTGATAGAATTGATCACTTTGCTAAGGTACTAAGGGTTAGGATTTACAATAGGGATATTGGAATTCTAATTTCTGAAAGCGATAGAATAACAGTTTTTACATTACCTAGGGATAGGGATGCAGGATTGCAGAATAATTGATGTATTATTTAATGCTTAACTTAATAAGAAATCACTAAGGAATTAGGGTTTTGAGTTTGTTAAAGGGTTAAATTACTGAGGAATTAGGATTTAACTATTTATGAAAAATACATTCTCTGAACAATTATAGTTATTGAAATAAATAATTAATTCAAATATAGAAGGTAGGGATCAGAGGTGTTTGTGCTTTAATCACAATTCTTCTTCATTATTGCAAAATCTTCAATTTACATCGCGTTTGAATTTTCTTAAATTTTAATTCAGTTTTGTTATAATTTCTTAAATCTGAATCACAATCATATTCTTCCAATTATATTATTTCTCTTCCAATTTAAAGATTCTAAATTACAATTAAATTTAGTGCTTCAATCTTCGTGGGAACAATAACTCTACTTATCATTTTATTACTTGAACGAGCGGTGCACTTGCCGTTTTCGCAACACTTTGATTCTTCTATTTTGGTGGTACAAATTTGGTCTTTCCAAAAGGTTTTGCTCCATGTTTGTAACCCAAACCAGAAGTATCTCCTGCATACTTTTGTACACTCAGCATTTGATCTAAAGTGCATTTTCCTCTATAAAGTTTTTTTAAAATATCAACCAAGTAAGAATTTTATGTTAGGAATACCATGTATTTTTCAGATTGACTCTTTTTTGAAATCATCAAACTCTTTTTGTAAAATCTTGCATTTATCTACATTTGAAGAAGAAGAGGCACATACACACCCATTAGTTTTGTAGCTTGAAACAAGATTTTCATTTGCTTCCTTCAAGTTACAAATTTCAGATTGCAATGCTGCAAGTTTGGTAACATGTCATTTAAGGTTACGTTTCAGCCTGTTGTTGGAGGTTGCAATTTTTTTAGCCTCCTCATGCATTTCATGAAAAGCATAAACAATTTGATTAAATTCAGGAATTACCTCTAATTTAGCACTTAAGAATTCTTCATCTTCACTAATTGTGGAAGTGAGGCATACATTAGCTTCTGCATTCTCACTTGATGATTCAGAAGTTGTTGAGGCATTGTCTTCCCATGCTATGTAGACTTTCTTTGGATTTCCTTATTTCTTTGCCATCTTTTCACCTAATTGCTTCTTCAAGAAAATAGGACATTCAGATTTAATGTGGCCTTGCTTACCATATTCGAAGTAAGTGAAGTTGGTGTTGTTGTTGTTGTCATTTCTTTTGTTGAACTTTGAGAACTTCATGTTCTTGTTCTTCGTCATGAACTTGCTAAATCTTTTGACTATTAGGTTCATGTGTTAATCACTTTCATCTTCACTTGAGTCTTCTTCTTTTTCCACATCAGATGATGCAGCTTTCAAGGCTATACTCTTTTGTTCCTTGTCTGCATCTTCTGCATGTGTTAGTTGAGACATTTCTAATTCATACTCAAGAAGCTTACCAAATAGTGCAGCCATGGACATCTTGGAAAGATCTTTTGATTCCTTGATTGTTATCACCTTTGGTTGCCATGGTCTTGTTAGACACTTCAAGATTTTGATGTTTAATTCTTCAGCATCAAATATCTTTCCAAGACCAAGAAGATGATTTACAATGTGAGTGAATCTTTTTTGGAGCTGAGATATGTTTTCTGTGGTGTTCATCTTGAACATTTCATACTCATGAATCAAGGCATGCTTCCTTTATCTTCTGACTTCATCTGTCCCTTCATGAGTAATTTCCAACATCTCCCACATCTCCTTTTCACTTTTACGCCTAACGGTTCTAAAGAATTCATTAGAAGAAAGTACAAAAGTAATCATTTAGCTTTAAAATCATATTGAACAACTCTCTTTTCTGCATTTGTCATCTTATCCCATTCCTTGGGAATCATTTCATTATCAATAGTTTTTATAGGAATCAAATGACGTTTTTCTAGTGCATTCCAAGCATCAGGGTCATTTGATTGAATGAAAAACTGCATTCTATTTTTCCAAAAACTGAAATGCTCTCCTTCAAACATCGAAGGACGATTGAGGGAGGCACCCTCCTTGAAGGTAATTTGTGTGATATTCATTTTCTTTAAAAAAGATAGTGATCTTGAATAACACTCAAGAACCTACTCTGGTACCAATTGAAAACAATATGAACACACACAATAATCATGAAGGGGGGATGAATTGGTTTAAACTTGGTCTTTAAAAATTCTTTAAAACAATTAGCGGATTTAAGATCGTATCACAATGACACCCTTTTAAAAACTTTCAGTCAATCAAGAATCACCCTTTACAAAAAGCAATAGCAAAAAATGTATTTTTGTTGATCTTGAAAAGATTATCCAAAAGAATAGCAATCAATGACAACAAGAAGATATAAAGAGAAAGTATTCAACACCAAGAACTATACTGGTTCACTCCTCAACAAGATAAGCTACATTCAGTTTCTTTTAACCAAAACTTGGTTAGAGTTCTACTATTCACAAAAATATGTTCTTTCAATCTTACAATAGATCACCCTTAATCAACCTAGATTAAGATCAAAAATCTAAAACCCTTTAGACTCCTAGTGATCAAGACATAGAAAACCCTTCTCTACTCTTCCCTCTAGAAAACCATACTCTAGACAAGCTTAAACAAACCTTTTGTAATAGCAACTAACAAGATGAAATTGTAAAAAAAAATTACAACCAAAGTTCAATGGAGAGAGACAACCTGATGATCCAAAGAATGAGAATGCATATGTTTACAATTCTTGATTCAAGTTGAGAGAAAACAAGTTTCAGACCAAGCTCTCCAAGAAACTCCTTTAAAGTCTTGTCCAAGAAGAAATCTTTCAATGAAGCATGAAGATGTAGAATTATGGGACAAGAACTTTGTGACTCAGTGTATCTCTTCTCAATTCAGAAGGCTTTTGAAAAATAATGAAAATTTCGAATTGTAATGTTCTATACTTTTCAAAAGACCCAATAGCCTTTTAAAGAAAATTGTATCAACTGAATGTAATATATTAAATTGTCCATGTAATCAATTATTTTCACTTGTGTAATCGATTAATACCATATTTAATCGATTAAAGTGTTTTTTGTTCTTTCTGGAAAAGACACATGAGCAAAGTAATCGAATAAACCACCATGTAATCGATTAACACAGATAGTTTAGCTTTCAAAAACGTGCTAAGTAATCGATTACGATTAGATGGTAATCGATTAGCACAGGAAGATCTATTATGCGTTTGTACAGTGTAATCGATTACCATTACCTTGTAATTGATTAATTAGTTCTTCATGGCTCAAGTAATAGATTACCATATTCTGTAACAACCCGCCTCATCACTACGATATCATAACTCTAAATGTGATTTTTTTTTTAAAATTTTAATAAAACTTCATTAATTTGATTATGAAAAATTAAGGTAAATTTTTTTTTCCCACGATAGTACATTCATTAAAAACGCACATATATATATATAAATAATTACATAAATATATATACAACATATACATATTATTCCTATGTCAGAACATAACTTAGTTTTTACAAATATATAGATTTGAGATTACATGTCTGATTAAGAGAAACAAGGAACCGACTAAAAACAAATACAACTCTCTCTTCATGGCAAATTCCAACGTTGTCACGTTGGCTTGGCGGCTCTAACAGAAGAAATCTCTCTTCAATATCACCTATTGTTGATCATCTGCTCCCACGAACAAAAGTTCGCGATCATCACAGGTACCAACCACACGATACAAAAATTGCAATGGTGAGTTTATTATACCAAAACCAATAAGCACCAGATAAAAATAATTAGAAAGAAACAACAATAACAATTGCAATCATTCTCAATAATAATTAAGTTCAACCCACGCAACTAACTAGTCATTCACTTTTTTTCACAACTCAAATCAATCATGATTAGAATGATGTATGCACCTAACTCAATTCTCAGAATGCAATGTGGTACCATTCTCATGGAAATAGTCTCTCTAGGTAAATGATGCAGTAGCTCGTCGAGGTCACCCTGTCGTGCACAGGTCACTCCCCCCTCATGGTGATCAGCCCTGAATCTCAAGGGAGTTCCAAACAGAGTGATGCCCCCTAGTACCCCCGGTACTTACTGCCACCATTCTATTTCCATCCATGCAAATATGAAGTATGAAACATGGGCGTCATCAATGCACTGACCATGGATAGCTAGGGGCCGGAATTTTAAACAATCCAGTTCTCGCTTGGGATGCTTAAAATTCGTAAACCCTCCCTCACAAGGTTATCTAGTCATGCACCCCCATGTACATACACAACATCACCGATACACTGACCATGGATAGATAGGGACCGAAATTTTAAACAACCCCTTTCTCTCTTAGGATGCTTAAAATTCGTAAACCTACCCTCGCAAGGTTATCCAACCGATCAATGTACCCCATGTGGACATACACAACATACAACCATGGGTATCTATGTGTATCCACATCACACAATGACATTGTTCACATCAACATTATCTCTCTTCAATGTCATTATTAACATCAATATCACATCATCTCAATTTTAATATCATACATATCAAACTTGTCTCATTTCAACATCAACAATCAATTCATCATCATCTCATCATAAATCACATCATCATTATATCATTTATACATCATCAAAAACATCATTGTTATCTCATTCAATCATCACCAACACATCAATAACATCTCATTTCAACATTATCAATGACATCAATATCACTTCATCCATCCACAATCCATATTATCACGAGACTGGTATTTTAGGAAAATTCTAAATTAAAGAGGAGAACTACAATATAGAAATCACACTTTTATGCCCATTTAAAAATTTAATAAGAAAACATATTATAAAATTTTGGGGAGAGTCTCCTCTGTAATTAAGACTTTTTCCAAAAATCCAATCATTATCACAACAACATCATTCATAGTTTTATCCATCAACAAGCAAATTCATCGCATCCCATTAGTTAAAAACACAATTTTTATATAAATAAGTAAAAACCAATACACATCAGGGACAGACAGATATCCTCATAGTTGGACTCCCTGGCCTCCAACTATGGTATCAAAAGCTGTAAGCAAATAACAAACTCCCTTTACCTATCTTTGTCCCTTTGTTAGCTTCTTGTAGCGTCGTTTTGAGATCTCTCAAGTTCACGTGCTAATCTACATGTCATTAAATTCCCATATTTTAGTATGTCAAACTAGACTTCTCAAGCTTTCTAAAAAGGTATCACATGCCTTATTTGGATTTCTAAAACTCTAGCTATAGCATTTTTAAAACTAGACTTCAAAGCTGCCAGTGAGTTCCAATTTCTACACTGACATCCCTTAGTGTTTTCGTGACTGCAAGCAGTACACAATTCAGATTTATCTGAAATTTTTATATGTTATAGTTGACATCCAGATATTTAATTCCATACATCATACACCTAATTTGAGTAAGAAATGAGAGAGAAATAAATTTTTCAAAACGGATGGCAGAATCTGTTTGGTGTGGACAGTTTCAGACAGCTTGAGCTAAAATAATTTCTGGGCATGATTCACTATTTAGTTTGGTCTCATATTTTAGGACAACATAGAAGACATCCTAAGCTTTAAAATGAGTGGTCACACACCTCATTTGGTTAAGTAAAGAGGAAGATATAGAAATTTCAAAACAGTCCAAATATTCAACTTAAAACCATACGAATTTTAACAGCAATACTTACCAAAATATTTGGCTGGAATGATTCAAGAGCTTGAGGAAGGAGCTGCAGTTTGAGTGAGAAGAGAAGAAGAGAAAATGGAACAAAAGTGAATAGAGGAAAAGAAGCAAGTGACCATGAGTTAGAGAACAAGTTCACTTATAGGTACAGTTTTTTATTCCAAGAAGATATTTTTTTTACTCTTGCATTAAATGCATTCTTACCAAGCAAAAAAAATCAAAGATTCCCTCATATGGCTGAAAGGGCACGCGGTATGCTGGCTGAAATGCTAGATTTTTGCTTTGTTTTATACATGGCTACACAATTGGATTAAGTGTACCAATTCTACGTACACATACACATGATTTTGCACTTCCATTTCAATTATTTTGTTCCAATTCTCACGTATAAGCATGCTTTGGTTTATGTTTTTGTTTCTTTTAATTTAAACCAAGTGTACTCCATGTAATTTTCAATTAAGTTGATAGCTACTAATGTTTCATTCATCTAAAATCTTAAGCCTTTACCCCAAATCCTACACAGTCAGAATTGGTTTCTTTTCATAAATTAACTAATCATAACTAAATATATTCTAAGCATTTCCAAACTTGCCACTTAGATCCATTTGCTTCTATCCTATCCTTCTTGTACAACCATCACAGGTATTTCTCATGTGATAATTTTCCTCATCATATCATCTCATAGTCTGAAATTATAGCTTATGATAGCTTTAGATATTCATGAATTTTTTTTTTATTTTTACTGTGAGGTTTATTTTCTTGTATTTATTATATTGAGTAGTAAAATTTAGAGAATTATCTTATGGCTTACTTAATCATAAATTTTTAGTCAGTCTAAGTACTCCTAGTTTTCTTGTGATATTTGTCTGTTATTAAGGGTATTTTGGTAATTTGCCATCCCGGGGCACTTTTGTAATTTCATCAAATTTTCACAAAATATCTAAGGGTATATTTGTAATTTATCACTTAATCCAAGGGTATTTTTGTAATTTTCACTTCAAAATGTCTAACAAAATGTCTAAAGGCATTATGATAATTTTGCTTCAATGGCATTATTGTAATTTTACTTCAATGGTATTATGGTAATTTTCACATCAAGAGAAAGGATAATATGGTCATTTCCCTTCAAATATTTTTATAATTTCTCTTTTTGTTTCTAATTAACATTTCACACAAATAATTCAAACATAAACCAAATAAACTTCACATAACTTAACATTCATATCAAGTAGTTACACAAGGTTAATTCACACAACATTTCAACCATATATTTTCAGTTATTGAAATTTCAGGGCGTTACATATTCTGCTAATTGATTAAGTCAGTGCAAAATTGATTTTTCCAAAACTTAAACCATAAGTACTTGGCACCTTATGCAAACATGAAAATTTTAAGCATTTTCACAAAACATGTGACTTGATGAAAATCATGAATGCAAGCCAATGAATGATGTTTATGCAATGCAATGGATCATAAGATGAAACTCTTATACATCTAAGAAATACATATGCCTTCAATTGAATGACATGTAAAAAGCTAAAACTTGTCTAAGACAAAGAGTCTCATCATCTTGATCCTCTTCAAGCTCCCCCTGTATCTAACAAAAATCATCTGCATAAATATTCACAAGAAAAATCTTTAGGTTCATGGCATTATATAAGCTTTTATTATACCAACATAGAGGATATAAAAGCTATAGAAAAATATATTTGAAAAATGAAAAATAAATAGTTTTATACTATGATCATGAAGAGTCAAATAAATAGTGAAATAGCTAATGTATAAAATGTGTAAATAAATCAATAAGAATTGATGTTATCCAAAACAAGAATTTAAAGTGTAATATTAAATGAAAATAATAATAATAATAATACCTAAAGATGATCTTTTTTATGCTCTTTTAATGACTAAAAATTGAAAATTAAATTTCTTTGTGATCATTCAAAGACAAAATTAAAATTAAAATTCTTCATATAATTAATTTTGCATTGACTTAGTGGTTTTAATTATTTGATTCCACCAAAATTATCTTGCCTATATAAACTGTACTTGTGAACAATAAAACACATAAACATCTTATTTTGTTAATATTTCTTTCCTATTTTTATGCTTTTGACAAAAGTTGAGAGAAAAAACAGATTAATATTCTATACTAGTGAATCAATTCTTAACAAGAGCCTCAATATTTGAACAATAAGAATGTACAGATTCATTGTCATCTAATTGTTATCCGAGTCTTCAACAACTTTCAACAGTTACTACAGTCACTAAAAGGAATTAAAAGGATATAAAATGGTAAGTGTTGAAGTGAGCTTCATTTAGCGTTCAGATGATAGAAAGAAATTAGAGAAACGACATACACACTGTCTCTCTTGCAAGAACTTACAGCAAGATCCAAATCAATAATACACAACATGAAGCCAATTAGGATGATGCGTTTAAACAATTTTTCCAGTAACAAACTATGTAAATAAATGGTAGAATTGAAATTTGTACCTTTACTTTATGAATTCTGTTTTCTCTTTTCCATTAACAAGCTATGTAAATAAATGATAAGAATGATAAGTTGTCCTGTATATGTCTAGCTGCAATGCACTGATACAATTTGCAGATGACCCAATGAAAATGATGAATATAGAATATAACTGAATAGTTGTTCCACAAGAAAGAAAACCAATCGATAAACAAAAAGGAATTCATAACCGAGAAGATCTAATGAAAGAAGTTACCTCTACAAGAGCAACAAAAGATGCCATCATCATGGCAAAGGCTTCACTTGCCATCAAATGAAGGTGCTCCCATTGAAAGGGATATGGAATTCCTATCCTGCAAGCTCAAAACCATCACAAATTCCTCTCAATAAGTTTCAACTTACAAAGTTGAACCTAGGTAATAGATTCCCACCAATTTAAAAAGCAATAAGGATTTAGTTGAATCTGACTTGAATAATAATCAGTTATGATTACATATATCGTAGCAATGTAAATGATCAAAGAATATATCATTAAAGTTGACCAACTATTTCACTTACTTAGAATCCATTAACAACATTGTTCCATCTTGACTGTGTGCAATGCCCCAAAATTAAATCCAAAAGATGAAACATAGTTTTTTTTTAAAGCTATTAAAGTATTTAATAAGTATTTCACCAGTGGGGCAAATTTGGAAGTAGCAATCAAATTCTTTCTAGAATCCAAAGTACCAAATCTGGATCTGGAAATAACATAAAAGGCCCTTGGTTTATAT
>CM023949.1:18803631-18820935 GCA_013407115.1 Glycine latifolia | reverse complement strand
ATATATATATATATATATATATATATATATATATATATATATATATATATATATATAGTTAAAAGGATTTCAATTAAATTGGAAACAGAACTTCAAATTGGCTCCATTAATAGTTAGAGCAAAAAGAAGTCTGAATTGCCATTGGCATAAAAGTACAAAACCAGAATCAAACCCGCAAAGCTGAAAAGGCAGTTCATTTTCGTTTGTTTTTTCAACCACCTTAAGAATCACTAGTTTTCTTTCAATATTTTTAAAAAAAAATCCTGAACTGGGAACTGAAAAGGAACAATTTTTATTTTCGATAACATCATTATAATTAGTTTTCTTATAGAAAGCGAGTTTTTAATCTAAACTAGGTGAAACACTCACGCCATGGAGGAGGACTAGTAATGCAGTAAGAAATATTCTGTTACTGATCCTTTGGTGGATGTGACTGTAGCTCTTTCTATCTTCCACAAGAGCTACCTCTCATCTCCACTCAAAGTCCTTGTTGGTGGATATTTTAGTATTCTCTGAATGGACCTTGACATAAAGGAGCAAATAAAATAGTTAAAGTGTTAAACAATCATTTATATCTTAAAAAAGATAAAGGATCACAATATTATTATTCTTATTATAGAGGGAAGAAGCATTGTTCATAACAGAACCGAAGAGAAAACCAACTAGAAAAAAGAAAACGAAATGAAACTTTAATTTTGAAGTGTTGCATAAACTCTGATATGAACATGTCCCCTTTCTTTAATTCAGCAAAAAAAAAATCCCATTTCTTTAAGTGTACACTCTTCATTGGTGGAAATGAAACTTCATTACCATGTTAATTGTGTTCGCTTTTCCATTGACTATATATGCCACTGAGCAAATTAACCATTTAAGGTACTGAAGAGGTAAATCATTTCTATTAATCTGATCATAGCTATAACATGGAAATTATATTTAGACACAAAAGCTTAAGCTTAGTATCTCTCATTTGAGCTTGGCTTCAGATATCTGTCTATGACACCACGGCGGGTCAAACTCTTGGCCAGCTTTAACTGTTTGTGCTCAAAGGGATTTATCTTTCCCACTTCTGGATCCCAGACAACAACAATATCATTGGTGGAGGTTATAGGTGATGGAAACAATATCTGCTTTAGCTGAAGCTCCTCCTCCTGCTGTAATAACCGTTTTTGTCCTTCTCTTTCTATGTTTGCTCAATGAATAAACAACAACAACATCAACCAATATATTAATAAATCTAAAAAAAAAAAAATCAAATCTAACATCAACCCAGATCCCCCAATGCCACAAAGAAAAAGACCCAGAAGAGGATAAAAGAAACACAAAGAAAAAGAGCTATCTTACGATGACTAAGCCTATAAAATGAAAAATGCAACAACAACTGGAGTGTTGAGCTGAGCTGAGCTGGGGACTCTGTTTAGGCAAAGAAGTGAAAGCAATGGCGACAACCACAATAATTGCACAATTTAAGAAAAGGAGTTAAGAGAAGAGGCAAAAAAGAAAGCACATTTTTTGAGTGAAGAGGAATAGTATTATGACGTCAAAAACAAAATGAGGTGCCCCCACCAGAAAAAAAGAGACTAAGAGAGAAAGAAAAAAGGGGTGAAAAGAAAAGGGAAAGGAAATGCATATCCTTCTGTTGTTTGCGGCAAGCTTCTTGACAGTGAGCTTCTTCTGCTCGCGGCGCTCCATGTCGGCGCGGAAGCCGTGACTGAAGAGGAGTTGGGCCTCGTGGGGGTTCTGGTAAAGGGAGCTCATGTCGTGCAAGGTGTCCTCGGTGTTCTCCTAGTCAAAGGAGAAACAGAACTTCTCGCAGAGGCGCTTGTTGATAAGGCTCATCATGGGACCATCGTTGGCGGCGACAATGTCATTGTTGCTTTTGAATTGGTTCGAGCTGGTTGGGGACTAGATGCGGAGCCTCTGCTTCTAATCCTTCGCGGGATTGGGGCTTAGGGTTAGGAGCATCGGAGGGAAGTGAGAACATTCTTGAAGAATGTGATAGGGCGAAGTCAAAGAGAGACGTGCCTTTTGAAGAATGAGATGCTATTTGAAAGACGGTTCTCGAAAAAACCAACGTAATAATGCATTTTCAAAGACTGTTTTAACAAAACCATTTTTAGAAAGTTATGATTTACAAAAATGTCACCTTTAACAAAACCATTTTTAGAAAGTTATGATTTACAAAAGTGTCACCGTCCATTTTTTTAAGAAGATTTTTATATAACTATAGTTGATTTGCAGTCATAGAAAACATTTTCTTTCGAAGGAGACCCTAACTGGGTTCATGCATTCCTAAAACCCACCAAAAACACACCCCAAAATGCATATATTACCAAAATAAATAAAAAAACTCAACAGTTCATCGATTGGGGGAACTAGGCCAAAATTCCATTTAGGCCAAAACTAATGGACTCATCATCAAGCCACATTATCAAACATTAAAACAACCTTCTAAGATACAATTGGCTTGTATTACTATTTTATTTTTAATCTCTTAAATATGATAAATATTTGTTAAAGTTCCTCAAATTAACACTTGTGTCTTTTAGTTTTTCAAATCTGGAAATTATTTTTTTCAACCCCTTTGTTAAGATGGCCTTAACGAGACACGTGGAAACTATTTCATATTTTTTTGGCAGTTTCATAACCTCATTCTAAAATTGTAAATCCCAAATTAATATCATCTTAATGGAAGAACTAAAATAAGTAATTTTAAAATTTAAAGAATTGAAAAAACAAATTTTAATTTAAGGAACTACAAAAAATATACGATATATTTTGGTGAGTTAAAATATATTTAACTATTTTAATATTAAAAATTAGGGTTTTTGTCAAAATGGACAGAAGAGGTGTGAAAGAATTTTCATAGTCATGTCATTTCCATTTATAAAATTATAATCATGTCATTTCCATTTCAACAATGGTTAAGAATTTTCATAACAATAGTGACATTCATCATCGCTGAATGTAATTGAAAATATCTACCAACGGCGAAACCCCTTGTGTGAAAGAAATTTCATTTTTTCCCACTACAATATTCAAGTGCTTTGTTTTCAAATATTAGTAACAAAACAACCAAAGAAAAGACAACATGCGCAGTTGTTGTACACAATTATAGATTCACTATGTCTATCACCACTATAGGGCCTGTTTGGATGCAGTTCAAAATATCTTCTAAAATCTTATCTATTAGAAAATATTTTTTTTATTTTTTAAGTGTTTTTGGTTATTAATTTTTTTTAGCTTTTACAAAAGTAAAAGCTCTCAGCATAACTTTTTTAAAAGTTCAAATTTTCATCTTATGGACATTATGCTTTTTGGGAATTTGTTCTAAATCCTGCTTGGACAATAATGTCCTAAAGAAATATCAAAATAACAAAGCATGCCCTTTACATTTTCTAAACCCTCAATCTTGGTTTCTCTCTCTTGCTCTCATAAGTTCTTTGCGACTTCCTCGCTTCTCTGTTCCTCAATCTCTTCTATTTTGCGATTTCTCTTCAGATAATTCTTCTTCATCTCTTCTTCTTCATTTGTTAACATCACATGTTAACAATTTCTTCATTAATTTCTTTTTCTTATCTTTAAATTTTGAATTATTATGGATTAGGATTATGCTTTTTCTTCATTGTTTCTATTTCTTAAGCTTGTGAAATGTCTCTCAATCAAGTTTATGTGAAAAGAAAGAAAACATAATGGTGTGATAAAAATATTGAGATTTTGCTAAAAGTGTGCATAGAAGAGGTGAATGCTGGAAATAAACCTCACTACCACTTCACTAAGTTTGGTTGGTATTGCAGAAAAGTTCAATAAGGCAACAAATTTGACTTATGAATATAAGCAATTTAGAAATAGGTGAGATTCTTTAAAAAAAAGGAATGGAAATTATGGACTAAGCTTATTGGGAATGACATTGTTCTTGGCAAGGATGGATATAAGAAAATCCTTGCTGCTAGTGATGAATGGTGGGAAGCCAAAATTCAGGTGTGTACTATTCAACTAATATTCTAAAAATGAATTATCTGAATCTGTAGTTATTTCTTTATGAAATTCTTTTTTTAGCACCTTTAGAAAATGGCAGGTATGTCTTAGGACCTTGGATCAATTTTTTTGTTTATCAACTCCCATCCTTTGTTTTCATTGAAAATACTTTTAAATCTGTCACTTTGTTTTCATCGAGTATGTAGGCTTAGTTGGTATCTAAATTCTACATCACTAATGTACAAACATGTGTTGGTTCTGGCTTATGAAAGGGAATGCATATTGTGGGTTTTGTTCTCATTATTTTCCAAAATAAATTCTGGTTTTTTCTTATAATATGTGCTTGTTTTATACAGAAGTTCCATTAGATATGTGTACTGAGGTATTCAATTTCATCCTATGGTGCACGGTGGGTAGTAGTTGGTAACTCTGGGTGTTGATGTGTAACATACAAAGATTTCAGGTTTCATGTATTCAATTTTATCCTATGTTCAATTACTTGGTGTAAATGTCAAGTTATGTGTAGTTTGTTTGAACTGCGTTATAATTGAGTGATTTCGAGTTTGACCCAAAACCTATTTTAGTAAAATCACCATTCTGGATTGGTTAACCGTTGGATTGTCTTCATAATTTAAAGGTAGGTTTCTTACCCAAATATACAGATGTTGACCTTGGGGATTGTCGAAATAACATTTTTAACATAAGATAATAATTTTTCACTGAACCAGAAATTTTAAAATTGGGCTAGCTCGCCCAGGCAAATTTTAGAAGGCTTTTTAGCTCGCCTGGGAGAGTCAAGGCGGTTTTAAAAGCATGCAGCAGCCTCCAAATCACGAAAATGGTCTCCTTCACCCCAAAAACAAGCACCCAACCCCCTTTCCCTCCTCCTCCACCACCCACGACCACCGGTGATCACCACTAGGCACCGCCACTTGCAGTTGGACCACTATTATAATAACCAAGGTTAAATAAATAAAAGAAAAGAAAGAAAAGTTTAAATTTGCCATATTCCGTCAGAAAAAGCGTTAGCGATAGATTTTGTGACGGAATTAGCGATGGATTTTGCGACAAAATTTCTGGCACCGTTAGCGTGAGAGTGGCGCCAGTAGCGCCACAGATGCTGGTTTCTGGCGCCACAGATACGGGTTTTTGGCGCCAGTAGCGCCACAGACACTGGAACTTGGCGCGGATAGCGCCATAGTGGCGTGATCAGCGCCAGAACGCGACCTGGACCACTATATAAAGCTCATTTTCGCAATTTTGGCCCAAATTCCCTTGCTTCTTCTTCCTCTGGCCTTGCACCTCCATTGCTGAGCACCCAAACTTCTTAAACCTTTGTTTTTTTTCATCAAAACACCTCCCACCAAACATGAAACTTGTGAGAAACCTTCATGTGAGCTAGAATCCTTCATCCTTTTTTCCAAAAATCCATCAATCGGAGAAATCTCTTTCTCTAGGGAACTTTGGGAAAAGCTTGAGTTTGCGGAAAAGACGGTGATTCAAGGACGCTAAGGCCTGGGAAAGTCGTTTTCTAGCATTCCTTGACTGTTTAGAGGTAAGAAACTCAAGTTTTACCGAGTGATTTGGGAATTTGTTTTTGGGATGAATAGTGACCCATTTGTGATAGGGCTGGAATTAGGCTTGAGTCCTTTAGAAAAGTATGCTCAGGAGGTTATTCTGATGAATAATAAGATTTGAATAATGACTATTGATGAAGTTTGGTTTTGACTCTTATATATGTATGAGTAGAAAGAATGATGATTAAATGGAGGGTATCATGACATGTGTGAGCATGTTTGCTTTTACTAAAAATGTTCATGAGACTGTATAGAAGATGATTAAGCGTTGAATTGATTGTTTTGGATAACTTGGTTATTCTTGAAATACAGAGGGGTTAAGCAATTGTATACTTTGAATTAGCTTATGCAGAGTCTTAGAGGGACTCTAGTGCCTTAGTTAGGCTGAGTTAGATCTTGTTGAGGGTCTGTGAACCGCCAATAAGGTGATTAGCTCTGATAACCCTAAGATAGAGAACAAAACGATTTTAATGGAAAGGAATAGAGTTTCCTTTCATTCTAACGGTTGAGGACCGTTATTGATTGATTGTTTGTATGCCTTGTGTAGGGTGTGATACAGACATTGCTGGTGGTTGTGACCACGAAGCCGGGAGAGCCGGTGTAGCGCTGAGAGCATGTAAGCTCTTTGTTCTTGGGAGTGTTTCCCCTTGATTGTATTCCACCATACTCCAGAGGGAGTGATGGTTATTGTATGAATTGATGCATGTATATTGAAATTGTGTGTTACTATTCTGATTGGAATCATGTACTTGATATACATGGATTGAGGCTATGTGTGTTGATTGATGAGAATTCTCTGGCCAGTAGAATAGAATAGAATATATACATGTTTGAGAAAGTCCTTATGAGAAATGTGCCCATGTAAATGAATGTAGCTTCCTCAGGCAAATAATACGAAGTCCTGATGAGAAATGTACCCATATAGATGGATGTAGCTTCCTCAGGCAAATAATAGGAAGTCCTGATGAGAAATGTGCCCATATAGATGGATGTAGCTTCCTCAGGCAAATAATAGGAGATCCTGATGTGAAATGTGCCCATACAGATGGATGTAGCTTCCTCAGGCAAATAATAGGAGATCCTGATGTGAAATGTGCCTATTGTTTTGTACCCTGAGAGGGATTTGTATAGTTTTGTTATGTATACACTTTGTATATTATGAGAATTCACCATATATGATGTACAGTTGATGTTATTAATGACGTTTGATGACGTCAATTTTGTTTATCGCTTCCAATTTAATTATCTGTGATAATTGTTGCGCTTAATAACCATAAATCAATGTTAATGCACTGGATGCATATGGGGCGTTACAACTGCACAAAGAGGAACACTTTAATCGGAGCGAAATCTTCAAAGCTCAACTCGAGGATCCAGTAGAGAACGGAGCCTCCAATCCTCCTTTCTTGGTTTCCTTTGTTTTCTTCTAGCTAGTTTAAGCTTCTCTTAGTGTCTCTTACGTTTGGGTACCGTTGTTAGAAGTTTTATATATCCTATGAAAATTCTTTGAAAATGAGATGTTGTAAAAGTCTCATTTTATGAAATAGATATCATTTTTGTGATCTTTGTTAAGCCCCAGCACATTGGTGTGATCAGAATTCCAAAATGATGTCTTTTGATGTGAACTCCCACATAAATTGTATTGAGTGTCCTCACTGATATGATATATAGTTGATTTTGCATGAATTTCTAATTGTCATGACATATGATGCATGAATATGATTTAGGCCTTCTTTCTTCTTGAACACTTTAAAGCCACGAGCCAAAAAGCTATCCCAATATATGATGATTTACCATTTGCTAGCCCTTTTGAGCCAAAACACTTATGATTTTGTTGGAACCCTAACCTAAGTTAAGAATTTCCTACCTTACCTTAAGTTAGGAGAGCAAAAGGGATTTTGTTGGAAACTTTTATCATTTGGATGGCTAATGTAATAAAAAAAGCTATGGCTAAAGATATAGAAAAGAAAAGAAAAAGAAAAAGAAGAAAAGAAAAAAGGAAACAAAAATCCTTGTGCTCTAAAGTGTACAATTTTATAAGTTAGGTGATTGGGCGGTTGATATGAGAAAAATGAATATCTTGGAAGATTGGATGGTTGATAGGAAAATAACTTGTCTTATCTTTATTTGCTCTCATATTCTTAAGATAATTTTGAATATCCAGAAAAACCAAGATTTCTTTCAAAGCCAGGCCCAACCCTAAAAGTCCTATTGGTCCATGATAAATATGTACTTTGATTTGATGAGAAATAAACTGTAAAATTGATTTATAGCATATCAATGTTGGAATTGAGAATAAACACTTACTTGTGGGAGAAATAAACACCTTTGAGAAGTTTTCCTCTGTTTGAATCATTGAAAAGTTTTATTTGATGTTCTTTGGAAATGAAATAAAAATTTATCTTAATTTCATTTGGTTTGATGAATTCCATCTTTTGTCTTTTCAAAATTCTCATGGCAAAAAAATTAAAATATAGCAATTTTAATAAAAAATTACAAAAATATTGCACTTTTAAAAGTATTTACGCATCTATAGCAACCAGTCGCGTCCCTCCTGGGCGTGACTCATTTCGTCACTAATACTTTTTGCGACGAAATATTAGGCGTGACCACAATATTCAGTCGCAAAAAGTATTAGCGACTGAAATAGAGACCGAAATTAGTGTACGCCTTTAAAATCAATTTTTTATTTACAGTATAATTTTTTTCAATTTTTAAATAAGTGTTACGACCATAATATTATGATTTTTTAATTTTTTTAAACCGAAATCATTAAAATATTTGCAGTATAATTTTTTTTAAACGTACGACTTTAAAATCAATTTTTTTTACAACTTTAAGTTTTTATTATTATTAATATACGACTTCAAAGTCGGTCTAAAAATACTTTAAAATTAGATAAAAATAACAATTAATAATATTATTACAAACTACAATAAATTCGTAATTAATTAGACTGAATATTGGCAATATCTAAATTTTTTTTCTAATTTCGGTCTCTATTTCAGTCGCTAATACTTTTTGCGACTGAATATTGTGGTCACGCCCAATATTTCGTCGCAAAAAGTGTTAGCGACGGACTTAGAGACGGAATTAGCGACGAAATGAGTCACGCCCATGAGGGGCGCAACTGGTTGCTATAGATGCGTAAATACTTTTAAAAGTGTAATATTTTCGTAATTTTTTTATTAAAATTGCTATATTTTAATTTTTTTGCCAAATTCTCATAGTTGACTACTTGATAAATTATGTTCTGATCAATTTTTTGAAAGTTGATTCTTTACAAAACATGTTCATATAAAAAGTATCTTCTATATTATTTATCCTCTAAGTTCTTGAAGTATTATTTTACTTTGCTTGAGGACAAGCATGATTCTAGGTTTGGGGGAGTTGATAAGTGCCATATTTTAGTTAATTAAGGGAATCTAATGTCAACACTTATCTTTTGATTTAAAAGATTTTCTTAAAAACTTACTCTAAACCTAGTTAATTTGTATTTGGTACTTATATAAATGATGCTTTTCACATTTTGGAAGATTAATTCAATCAAATTTGGTATTTTAATAGTTATCATGTGTATCAAGGCATCCAAAGCAAACAAAGACAAACAAAAGAGGCAAAATGGACATTTCCTGACGCAAAATCGCCTGGCCAAATAAGCTGTTTCTAGAAAGGTGTTTTAACTCGCCCAGGCGAGTGAAAATAGGCTAAAATGGTCGCTTGGGCGAATGGAGCCATCAGCAAGAAGTAGTAAACTCGCCCAGGCGAGTTAAACAAGCACAAAACACTTGCCTGGGTGAATGGCTTTCCTGACCATGAAGCAATTAACTTGCCCAGGCGAACAAAACAAGCATAAACCACTCGCCATGGCGAGTAGACACCACCAGCTTCCCATTTCTATATAAAGCCATGCAAAGGTGAACCGAAGGCATCGATGAAAGGCCACCTTGAGTGAAGCATACACCAACAAGCCTTAAGTAGCTTAGAGAAAGTGTGAGAAAGTGAGAAATTGGTAAGGAAACTCTGTTGGAGTGATTCAGAGATCGCCTTTTCCATCTTGTATTCAGTTGATCTTATGCTCTCCACAATGATCGGCTAACTTCTCTAAGGATTGGATGTAATCTCCTACCCTTAAGTATCTCTTTTAATATTTATTTATGCATGAATCTTTTCTATTCCTTATTGGTAATTTCATTTCGTACTTAATGCTTGATTCTAATTGATCACTAGTTTCATGAAATAAGGTTCTAAGTTTAACTAGAAAGTACTCTTAGGATTTGAACTGAATGATTTTACTTTTTACGTTACGTTGCTAGGAATAAAGCATAACGTATAGATTACAAATAGCACGCGATTATAATTGTAATGATGGGTTATTTACTTCATATGCGAGGAATCGATATTCGGTAAATATCCTTAGAATTCTCAAGTACGAGAGATCGATTTGGGGTGATTTTATGTGTGCATCAATAATGATAAGAAAATGATTTATACATGGTAATGTTAATTGGATACTAAGGGTATGAACGATGAAATTCAATCCTACACTTTTCTTGAATTAAACTCGTTTTATTAGTTTCCGTAATTTTCCGTAATTCCAACACACTAAATATATTATTTCCGCTTTTTCTTTAAATCTCGTAATTTCTGTTATTTTACAAATACATGAAACTCCGCTCACAATCGTTGTACATAACTATTAAATTGTTACTTTTATTTAAAATAACTGAGTAACTCAAGTCCCTGTGGAGACGATCTTTTATAAATTCTGTAACTTGGAACGATAATTGGTATGCTTGTCAAGAGTCTAACAATTATGTATGTACATGGGGGGTGCATGACAGGTTACCCTTGCGAGGAAGGATGTGTTCCTAGTCGGGTCATGCATTGATGGTGCCCATGTTTCATACTTCATATTGCATTGATGGAAATAAAATGAAGGCATGCACTTACCTGTGGGTTGAAAATGCAGGTACTAAGGGGCCATCGGGTTTGGAATTCCCTAGCGCCGCTGGCTGATCACCGGGGGGGAATGGCCAATGCACGACACGATAACCCTGATAGGCGATAAATCATTTTTCCTGTGAGAAGCTATTTCCCTGGATATGGTACCACATTGCATGGTGAGAGTGAAATCAGGAGCATGCATCATTCCAATCATGATTGTTTGATTTGTAAAATGAATTGAATGATTGGTTTTGTCGAGTGTGTGTTAGACTGATGGAATTCTGGTAATATTGTGTTTGTTATTGTTGTTTCCTTTCCAATTATGGTTGCCTGATAATTGTTGGTTGTATATAATAAACTTACCCTTGCATTTGTTGTACCGTGTGGTTGGTACATGTGATGATCGCGAACCCTCATTCGTGTGAGCAAATGAGCAGCAGTAGGTGACCTTGGAGGGAGATCTTCTTTTTGTTGGAGTCGCCAAGCCGACGTGATGATGTCAGATTTCTTTTGGAAAGAGTTGTGTTTTGTCAATCAACTATTTCATATCTAGTCCCTTGGTTCTTTTTATGGACATGTGTATTTTGAAGTGTAAATATACGTAAAACTAAATTAAGTTCTAAACATATAAACGATATGCATTGGTTTATTATATGCATATATGTGTATTCAATCATTGTAATGGTATCGTGCGTATGATAATTGTATCATCACGAAAAAATTACTATCATTTTCATAATCAAATTAATGGGTTTTTCATTAAAATTGGAAATTCACACGATTAGAGTTAGTATTATCGTAGCGACGAGGTGGATCATTACATTCTTCAATCTTTATAATCTGCTAAAAGTTATTATTAATTTGTTATGATATCCAAACAAGGTTTGGTTTCCTTGATCATGAGTAGCTGTTATGAATTATGATGGATACATACCCTTCAAGTGTATGTGTCAATTTTGTATCTAATTGAAACAAGTGTATACACATACTATGTAAATTAATGACTGCTCAAGAGTCAAGACAAAAGTCTGAACAAAATAACATAATAAATATTAACTGCCTGGATGATTGAAATTCCAAGAATAACATTTGTGTTTGTTTTAGTGATTCAAGATTAAGGCTACACAAAATTTGATCAGTAAACAGTAAAAACTTCAGTTTTAAGATAAATAAAGACCGAAACATACAATAAGCATACTAAAACATAATGAAAGTCCTTGGTACCAGCCTCAATTAGATTTTTGGTGTCCTGAAAATTAGTTGGTATTTAGTTCAATCTATGTTGCTTGCCTGCTTATGTCAACACAGCATTTAATTGGCAAAACTTATAATTTCTTTCAACCAATGTTACAGAGTGATTGCTTAAAGACATAATTGCAACATTTCAAAGAACTTTGGGAAACCTATCAGTTTTTCAAGTAATTAGTTTTCTTCTTGAACTGAAATCACCAAAACAAGTGACATTTGGAAAGTAGCATCAGCTGCTATACATGATACTATGACTTTGCAGAAACTGACTACCGTGAATCTTTAGCTATTTTTATTTTATTTCTGTGTTCAACTGGAATGCATCAGTTTTTTATATATACTGAAGTAAATTACTTTTAAATTAGTCTATTGCTTTATTTGCTTAACTATACAATAAATAAGCTACGTCCTTCTTAATTAGTTTAGTATGATTAATTCAGGAGTTGTTTGTCTGGCCTCTTCCCTCACGAATCAAGACATAATGTATAGCGTTTTCATTTTCATTGATGTGTTTTTGTTCCTTTTATCATAGGAATCTCACTGATTTCACAAACAAATCGAAGGCTTGTGATTTTTCTAACTTAGCATTACACTCTTCCCCTAACCCTTTTCTTTTTAGACATAGTGAAGGAAATTCGCCATGCCTTGGCATTTCAATCCTGCATGACCTGAAGGACCTTGTAAAAAATATCTGAAAAGCCTGCATTATTAACATTTAGAATTAGAAGATATAACTCATGTTACTTAGCAGGTCTTCAGTAATCTCCATCAAAGTGCTTGGATAATTCTGAATCTGTTTTCAAGATCTCCAAAAAGACATATATAACATATTTCAAATAATTAATCACTACGTTACCTGAACTAATGCACCAGCCCTATGAGCATTTTGCACTCCAGTTTTGACTCTAAATCCAAGCTTTACAAGCTCCCTGCATGAATGAGACTATCACTTGTTAGAATTTTGAAAAGATTATCATCTTAGAAAAAAAATAACTACAGAGTAACAACTAATAAATGTACCTCACTGTCCGTGAGCCAACTCTACCAGTAGCACCAACAACAAATACCAAGTTGTCATCCTTGGAATCTGTTTTCTCATAATTAATCCCCCCAGCAGTAGTCGTGATAAATTTTTGCTGAACCTTGAATAAAACATGTATGTTTGGATTCACATTGTTACAACTAGGTTTGTCCTAAGAAACATGAATATTCATTTTTTCTTTTAAGAATTCTTAATTCTTTTGTTATATCCTATGATAAGTTTTAAATATATTATATACTACTAAGATAATAAATATTTTTGTTTTTCATTCTATACTTACCATATAAAAGTTAGGAGAAAGATTAGTAGAACAATAGTAAGCAAAAGAGAGAGAAGACTAATAAGAATTATCCCTTGCTTCTTCTTGATTGTGCTAACTTCTATCTGTTGGAAAATCGAGGGGGTAAATATTAGGAAGATTTACACATGAGTAACCATATAAGTGAATTAGGCATCATACCTTAACCCAAAACCTTAAGGCTCAGGTTTATAGGTCTCCTCCTCACTTATATGGTGCTCAACTTTTCAATTTTTAGATGTGAGATTTTACCTCACTCTTGTACTCCAACACTATCAGCTTTCAATGTCTCATCTCTCTATCTGTATGTCAAAGCATATAATACCTTTTTTGGTAATTTTAATTATGTAAAAGATCTTTTACAATTTCATCAAAACATCATATTATTTTAAATAAGCACTTGAGAATTTATCATTCAAATATCAAATTAACTTATGTAAAGGTAATTTTTCAGAAAAAAGATTCTTGAATAAGTTTTTTTTTATAAGATCTTATACACTAGTGCATCCAAACAGGCTCCTACACTAAGAATCCACACGTCAAATTGGAAGCCATGATTGACAAGGGTTGTACAATAATGCTGTATCACATTATAATTACATTAGAAAATATTAATATTTTCAGGGGGCTCTACCAAATAGTAAAATTGCATTAAAGCCTTGATATAAGTATATGATACAAAAAAATATTATGTCAAATAGAGGCATTTTCAACAAATAAATACTAAATTAAAATTTTAATTTAATTCTCCTATTTTAAATAATACACATTTCCCCTGATATATTTTACCAATCATAATTTTAGATTTGCAAATTTTAAAATAAATACATACTAATTAATAATCCTTATTATTTGTTAACATTATTTATAACCATATATAAAGAGGATATAATCTTTTATACATGTTTTATTTGATGTTTTTGCCCCTAAATTAATCACAAAATTATCATCTATTATCCTTGTATTGCAACCGTTCATGTAACCAACTATTATTTTGTTAGACTGTGAAACACAATTGTCACGCATGAACCCCACAACCAACTATCCGTATATGATAAAAGAATAACAATGCTCACATACAAATACTTAAGTGCTATTTCAATTTCATTCATCACGACTATATTTTCTCATTTCTTCTACTTAATTTTATTTCTTCGTTATGTCTTCACCTTTGCACCCTTCTTGATCATAAAGAATTTTTCTACTAACTCATTCTTTCACCTATTGAATATTCAATTTCCCTATTAGTTGTATCGTTGTTTGCTGCCAACTCGATTTTCAAGTTAATTTGTAGAGTTCAACATGCTTTGTATGTCAGCTATATGTAAAAAATCATCTTACTCCTTCACTTGAGCAACTTGCTTCAATAATGTTTTATATTTTTCAACCTCCTTTTTCTATAACAAATGAAAAACTCATTTTTGTTATTTTTTAATGTTGCATGAACCTATTTTGTTTGTTTTTTTTAATGGTTGACACATACAATTTTGTTTATCATGGTTCCATATAATTTCAAGTATCTCATCTAATCATGTTTAATCTTTTAATTTATCCTCACTTCCTTCTTAATTTATATTTAGGTTCTTTGTTCTTTGGAAGTGAGTTTTTTTACACCATTTGATACAAATTTCTTTTAATTGTTCGTGTATGTTTTATTTTTTTCTAATATTTTATTTGCATTTTAGGTTTATCACAATTTCCATAACTTCAAAAATTTTGTTAACCATCAAATTCGAAAGAAATTATCATATTTTGGGATAACTTTGATTTTTAATAAATTTATTTATTTGTTTTATCTTATTTTTATGTCAATGTTGCCTTTTGTCTCTTATTTTTATTTCCTTTTTATATTATTCTCTCAATTAATCTTATTATTTTCGTCAATCCACCAGAAAATCCTCCTATAAATGTGACACAACTAAATTGCATACATAATTCATTTCAAATATATTGCCAATCAACTATTTATCTTTTTATATTCTTTTTTAATTTTTTTTGCATTAATTTAACAGGTGATATAAAGTATGAATAATTTAAATATTCAATTATCAAGAGAATAAACAACAAAGAGAAACATGGATGAAAAATACAAGAAATAGAAGGCAAAGAATGACTTCGGAACAAAGACATATGAATTATCTAAAAGATATATAAGCAAATTATAGAGAAAATATAAGCAACACAACTAACATGACAAATAATATGGGTACAATGCGAATATGCGATTGACCTCTGACAACTAATCCTGTCAACAAATTATCAACAACTTGGTACAAGTACCAAAACATTTAAAATGATATGAATTTTATATTTTTATTACGTCCCGCTATCCATTTCATGTGCATTGTATGCATTAGTGATTAATTATATGTAATTTTATTTTTTAAATAACATTCCATATTCTTTCTTTAATTCAAATAATGGATTTTTATACAATTATTAAATATATAATTATTTGATTGATTTACATTTAAATTTAAAAATAGTTCATTATAATTTTATTGTACAAATTTGTCGCATTTTCATAGTTTGATCTTATCATTTTCTTTATTCAAACTTTAAAATAATCGTATCCCTGGAATGAAAATATTAGATGCAATGAAAAATAAAAGTAATTTACAATTGCACATGTTTTTAAAAATAATAAAAATCCAAAATTTTGCTCAAAAGATAGATTAATTCAATGACGTGATACTAATTAACACTACTTTGTTCATTTTCTTCTGCATTATTCCCTCTTCGATCTAAAATCACTGTCTAGACTTATTCTTGATTTTGTTACACCCCTAACACCTTTTTCTTTATAAAAACTTAATAACTTCTAATTCATAGCTCTCTCTCCTATAATCTTCTCTCTCTTCATTTGTTATCAAATTAACTCTTATCTATACCGAATCTAAAACTCATTTTAAGTTACATAATTGAATTTAACGTCAGTATATATTAATAATTTATTAACACAACTATATTAAACTGAGTCATAAATACACTTTCCACATTAAATTAGAAAAGAAAAAACCTTCAATCAATTATACATATAACTAATTTTATATTTTAAAATCTGCAAAGTGACATGTAAAAAAATAAAAACCAAATTCATTAATTTGTAGGTTTGCTATTTTATACTTTTATTATTTTCTAAAAAAAATAAAAACAGAATTTCATTAAAAAATAAGTGTAATATTTTTAAATTAATCATGTATTATTGATCTATTCAATAAAATCACTTTTAAAAGAATAACATATATTACATTAGGAATTGAAAGGACACATGCAAGGCAAAATAAAATGAAATAACACAAAAATGGTTCGCAATTTCATGAGTTTATTTTTTTTAAACAACAAAAATACAAACTCGATACACAGTTAATTTGACCAACCCCAAATAAGTAGCTGATGCATAATAAATGGTCATTCACATAATTTAAAAACTCATTTTGATTTTATATGTAAAATTGATAATTTTAAAAGTGAAATAGATTTACTGGTAAAAAAGTAAAACTGATTTTAAATAGTTAGTTATTGTAAATATGTGTTAACTTATGCCAAGTAACTGCTCATTTTAAATAAACTCCTGAAAAGAAAACTAATTTTTTAAATAAGATAAAAATTTATTTTTAATTTCATTTTTTAAAAAATGATTCACTTTAATAACAAAAACCATAAGATATTAGGGCCAAAGAATTTTAAAAAGTTTGAAAAAAATGAAACAAAAGTTATATTCAACAATAGAAAACAAAGGCAGAAAAATAATATAATTTTCAAACAATTTTAAAAATTATTTTATTCAATATTAAAATCAAAATTTAAACTTGCCAATATTTTTAATTTTTTTAAAATAAAAAATTATTTAATGTTACAATCTATGTTTGCATGAAGTCAGTGACACATCACTCTAATGGAGAAAAACTAAAGTGAATTTTAAATGTGTCAAATTTCATAAAATTTAAAAAATACATTTGTGTTATTATTATTTTTATTGTGTTGTGTGTTATTATTATTTTTTATTTTGTTGTGTGTTATATAAAATAATTATATTAAGAGATATTAAAAAATATTAATTTTAAAAAATGCAGACATAAAGATACTTTAACGTCTGTATTTTCACAATGAATCAAATTTCAGATATCTTACTCAGAATTAATTGGTTTGTTTAATAACTAAAATTATTAAAGTAAACAGTAACACTAATTTAAGAAGAGATTGGATTTTTTTTT
>CM023949.1:18739742-18803531 GCA_013407115.1 Glycine latifolia | reverse complement strand
TCAAAAGTAAGAGTATTGGTTTTCTCAGTTGCATAGCCCTTTTCACTTCTTTTTCTTTGATAAACAGATTGATTATTTTCTCTCTTTCTCTTTCCCACCCTCTTTTTCCTTTTTCTTTTCACTTTGTTTTTCTTTTCTTTGTTCTCTCTCTCTTTTTCTTTTCTCTCAGCTTTTATTTTCTTTCTCATTTTCAGTTGATCCTCACTAACTTCGCTTGGAGCCAATGGTGCAAGAGTAGTTTTGCGATCTTTATGCACAAAAGTGAACTTATTGGTGAAACCATCATGCAGGACTTTCTTATCATACTGCCAAGGTCTCCCAAGAAACAAATGACAAGCCTCCATAGGCACCACGTCACATAAAACAGAATCTTCATATTTTCCTATGGAAAAACCCACTTCAACTTGCCTATTCACAGCCATCTCACCATCTTCACTAACCCATTGAAGTTTGTATGGTCGCGGGTGTGGCTTAGTCTCCAAATTCATTTTTGAAACCAACCTTGCACTAGCCACATTAGTGCAACTCCCACTATTAATGATCAAATAGCATAACTTCCCTTGGATGAGGCACCTCGTATGAAAAATATTTTCTCTTTGACAGTCATCCAATTTAGCTGCTTGACTACCTAACATCCTTCTAATCATGAATAAATCTCCTTCTAACTCTCTTTCCTCTTCATGCTCATCTTCATCGCTGGATGGGGAAGATTCTGAAGAGGAATCACTAACTATTTCTCCATCCTCCTTAAGTAACATAGTCTTCTTAGTTGGACATTGAGAAGCTATGTGACCTCTTGCCAAATACTTGAAGCACTTAATCTCACTACTCCTTGCTTTCTTAAGTGCCTCATCAGACTTATTTTGAGTTCTTTGAGTTGTAACATTGGGATTGCTTGTTGATGATCCTCCCTCCTTCTTATTTTTGTCCTTCCAACCAGGAGAGTGAAAATTAGATGAACTCCTCCTCATGACACTCTTTCTCTTCAATTGTTGTTCCACCTTAGAAGCTTGATGTACTAAGTCCTCCAACTCCACATAATTATGTAACTCCACAACATCCCTTATATAACTATTTAGCCCATGTACAAAACGAGCCGTAGTAGCCTCTTGATCCTCCATAACATTAGCTCTAATCATGGAAACCTCCATCTCCTTGTAATACTCATCAACACTTCTACTACCTTGTGTGAGTCTTTGGAGCTTGTTATGAAGGTCTCTTTGATAATGAGAAGGAAAAAACCTTCTTCTCATCAACCTCTTCATTTCTTCCCAACTATCCACCATGGGTTCTTCATATCGCACCCTCTCCCTTTGTAATTGGTTCCACCAGATGAGAGCATAGTCAGTGAATTCCATGCCTGCCAACTTCATCTTTTTATCCTCAGTGTAATTGTGGCATGCAAATAGTTGCTCAATTTTCATTTTCGACTCCAAATATGCTTCTAGATCACTCTTTCCTTGAAAAATGGGTATGTTTAACTTTATTCCTTCAATTCTAAAGCTCATAACTTTTTGCTCAAAAGTCTTATTAAGGCTCATAATATATCGGAATCCTCAAAATCAAATAAAAAAAACTGTCACAAGTTCAAAAGGCCATAACTTTAGAATGAGTTTTTTGATTGAGGCCCATAATAAGTCTAAATGCTCAAAATTGGACAACGAAGCACTGGTTAAACTCAAAAGGCCTCAACTTTTAACTGGGATGTGTGATTGATGCCTATAATATATCGAAATGCTAGGAATTGAAAAGGTAGACCTTGGGAAATTTAAAAGACAATAACTTTTAACTAGGATGTTCGATTGAGGCTCACAATCTACCAAAATTCTCAAAATCAAACAAGGAAACGCTTGGTAAATTCTAATGGCCATAACTTTTGACTAGAATGTCCAATTGAGACACATAATGTATCGAAACGCTGGTAACCAAACAAGGAATACCTTGACAAATTCAAAAGGCCATAACTTTTTACTAGAATGTCTAATTGAGGCACATAATGTATCAAAAAGTTCAAAATCGAACAAGGAAGACCTTAGTAAATTCAAAAGGTAATAACTTTTAACTAGGATGTCTGATTAAGGCCCACAATCTATCGAAATAAGACAAGAAAGCTTTGGCAAATTCTAAAGCTCATAACTTTTTAATCATATGTCTGATTG
This sequence comes from Glycine latifolia, assembly GCA_013407115.1. Taxonomy (NCBI): domain Eukaryota; kingdom Viridiplantae; phylum Streptophyta; class Magnoliopsida; order Fabales; family Fabaceae; genus Glycine; species Glycine latifolia. The sequence goes on along the minus strand of CM023949.1, from coordinate 18,801,372 downwards.
AGGCTCATAATGTATCGAAACACTCGAAATCGAATGAGGAAGACCTCACAAATTCAAAGGGCCATAAATTTTGACTGGGATGTCTGATTAAAGTCCATAATGTATCTAAATTCTCAAAATTGGACAACAAAGCACTGAGCAAATTCAAAGGCCATAACTTTTGACTAGGATATTTGATTGATGCTTATAAATTATCGAAATTGAAAAGGAAGACTTTGGCAAATTCAATAGGCAATAACTTTTTCTCAGATGTCTAATTAAGGTCCATAATGTTTTGAAATGCTAGAAATCAAAGAAGGAAGACCTTAACAAATTCAAAATCCAGTAAATTTTGAATGGGATATCCGATTAAGGCCTACAATCTATCAAAATGCTCAACATCGGATAAGGAAGCTCTGGCAAATTCTAAAGCTCATAAAATTTGATTATGATGTTTGATTAAGGCTCATAATGTATCGAAATGCTTCAAATCAAATGAGGCAGACCTTCATAAATTCAAAGGATGTAACTTTTGACTAGGATGTCTGGTCGATGCCCATAATATATCTAAATGCTCGGAATTGGACACGAAAAACTTGAAAAATTCAAACAGCCATAACTTTTAACTGGGATATCTGATTGATGCCTATAAATATCAAAATGCTCAAAATTGAAAAAGAAAGACCTTGGCAAATTCAAAAGGCAATAACTTTTGAATATGATGTCCAATTAAGGCCCACAATCTATTGAAATGCACGAAATCAGACAATGAAGCTCTAGCAAATTCTAAAGCTCATAACTTTTGACTCAAATGTTTGATTGAGGCTCATAATGTATCAAAACCCTCGAAATCGAATGAGGAAGACCTTCACAAATTCAAAAGGCCATAACTTTTGACTGAGATGTATGATTGAAGCCCACAATATATCTAAATGCTCATAATTGGAAAACGAAGTGGCAAACTCAATGGGATATCTGATTGATTCCTATAATATATCGAAATGCTCAGAATTAAAAAAGGAAGACCATCGCAAATTCAAAGGGTCATAACTTTTAAATGAGATGTTTGATTGAAGCCCATAATATATCTAAATGCTCGAAATTTGACAATAAAGCACTGGGCAAATGCAAATGGCCATAACTTTTGCTTGGGATATCTTATTGATGCTTATAATATATTGAAATGATCAAAATCTAAAAAGGAAGACTTTGGCAATTTCTAAAGGCCATAACTTTTGTCTCAAAGGTTCAATTGAGGCCTATAATGTTTCAAAATGTTAGAAATCAAACAATGAAGACCTTGACCAATTCAAAAGAGAATAACTTTTAACTAGGATGTTCAATTAAGGCTTACAATCTACCAAAATGCTTAAAATTGGACAAGGAAGCGGTTGGTAAATTCTAATGGCCATAATTTTTTATTGGGATATTCGATTGGGACACATAATGTATCGAAATGCTAGAAATTGAACAAGGAAAACCTTGACAAATTCAAAAGGCCATAACTTTTGACTAGGATGTCTAATTGAGGTACATAATGTATCGAAAGGCTCAACATTGAATAAGGAAAACCTTGATAAATGTAAAAGGCAATAACTTTTGACTTGGATGTCCGATTAAGGCCCACAATCTATCGAAACTCTCGAAATCCGACAAGGAAGCTTTGGCAAATTCTAAAGCTCAAAACCTTTGACTTAGATATTTATGTATCGAAATGCTTGAAATCTAATGAGGAATACCTTTGCAATTTAAAAATGCCCTAGCTTTTGACTGAGATGTCTGATTGAAGCCCATAATATATCTAAATGCTAGAAATTGGACGATGAAGCATACGGCAAATTAAAATGGCAATAACTTACAACTGGATTGTCTGATTTATGCATATAATTTATTGAAATGCTTGTAATTGAAAAAAGGAGACCTTGGAAAATTTAAAAGGAAATAAATTTTGACTAGGATGTCCGATTAAGGCTCAAAATCTACCAAAATGCTCTAAATTGAACAAGGAAACGCTTGGTAAATTCTAATGGCCATAACTTTTGACTGGAGTGTCTGATTGAGACATAATGTATCGAAACACTAGAAATCGAACAAGGAAAACCTTGGCAAATTCAAAGGCCATAACTTTTGACTAGGATGTCTAATTGAGGCATATTATCTATCAAAAGGTTCAAAATCGAACAAGGAAGACCTTGGTAAATTCAAAAGGCAATAAACTTTGACTAGGATGTTTGATTAAGGCCCACAATCTATCCAAACGTTTGAAATCAGATGATTTCTGACTCTAAGAGGCTGATTCAAAGAAAATATGGTTTAGAGAAAGTATTGACCGAAGCATTTGAGGATAAGAGTGAATGTGAAGATAAGGAGAGTTCAGATTGTCTTCAACAGCTAGATGCTTTCAAGGAAGTTTCTTATCACCAATCTCTCTTTGAAGAATTGAAAGAAGAGAAGCAGAATGAAGAATCAAAGATGGATCTGAAAGCGTTACCTCCACATTTGAAATATGTTTTCTTGCAGGTGATGCATGGAAACTAGTTATCTTTAATGCATATCTTTTTGAAGAAGAAGAAATGAAACTGGTAAAAATTTTGTAGGAGAACAGAGAAGCCATTGGCTAGACCTTATTGTAAAAGATAGGAACACTTCACACTTAACCAAGAGGGGGGGTGAATTGGTTAGGCTTGGTAAATTAAAATTCTTTTTGCAAAATCAGAGTTTACTCCTAGGATCTTTATCACTTTGAAACCAACAGAAATATTTATTCAATCACTTGCTCAGATCAAGGCATGCAATTATTCAATGTTAAATTGACTTGCAAGATAATACAGCAGTGTATATATGAGGAAAATTAACAAGCACGAATTTAAACATAAGACTCAAAAGATTTATACTGGTTCACTTCAAACACTATGAAGCTACATCCAGTTTTCTTCCATTCAACACTAGAATGGAGTTCCACTATTGCAATTTTCTGTCTTGCAAGATTTTACAAATCTCTCTTTATCAACCCTAGATAAAGTTCAGAAACCTAAAACACTATTAGGTTCTTAGAGACCAACCCACTGAGAATCCACTCAGTACACCCCTAGAGAACCCCTTCCTCTAGATTACAAGCAAGACCTTAATCACAATAAAATTCAACCACAAATAAAACAGAGTACACTTTCAAAGTTTAGGAAAAGATATCACCTGATGATCCAATGACTAATGATGCAAATGAAAGAATGAATCAGGTTTAAGAATCTGCACAAGACTCAGAACAGCACAATCCTTAAACTTTGACAAGAACTTTCTTGCTTCAAGATACAATCAATAACCCATTTGTATTTTGATGTAAGCAAGAACACCCAGAACCCAAAGAACCTCAAGAAAGTATTTAGAATGCTTTATGTTATCTCAGAATTCGAAATTGGCAAGATGCCTACCAGGCACAGAATGAGTTCTATTTATAACAAATATTTCTAACAGCCTGTAATCGATTATTTATCATTTGTAATCGATTAATATGTTCAATGGGCTACTGGGTTAAGATAACGAACTAATTAATCGATTATTCCGCATAGTAATCGATTATCACAGTGAGTTTTACAAAAACTTGAAGTTCAGAATACTGCTGAAATGCACTGTGTAATCGATTACAGTTTTATGGTAATCGATTATTGCAGAGCTTCACAAAACAGACTTTAGCCAAATGAACTATGTAATCGATTACGTACTTTGGTAATCGATTATTTATAACAGATAGTGAAGCAATGGTGAATAATGTAATCGATTACAAGTTTTGGTAATCGATTAAGGCAGTGAGCTTCATAAACCAGGAGATTTCCTTTTGGCCTTTGTAATCGATTACAGGAACTTAGTAATCGATTAAAATGTGTATCAATGCTGTTTTATAAGTAAGCTAAGGTCAAATAATCGATTAATCCGATATGTAATCGATTACAATGTTCTTGATAGGTTTTCCAGAAATAGCTAAGAACAAAGTAATCGATTATTACGCCTCTGTAATCGATTACATAGTGTAAAACAGTATTTTTCCAAAAACCTTAGTTTCATTTTAAACATTGAATCAAATTAGCAAGGCCTTATTAATTTTGTAAATCCTTTTGAAATGCTAAATGCATGATATGAATGCTATGCACTTTGGATCACCAGATGCTTTTTCCTTTACAATTAATTACAAGATTTTCTTTCAAGTCTTCAAGGCATGTTAGAAGCTAAAAAACCAAGCTTGATCTTCTTGCTCATTTATCAAGTGATTCCTTTGTATTCAACAATCTCCCCCTTTTTGGCTTAAACCATGCCAAATCTTCAGTTGATTAGCAGTGTTGCTTGGAGCTTTTGTTGAATTGTTTTGAAGAACTTGACCCTTTTGCAAAACCTGAAAATCTTCAAACCCTTGGCCAAGATAAGTGTTAAAAGCATTTGTGATTCAATTAGCTTTCAATTTTAAGTCATATACATTGATTAGACCTATTTTAACACAGTAGCTCCCCCTAAATTTCAGCATCCATTCAGTTCGAAATTTTGGGCAAGAATGAGTTAAAAAACAGGGGCAAACAGAGGTTGATTCAGAACATTGTTCTTCATTCAATTCTCCCCCTTAATCAAACTTTTCTCCCCATATTTGGCTTGTTAAAGGTCAAAAACAGTTAAGGCACAGCGGAATATGAAATAAGAACATTTAATTGATATATTTAAGATGCATACATAGTGGGAATGATAAACAGACTTAAAATAAACAGAAAGACATAAAATGAAACAGCAAATTACATAGGCCTAGAACTCTGCAGAAGCAGCATCATTCATGTTTGTTTCTATTGAATCTAGCCTATCCCTAATTTCTTCCAAAGCTCCATGAGTTTCAGCTTTGAAGTCCTCTTGCATTTTGATTAAGGAGTCCATTTTCTGCAGCATTAGGGACTCGAATTGGGTATGCAAGGGCTGATGAGGTTGGTCTTCACCTTCATCTCCTGAATCAGCCACCTCTTGAGCATGAACACCTTCAGCAGCAGCAGCTTGAGGGGCCTGATTTGCCATTATCCATCCAGCAGGAGTCTTCCTCATGGACATCTTTGTGAGATGCTTTTCTGTGATGAGGCTGTTGGAAGAGTTGATGTTGTCAATCACTTCATTTTCAACATCTATGTTGAAATGATCAATGAACCTAGATACCAGCACAGGATATGGGAAGGGATAGTTGGTCAGCCTCTTGGATTTGAGCATATTTCTTCAAAAATAAGTACCCAATTCATGGGTATGTTGTTTTTCAGCCCATAGACCAATTGAAGGTCTTCATCTGTTGCTTGGGCATGATTTGTGGCCCTTGGAGTAATTACATAGGAGATTATGTAATGAAGAAGCCTATCTTCAGCATTCATGGGTCCAGTACTTAATCTATTTCTTATTTGCATATGTGGGTCATGCAACATTTCCCTATAGGTGTCCATCTTGTTGTACCCATCAGGCTCTTCATCAAACCTCCTAACTCCCTCACACACAACCCCAGCAACTGTTTCCCAGATCTCAGGGGTGATTACCATGGTTACACCCTTGACTTTGGACTCAAGGCTCCCATCCATGGAACCTCTAGCACAGGTGTAGAACACCTTTACTAATTCAGGGTAGAAGGTACCCTGCATTTCTAGAAATCTTCTCAGCCCTTGGGCTTCAAAGAAGGCAGGAAACTGGAATCCCTCCCTTATGAACCAGTTTAGTTCAAGATACTTGGGAGAGGCCACTGGTTTTGTGGCATTGAACTGCAGATAGTTCATTTTATCTGCTTCTGTGGAGAACCACAGATCAAGCCTATTAGGGGGTTGAGGAGGAGGTGGATTGGAGGATGATTCTCCTACTTTCCTTTTGGAGGATCTAGCACGTTTGGGTGTTGGGTTGGACATGGTTTCAAAAGAGCTTTTGGAGACAAGAAAGGCTTAGCAAAACTCAGAAAATTTCAGAGAGAGATAGAGAAGGTGCAGTTTTTTATTTATTTGATGTATTGTCCTATTTATAGGCAAAAATTTGAGCTCCCAACGTCCATAATTTCAAAAATCTAGCTGTTGGTGGCAGTTAAGGCACTTCAATTGCCTTGGATTTGCTTTAGATTTGATAGGGCAGTTACATTTTTCAGAAAAAAAACTGTCAGAACCCACGTAACAGCATAGATAATCGATTATTTCGTTAAGTAATCGATTATTTTAAGACATTTAGTTCACAAAATTTGCTCATTGTAATCGATTATTCCGTAGGGTAATCGATTATTTTCTTAGCAGTCAGAGGTAGAAGATGACTTGTAATCGATTATGTGGTAGTGTAATCGATTAAATTGATAATTGGGGATTTTTCTTAAGTTTCTGCTCATATGTAATCGATTATCCCGAGTGGTAATCGATTATCCCAGTGAGTCATACAAACTGAGGGATGAATCTTGAACATTTTAATCGATTATCATAAGTGGTAATCGATTATCACAGTGACTTACACAAACTGAGAAATGGGTTTTAAGTGTGGTAATCGATTATTCCGATATGTAATCGATTATCATAGTGAGTTGCTCAAACTGAGGAAGGTTCTTAATATGCAGAATAATCGATTACCATATTGATGTAATCGATTACTTGAGTACAACTTGCACACAAAATGTGGATTTTAGTGAATACTAGGTTAATGAGATTACTTCTTCCTGAAGTAACCAACTCTCCTAGTCTAGCTACAGCTCGCGTGGGCGAGTTGATCTGTCACCTCTTACACTGTTTGATTTAAAAAGCCATGCAAATGGTAAAGGCCAGTATTCCAGAGAGGAGAAGTAGTGCAGAATGATGAGAAAATAGAGGAAGAAGAGAACCAAGTAGAGAGAAAAGAGAAAGTGAAGCTGAGCTGCAGAGAAGTGACCAGTGATTGCTTCCTTCATCATGTCTTTTATTGATCTTGTGCTCTACAAAATTATTGGCTAGTTTATCCAAAGGATTGGATGTAATCTTCATACCTTTATATATCTCTTTTGATATTTGATATATATGAATCTTTTCTACTCGTTACTGGTGGTTTTATTATGTTCGTAATGCTTGATTATACTTGATCACTAGTTTCATGAAATTGGATTATAAGTTTGACTACAAAGTGCTATTAGAATTTGAAATGAATTATTTTACTCTTTACGTTACGTTGCTATCTAATCAGTCCAATAATAATAGTCCACCAAAATTGATCAACTCAGCTTATGGATGCTTATTGTCTTGTAAATTGGGCTTCCCAAAGTGATTCTTCAAGTTGACCTCAAAGCATCTTCATCAATTTGTAGGAAAGTGACCCAATTAGGTGCACCCTTAATGATATGATCCCCAATAGGATTAGAAATTAGGATCATACTAGGAATGGAATTTCACACCCAGAATTCAGCCAACAACACGTCCTGTTAAGAATAGAGCATATCTCACGCTACAGAACTCGGATTCAAGCGTTATCAAAACGAGGTGAAAGATCGCTTTCTGAACTACGATTTTGGGTCAAGAAACACTGGAAACGGATACATATATCGTGCGTTTTGGTATGAAGTTAACGAAGACAGAAACTGGAAAATTTGCGGGTTTGGAAAACGAATCAAGATTTGGAAGGCGCCACAATCAGAGATTGATAAGCCTAAGAATGCCACAAGGATTAACACCCTTGATAAGTTCTGAGATTCTCAAAAAGAACCCTAGAGAAATTAGCCTCTAACCAAAAGGTTATCTTTGTATTATCAAAATTCTGCCTCCAACAAGCTATGATGTTCCCTTATATAGTGGGCATCATCCATCTAGGTTTTAACCTAATGGGCTTACAAACAAATGTAAATAGACAAATCAATAATCCAGCCCAATAAGCCTTATAACAAAATTTTGTCTAAATATGAGGAAATAAAATTAAGTGCTGAATTGGCCAAGTAAAATAAAGCCTTCATGCATATCCATTGAGGCTTATTCTTCAAATTGAATTAAGTGTATCATTTTGGGCTCTTCTTCCTTTACACTTGGGCTTGTCTCAAGTAAAGTGGTCACCATGAGATTTAGAGCCTCTTTAGCCTTTTTAGCTTTTGATCTTGTCATTGGACCTCCAAGACCTTGTATGTCCTCCAAGTTTGTTGCCTTGGTCATGCCCCCTCCTATGTCCTCATCACTTAATTCACATTGGTCATCTTTCTCTTTGATCTTTAGAATCAGGCCTTGCAATGCTTGCTTCATCCTTTTAGTCTTGGACCTTGTCATAGGACCTCCAATCCAATGTAAAGGATCATTAGACGGGCTGGTTGCACCTCTATCATTCCCTCCCTCTTCGAAAGGATCCGTCCTCAAATCTAATTTGTTACCTACATTAAATAAAGATAGATCAGCCACATTAAAAGATAGCACTTATGTTACCATGTTCTCTCGGCAAGTCCAGCTTTTAAGCATTATCATTTATCTTTTCCAGAACTTGAAAAGGTCCATCTCCTCTTGGTTGCAACTTGGATTTTCTTTGAGCAAAAAATCTTTCCTTCCTCATATGAACCCATACCTAATCTTCTGGTTTAAAACTAACTTTGACGCAACCCTCATTTGCTTGCTTTGCATATTGTTCATTCTTCTTCTCTATGTTGGCTTGAACTTTTGGATGCAACTCCTTGATAGAATCTGCCTTTTCCTTACCATCAAAATTAACATACTCTTAGAAGGCAAAGGTAAGATATCCAAAGGAGTCAAAGGATTAAAACCATACACAACTTCGAAAGGAGAATAAGAAGTAGTAGAATGAACAAACCTATTATAAGCAAACTCAACATGTGGCAAGCAGTTCTCCCAGTTTTTCAAATTCTTTTGAATGATAGCACACAACAAGGTGGTAAGTTTCCTATTTACCACTTCACTTTGTTCATTCATTTGAGGATGTGCAACAGTGGAGAACAAGAGTTTTGTCCCGAGCTTATTCCACAAAGTTCTCCAAAAATGACTTAGGAACTTAACTTCTCTATCACTTACTATTGATTTTGGCAATCCATGCAAGCGCACTACTTCTTTAAAGAAAAGATCAACAATATGTGTTGCATTATTGGTTTTGGAACATGCAATGAAATGCGCCATTTTACTAAACCTATCAACAACAACAAATATATTGTCTTTACCACCTTGAGACTGGGGTAGTCTTAACACAAAATCCATTGAACATCAGTCCAAGGGTGATTAGGCACAGACAAAGGTGTATAGAAACCATGGGGCATGACTTTAGATTTTGCTTATTTACATGGTATGCACTTGTCACAAACAGATTACACATCAAACTTCATGCTAGGCCAATAAAAATGCTCATGCAGAATTTCTAAAGTCTTTTTCACGCCAAAATGTCCCATCGCTCCACCACCATGACTTTCTCTGACTAACATTTCATGCAAGGAGCACATAGGCACACACAATTTATTTTTCTGAAACAAGAAACCATCATGTTTGTATTAGTTCCCAAAAACATGTTTAGAACAAGAATCTCATACTTTGCCAAAGTCAAAATCATTAGCATACAAGTCCTTCACAAACTCAAAACCAAGCAATTTAGTTTTCAAAGTAGGCAAAGCATACCTTCTGGACAAAGCATCGCTACTATGCTTTCGTTACCATTCTTGTACTTGATCCCAAAAGGAAACATCTCAATGAATTCCAACCACTTGGCATGTCTCTTTTGAAGCTTACCTTGAGATTTTAGAAACTTCAAGCCTTGATGGTCATAATGAATTATGAATTCCCTTGGCCACAAATAGTGTTTCCATGTCTGCAAAGCTCTAACCAAAGCGTACAACTCTTTGTCATATGTGGAATAATTCAACGTTGTCCCATGAAACTTTTCACTAAAGTATGCAACTAGTTTAGAGTCCTGCATTAGTACAAACCCTATTCCAACACCAGAAGTATCACATTAAATTTCAAAAGCTTTATCAAAATTAAGCAAACAAAGCAAAGGTGCATTGGTCAGCTTATCCTTCAATAAATTAAAAGCTTTCTTGTGCACATCATTCCACTTGAACACCACATTATTTTTTACAAGTTCATTTAAAGGTGCAGCAACTAAACTAAAGTTCTTTACAAATCTTCTATAAAAACTTGCTAAACCATGAAAACTTCTTACCTCATTAGCATTCTTAGGTACAAGCCATTCCCTAATTGCTTTTACCTTTTTCTTCATCCACACTTATTCCTTTTAAGCTAATGAAAAAACCTAAGAACACTTCAGATTCAAGGCAAAAAGAACACCTTTAAGATTGGCATACAATTTATTTTCTCTCAAAACATTAAGAACAACATGTTCCTCTAATGTTTTGCTATAGATAAAAATATCATCAAAATGCACCACAACAAATTTCCCAATGAAAAAACGTAAAACATGGTTCATTAACCTCATGAAGGTACTGGGTGCATTGGTTAAACCAAATGGCATCACCAATCACTCAAATAAACCATATTTTGTTTTAAAAGTTGTCTTCCATTCCTCATCTTCTTCCATGTGGATTTGATAGTATCCACTCTTCAAATCTATTTTAGAAAACACACATGAACCATGCAATTCATCAAGCATATCATCTAATCTAGGGATAGGATATCTATACAATGGTTTTATTTTTAGCTCGACAGTCAATAGACATGTGCCATGTCTCAACTTTCTTTGGAACCAAGATCACAGGAACAGAACACGGGCTAAGATTTTCCTTTACAAATCCCTTTTGCAAGAACTCATCAACTTGCCTTTGAATCTCCTTTGCTTCTTCTGGACTTGACCTATAAGCTGCCCTGTTTGGAAGTGAAGCACTAAGAATGAAGTCAATTTGATGCTCAATACCTCTTAAAGGAGGTAATCCATATGGAATTTCTTCTGGAAAAACATCAACAATTTCCTATAACAAAGAAACAACATCATAAGGCAAATAAGAGTTACGATCGTTAGTGAAAAAAACATCCTTGTACATGAGTACAAGTAACTTCTCCTTGGCCATCAAAGCATTGTCCACCTTTCTTTTCTTTGCAAATGCACTTAGTTTCTTATTTCTCTCTTCTTTGTCTTCTTTTTTATTCTTTTCTTTCTTTTGCTCACTCTCATTTTTCTTTTCTTTTCTCTCTTTTTCTTGAATGCTCAATTGTTCTACTCTCAACTTACACTCTCTTACAACTCTGATTTGATCGACATAGGTCGCAGGGGGTCGGAGAGGTGTTAACACAATGGTGTGATTGTTAAAAAGAGATCATATTTATTTTAGTAACCATCATGAGTAACCTTTCTATCAAATTGCCATGGGCGCCCCAAAAGTATATGCCTAGCATGCATATGTACCACATTGCAAAGAACTTCATCCTTGTATTTACCAATGGAAAAAGAAACCAACGTTTGCTTTGTCACCCTTATGTCTCCACAATTATTTAGCCACTGAAGTCTATATGGATTAGGGTGCTTTAATGTGGGCAACCCCAATTTCTCAACCAACAAGGCACTAGCAACATTAGTACAACTTCCACTATCAATGATCAAATTGCATACCTTGTCTTTTATATGGCATCTTGTATGAAAAATATGTTCGCGTTGCTCCTCATCACCTCCCACCTTTTGGCTGCATGTTAAGAGCACGCCTGGTAATAGGCACATCTCCATTTATAGGTTCAGTGACATCAACATCACTGAAATCCTCCAATGGTGGCATTTCATCATCACTTGAGTTCACACTCTCTATGTCTCCATTATCCAGCAATATCATGGTTTTTTATTTGGACATTGAGAAGCAATTTGCCCAACTCCTTGACAACTGAAACATTTGATATCACAGAATCTAGAAGATGAATTAATTTCCATTTTACCTTTAGGTGCAACAAATGAATTTTTGGACCTAGCTTCATCTTTTGACTTTGTCACAGATTTGTTATTTTGCTAATTTGACTTCCATGAAGAAGTGAAAGCAAATTTGGAAGTACTCTTAGCTTTCAATTGCCTCTCCACTTGAATTGATTTGTGCAACAAGTTCTCCATCTCCACATAAAGTTACAATTCTATCACATCGTGATAGAGGACTATCTAAAGAACATGAAGTTCTAGAAGCACTCAATGAATTGAAGAGTCTAATGATATGGTTCAAAACCAAGCTTCTACAAGAAGAGATGACCCAGAGAATCATGGATGGACTATTCAACAAGGGCAAGGATGGAGGAAGACACAAGGAGCTAAATTGGAGCACCTTGAAGATTGTAGGAGAGCTTGCTTAGCGCGAATGTTACGCTTAGAAAATTTTCTTTCGTAACTTTAGTAATTTTCCTAGTTTTCATAATGTCGTAATTTAGTAATTTCTTATTTGTGTAATGGGCCTCAATGTCGACTAAAATAGGCCCAAACTATGCATTTTTAGGTTTTATTAAAGGCTTGACTCTATAAGTACTCAGACATTGCTAGTTTTGAATAACTTTTGATTAAATAATATTAAGCATTTGCTTGAATTGAGAGCTTCGCCTCTTCTTGGTTCTTGGCTTGAACCCAAATTGATTCTTATCAAGGAAGTTTTCCTTTGTGGCGAATCCTCCTCAACTTATCGTTCCAGCACAGATCGTGGCGTTATTCATACCATTTTTTTTTATCTTCCCCACCTTTTAATAACTATCATTGTGATCTTGAAATTGGCCTCTGGAAATGATCCAATCCAAGCATTCATGCCTTGGTAGTCATCATATTGTCTATCTCATTCTTTAGGCCTCCAATGAATCTGGCCATAGTTGCCTCACGGTCTTCTTCAACATTAGCTCTAATCATGGCTATTTCCATCTCCTTGTAGTAGTCCTCCACACTCATGGAACCTTGAGTTAGAGTTTACAATTTTCTGTGCAAATCCCTATGATAGTGGCTAGGTAAGAATCTCCTTCTCATGACAATCTTCATCTCCTCCCATCTACTAATAGACCTTTAGTCATAAATTGATCCCACCAAATACTAGCATAATCAGTGAATTCAACAACAACTAGTTTAACCTTTTTTCCTCAGAATAATTATGGCAATCAAACACATTTTCAACCTTTCTCTCCCACTCCAAATACAATTCAGGATCATTTTTACCTTCAAACGTAGGGATTGTCATATTAATACTCCCCAAATGATTATCTCTTCTTGGTTCACCTCTTCGTCTTCTTTCATGACTTCTTGTATCTGAATAATCCTCCTCTTCTTCTTCTTATTCTGAAGTTGATTGTCTACGACTTCTAGATCTGAATAAAGAATGTAAACTATCCAATGTCAAGTTTAAAGCTTGAAATTATTCATCATCAACTTTAAAAAATAACTTAGATCCACTCCTTCTTCTCCACTCATGATTAAAATTGCTACAAGAATTGTGTTAGAAGTTATCATAAATGGACAAATAAATATCCTCACACAAACACTCTCTTACGTGTTTACACCCAATAATTTTTTTTTACTCGTGTTTCACTCTTTTTAGCTCTTTCCCTCTAATAGTGTCACCACTCTTGCCTTTTACCACTCAACTTCTCCTTATGAGCTCTTAAGTAAGAACCTTTGGGGTTGTTTATACACGACAAGACACAACAAGGGATCAATGAGAACTTTGGTGAATAAGAACAAATAGAGAGGACAAAGAACAAGGGATTTAGGAAAAGTGTTTTTTTAAATGAGAATAAAACCAAAGGAAGATTGATAGAACAAGAATAGTCACACTTTGTTTATTTTTTGGATTTTTTTTTCAAATTGTTAATAAATGTAAAACTTCCTAGATTTTTTTTCTACTTTCTTTTTTTCCCTCACATTTTTTCTGCACTATTTTTTTTTTGGTAATATATATAAAAAGAGAATAGAAAAAGATATTGGTATTAGATAGAATTTAGAAAAGAAAGATAAACTCAAAGGAAGATGAAACAATAATATAGAGTTAAACAAAAGGGAAAGATACAAACAAAGGAGAAAACACACAAAAAGAAAGAAAACACAAAGGATAGATAACACCTGATTTCAAGAGCCAAATATCTTATACCAAATGATAAGAGAACACACTTAGGATTTTCTTGAAAACAGGCCAAAAAAACATTGACTCTAACCACGACCTACTAGTAGAACCAAAGTTATCAAAAGGAATGTGACCTTAACCGCGACCTGCTAATAAAACCAACACTATCGAGTTCTTAACCAAGAACAAAGGACACACTCTCACAAATTAGAGAAACTCTCAAATTTCATTAATCTTCAAATTCTTCCTTTGGAGAGTACAAGAGTTTCCTATTTATATCCTAATCTTGAAATGTTATAATCAATTCTCACTAATATGCATTTACCAAATGCATTGATAATTGCATGCCACTAAATGAAAATCAATGACAATAAACATGAAAAACAATTACCACTAGCCACTAAATGACCTGTAGCATTCTAGAAAACATTTAGTAAGGCTATGAGAAAATGAAAAGTCACCAAAAAATTCAGCCAAAAAAATAGTACGAAAATTACAAATAAAATGAAAGAAATTAGACTTAGTTATTATCTAATTAGCCAAATATTAATAGTCCACCAAAATTGATCAACTCAGCCAATGAATGTTTATTGTCTTGTAAATTGGGCTTCTCAAAGTGATTCTTCAAGTTGGTCTCAAAGCATCTTCATCAATTTGTAAGAAAGTGACCCAATTAGGTGCATTCCTTAATGCACAATGGTCTTCTTTCTCTTTGATCTTTTGATAGAGGACTATCCAAGGATCATGAATGTAAGGCTTCAGGTGTCCACGTGGCACTTTATATTAAAGTATGTTAATTACCTAGTAATTATGGTAATAACAACCCTGCCACAAATCTAGGTTCGCACTCGTTTAACGTATGTTGACAAGGAAACCAGGTTAGCATGACCGGATTGACCCTTCGAAGGGTAATAGCACCTTATAGGGGGCAATGCGGATAAGGTCGGACGAGATCGGAGAGGGTGAAACCTCAGACTTGTGAAGTACCAAGGCAGGAACCCTAACAAGGTCGGGTAATGATGACTAGGGTAGGATCCCGGACAAGGTTTTCCGGGCTATGCATACCAAGTGGGGGAAGTCAAATGTGCTTGACTCACCAACCCGGTAGTTGGTGCTTTCACAAGCTTACCCTATGCACGTGATCCGCACTGATTATCAGGTCACTTGAGTGACACGTGTTGACTCTAGTGACATGTGCGACGTGCGTTAAATGCCCTGAGTATATAAGTAGTGTGCGTGTCAGTCATTTCTTACATGACTCATTTCTTCCCCTGTCCCTTCACCAAAAAGGCATTCTTTCTCTCTTCCTTTTCTCCATTTTCGCCATTGACGAACGAAGGAAAGCTTCTAGTTTAGGGAAGAGAAGGTGATTCTTAGGGCGTCCAAGCTTGAGAAGCTATTCTCTAGACTCGTTAACAATCCCAGAGGTAAAAAACGTCGGTCTGACCTTAAAATCTAATTGTTATGGATTTTGGGCTAGGTAGTGATAGACCCTTTTTGGGGTCTGCATGTCACCTATGGGTGACTCGTTCTTGTAACCTGGAAATGTATGGAGTTTCCTTACATGCAACAGGTGAGAACCGCTATTGATTACTTGCATGCATGTATGTAGGGCACGATGCTGAGGATTGTGGTGTTCGGAATCGCGAAGTTGGGCGAACCAGTGAGGAACTTAGAGCAGGTAAGCTCTTTGTTCTTGAGAGTCTTTCTCTAGACTGTGTTCAACCATACTCCAAGGGAGTGATGGTTATTGAATGTCATGATGCCTTTGTTGAAATTGGGTGTTACTGCTTTCTGATTGAGAACATGTATATGACTTGCACTGTGATGCTTTGTTGTGATATGTGAGATTCTCTGGCTAGTAGAATGGACAAATATAAACCTCCATTGGATCCATATACGTTCGCGCAGAGCCCGGAGGGAATGTGCCCATTAAGTTGGATGATCTTCCTCAGGCAAGGATATACAGGGAATGTGCCATTAAGTTGGATGATCTCTCTTGTTATATCCGTGTGATTATATACATGTGATGTGTTTTATGTAAGCCGGGATGGCTAGCTTGTGTAATGCCATTTTTATGCTATGTATCGTGGAAGTGAACCCGGGAAAGTAGAAGCCCTCCAGAACCCAGAGTTTACTGAGATTATTATCTCACCCCGGTTGGGAATTATATGTTATTGCAGGTGATGAGTATAGAGAGGACGGCGGATCCCGGGGCAAAAGGCCTGGTAGCGAGGCAGTCCGAGGGATTCCGGACAGGAGACCGAGCTGGGATGGGTTCTGAGTGAACCTAGGTCTATTTTGGAGCATGTTGGCTCTGCTTTTCGTTATGTTTTTACACGTGCTTGTAACCCGGCCCTATGGGGATATCGTACCCGGGGTCATATATGCTTGTAAACTCATGAACAATTACCATACATAATGCAAAACTTTATCTTATTTATGGACGTATGATGACATCATGTTATTAGTTGCTTCCTAATTAATTTTGCTAAATTAATTACTACGCTTAACGACCGTAATGCAATGTTAACAACCGAATGCATACGGGCTGTTACAATGAAGACCTAGAAGCACTCCATGATTTGAAGGGTTCAATGACAAGGTCGAAAGCCAAGTTTCTACAAGAAGAGATGACCAAGAGAATAATGGCTGAACTATTTAACAAAGGCAAGGATGAAGGAAGGCACAAGGAATTGGAACACCTTGAAGATTATTGGAGAGCTCGCTTAGCATGCCTCTGCTCACTTAGCGCAATGCTTTGACTCGCTTAGGATGCAAGTCTCGCTTAGCCTAATTCCTTGGTAGAGAGTTTTTTATGCTTAGTGCGATGCCTTGGCTCGCTCAGCGCGCGTGTCACGTTCAGCCCAATTCCTTGGCAAAGAATTTTTTGGGCTTAGCACACTTATGTTCGCTCAGCGCGCCATCCATGCGAGGACCTTCATATTTTCTGTTTATTTTTGTAATGGGCTTAATGTTACCAACAATAGGCCTAAACTTACATTTTTAGATGATTATTAGAGGCTTAGCTATATAAGTAATCAGACTATGCTATTTTTGGAACAACTTTTGATTAATGAAATTAGGCATTTGCTTGAATTGAGAGCTTAGACTCTTGTTGGTTCTTGACTGAAACCAAATTGATTCTTATCAAGGAAGCTTTCCTTTGTGGCAAATCCTCTTCTGATCGTGGCATCATTCATCGTCATTTCTAATCTTCTCTATTTTTTTGTTTAAGTTTCAAACCACAATTCATGGAGTCTTGAAGTTTGCAATCCGGAAACGATCCAATCCAAGCATTCATGTCTTGGTAGTCATCATCTTTAGAATCAGGCCTTGCAATGTTTGCTTCAACCTCTTAGTCTTGGACCTTGTCATAAGACCTCTAATCCCATGATGACTACCAAGACATAAATGCTTGGATTGGATTGATTCCAAATTGCAAACTTCAAGACTCCATGAATTGTTATTTGAAAACTTAAACAGAAAAATGGAGAAGCTTAAGAAATGACGATGAATGATGCCACGATTCTTAACGAAACGATAAGTCGGAATAAGATCTGCCACAAAGGAAAGCTTCCTTGATAAGAATCAATGTGGTTTCAGTCAAGAACCAAGAAGAGGCTAAGCTCTCAATTCAAGCAATTGCTTAATTTCATCAATCAATGTTGTCCAAAAATAGCATAGTTTGAGTACTTATAGAGCTAAGCCTCTAATAATCTCCTAAAAACGTAAGTTTAGGCCTATTTTTGGTAATATTGAAGCGCATTACAAAAATAAACAAAATTATAAAAATCCTCGCAAAGGTGGCATGAAGTTTAAGCTGAAAACATTACAGGAGGGTAGAACTATGCATGTTGGAGAAAATATTCTTTTTAGAACTATGCATGTTGGAGTTTTTTTTTTGGGCATTGGAAAAAATAAATTATCCAAACAAATTTTTGAATTTCAAACTAAGATATCTTATATATGAAATCAACATGCTCAATTACTTTTCACCCAAAAAAAATACTCTATTACTTATCAGTCCTTTCTGTGTGATCACATGTCCAAACTCGTTAATTTAATAAAGATTTAATTGTATAATTGATTTCTTAATTGACAAAAAATGATACGATTGTAGTGTCACTACTAGAAAAAAGCTTTTTAACATCATCAATTTAACATCGGTTTTTTTATAAAACCGATGTTAACAAAAATGCGGTGGCATTTTTGTAAATAAAGGGATGTTGTTAACATCGGTTTTATGAAAAACCGATGTTACTGGAAGACATTCGACATCGGTTTTTTAAAAACCGATGTTACTGGAAAACATTCAACATCGGTTTTTTAAAAACCGATGTTATTGGAAAATAAACTATTTGACTAATATTTTAATGGTATGAGGTGGCCTTTTGGAATCAACTCATCTTGGTTGCTTTAATTATTTTTTTATGACAGGTCGTGCCAGTTTTTCTTTCAGAGATTGCACCTTCACGAATTTGTGGAGCATTAAATATAGTTTCCAACTGAATATCTCCCTTGGCATTCTCTTTTCCAACCTTGTACGTTAACTATGCCACCAACAAGTAAGTTTCTTGCGTGCATGCTCCTTATTTCATCTTTTTTGTTTTAATAAATCATGAGTTGTGTTAAAAACTTAAAAATGCATATAGGTATGTAAACACATAATACATAAGACACAATTTCTTAATCTTAAGCACTTGTTTTTTTTTATTAAGTTATTATTATGCTTCCTTGATTTTTTTTAATTCTCATCAATAACTATGTTTTCGTTGCACAGTTCGCTCATAAAGATTGCATACAGAGATGGTGCAATGAAAGGATGATTGATGATTTGGTTGTGGAAAGTGATAATCACCTTTGCTCCTATGTTGTTCAGGGGTTGTTTATTCCTTGTAATATGAGGACTGATGAGTATTGTAAGTAATTGAATGAGTATTTGCAAGATTAAATTGCTTTTAAGTAATATCTTCTTGCTTCTTTTGCTTTTTTTCTCTTGCTTTTGGATTCTCAACTTGTAGGCTTCACAGTGGAAATAACATTACTAATAATTAACCAAGTGTGATGTAGCTTTTGAATAATATTAACTTCATAAACAAGAATAGAAAGTCACTTGTTACTGCTGTGAAATTTTCTAAATTAGGAATTATATGTATGTGAACATAATATTTGTAGAAAATGGGTGAGCTAATATATCCTTTGGTCCTGGAAGGTGGCAACTTGTGTTGCTTTGGTCACTGAAAGTGGTTGTCTATATAAATTATTTTCTAAAAGCAATTGTAGCAATTTGAAGATTATTATTATCAAAATTTTTGTAAAAAAACAACATCAGTTATGCAACAAACTATCGGTTATGCAACAAACGATGTAGAAAATGATTATACAACATCAGTTACTGAAAAAACCAATGTGGTAAAGTACTACACAACATCGGTTTTAGAAAAAATCGATGTTGTAAGTATTACATAACATCGATTGTTGCCAGAACCAATGTAGAAAGTATCTTTTCTACATCGGTTTCTATAAAAATTGATGTTGATATATGAGCACAACATCGGTTTTTTTAAACTGATGTTGAATTTACATATATTACACTTTTTATGTTAATTTCTTATTATTCAACATCGGTTTTTTAAGAAAACCGATGTTGTATAGTTATTTTAACATCGGTTTTCAAAAATCGATGTTAACATTCATACTTTCAATGTCGTCGGTTTCAACATCGGTTAAAAACCGATGTTAAATATCCAAAAAAATCGATGTTGAAAGTGATTTTTCTAGTAGTGTGTTTTTAAATAACTGGATAATATAATTTAACTTTTTAATGATATAGGAATCCAATTGAAATGTTTTTAAACAATTAAAAGACAAACTTTTTTAATAACTGAGAAATTGAATTGAACTTGTAATTATATTTAAAGAACCAATTGTATAATTAAGTCATTAATAAAATAATTTCTTTCAAAATAAAATTAAATTAAAGTACCAGAAAAAAAATTATCCACATAAATTGTATACAATATCAAATAATTTATAATATTAATATATTCTCTCAATCTATTAAGCTAGACATCCTTACTAAATTGTTTAATTTAAGCCATTATAGTCTAATATAATAATAACGAAAATAATCAGAGTTTCAAAGTCCACACTGATTTAACTTTTTATGGTCCATTAAAATAAAAATTTGCTTCTTATTCTCTCTCTCGTATTGGTTTTGAACATGCATCTCTATGACAAGCTTTACAAGTAACAGTAACCAAAGTATTGCCAAGCAATATAAACAAACATTAACTTTTTATATGATTACAAATGAATACATTATACATTTACTTCTGTACTGTGTACACAAGTGAGTGAAGTGACTCGCCTTTTCCATCTTAGAAACAAACAAACCTCTTATATGCTTTTAATAATAAAGAACCTCATTAAAGTTTTTTTAAATAATTAAAGTACTCTTTTGATAATTAAAACATGCTTTTAATAATAAAGAACCTCATTAAAGTTTTTTTAAATAATTAAAGTACTCTTTTGATAATTAAAACATCCGATTAAACTTTTAATTATAATTAAAGAACTAATTATTTAAAAGTACCAGAAGAATATAACAAATACTAAAAAAGTAAGCAATCATAATCGAATATAATCATTACGAATATAATCAGTTTCAAAGTCCACACTGTTTTAACATTTTATGGTCCATTAAAATAAAAATTTGCTTCTCTCTCTCATATTGGTTTTGAACATTCATCTGATAATCTCTATCACAAGTTTTACAAGTAACTGTAACCAAAGTATTTCTAAGCAATATAAACAAACACTTAACTTTTATATATTACAAAAATACATTATACATTTACATGAGTGTACGTGACTCATCTTTTTCCGCTTAGAAACAAACAAACCTCTTAGATGCAATAATGCAAAAAGATGAGAAAGAGAAAAGGAAGAGGCTATGCACCTCTTTATTCTATTGTCTCTTCCCCCCAAAAGGTTTTAAAAAATGACAAACTAGTGGCCCTCATTCTGTCTATCTAATAAACTAAATCTTGGTACCTGGCCCCAGAATCTTAGTTGGATTTCTCACAAAATACAAGTGCCAGGGTGGCTTCACCTAGGCATGTACAATAACTATACATTACCATCATTTTTCCATAAATGTAATGATGGACACATACCACAAAAGTCAGTTTTGTTTATGACCATTGTGGCAACTTGACCATACCATGATTCTTCACTTTCCATCAAGGAACTTTCAATTGTTAGGTTAAGTTGATGTAATGCATTGATATGTCCGCTGTCCATATCCATGTAGGGACAAAAGTGGTGCTTGGGTATGCTTGATTTGCAATTTGTACATCAACTCCAACATAACGTATGATAACTACAATTTTTGCAAGACCTCAATACATCAATAAATGATATCTCAGCAGATAAAGCAGAGAAAATTATTATTCTAATGTAGAATGCTGAGTGTCTTACTTACCAATGATATTTTTGGCATATTGAGTAGAGTTCTTACACAGAAATATCTCCCATGTTCATGATTCTGAGTTGCACATTCCTAATATCACGAAGATGTTGTAAAATTTCTTGAATAAGATCTAACCCCTTGTCCCCTTTCCCCAAGGAGCTGATACAGTGCTTTAAAAACTCTCTATCTGCCTCTAGAGCTTGTAGTCTCTCATAAACATGATCCACCTCTATTTTTACATCAAGTTTTTTCTTCTCTAATTGAACCTTTTCATCTGAACTATTTTTCAACGAAGTAACATCTAACCCATGACTCATGACCCCGTTTTCTGCTTTTGTACACTTGGTTTTCCTTCCATCTTGATGCTTACCATTTGCTAATCCATTTACATGAACAATGTAATCATTATGGTCTGGGAACCCATTTCCATTCTCTTCACAAAGATGTTCTATTGATTTAATACCATCAAAATACTCTTCTTCATAATTCAATGTAACAAGCTTTTCTTCCAGCATCTTCAGCTGTTCTAGAATTAATAACCTCTCTTCCTCAAAGTTTTCCAATGGTTCCTCCAAATGTAAGATAGCATCTTCATGAGTGTTCTGGTTGCTGAACTCTTGATGGCTATAATTACCATTTTCTTCCTTTAAGTCTTGACTCAAATCAATCGATAGTTCATCACTATCTATAGCATTGCTACAAGAGGGAGAAGTTCTGCTTGGTATATGACTTTCTCTTCTTGACATCACCATTTCTCTAACCTCATATTCATGAACCTTTTTTCTATATATTTCAACCTCCTTTTCTAGCTCAAGTTTCTCTTTCTCCCTCTTTACCATAAGATCATTCAAAAGCTGCAAAGCTTCCTGGTCATACTCAGATTGTTCTTCCATCATTCTCTCATACTGCAAAGCTTCCATCTGCATTGCTGCTTTCTCTTCCTGAAGCCTATTTATCACTGCCATTGTTTGATTTGCTGCTATTGCAGATGCTCTCCTCTCTTCTTCTAGTTCTGCATATACAACATTTAAGGCCTCCCTTTCAGCTTTCAGTGCTGATTTCAACTTCTCAATTGTTAACTCACCACATTCTATATCACACATGAGACTTCCTCCTAATGATTCTTCTGTTCCTGATTCTTTCCTTCCAAGCAGTTGTAGCCTCTTGTGTAGCTGATGCAGATTCTCTGCATAAGTGGGTGTATCATCCATCAGGAACTGTTTCTTCTTCCATCTTATTAAGCTCCAAAGATGATGCAAATGGTCATTTACAGTTGGCATATTCATAACAAGTGTCATTGTTTTAAATTTTTTAATTTCTTTGAATACCTAATTATATATTTTAAAATAAAAAAATGAAGGAAAATGGTACAGCTTATAAATATTACAACTGTAATGAACTTGTGAAAGAAAAGAGAAAAGCAGTTGAGGCTTACCACTATCATCTTGGATAGTAAAAGTAGTAGTGCTAGAAGATGGGACTTCTTGCATTTGTTGACTCGAATCCTCAAGAATATCTTGATCTTGAGTTGAGACTTCTGCTTCTAATTCATCACCCCTCATTTGTGTTACACCTTCAGACACTGAAGGAACAGAAAAGTATTAGAACATTGTTTGCACAACCAAGAAAATATAATAAAAATAAGAACTGACTAGAGTAGTAGACTTATATTGATGAATAAAAGATTGGCACCTTGAGGAACAACTGAACATAATTCCCCATCTCTTCTTTTCATGTTTGCTTCAACATTACCATTGATACTTGAGTCTTCAGTTGATTGAGCAAATTTCACATCTTGGTTGTTTTGTTCCAAATGTTCACTTCTTGACTCAACTCCATTGGCCTTGAACTCCTTTGTACACCCTGGATCCGAAAACAGTGACACAGTATCCCCGGAAGTGTGCCAATTCTCAATAACAGGTGCAGATTCTGCACCAGAATTTATATCAAAATCCAAAACAACATCTTCATCCCCACTAAACCCATCATCCCCCACCTTATATCTATGTTGGTTTTCAATTTCTGTAGCAAAGGAGTCACCAAATTCTACAGGAATCAAAAAGCAATCATTACCATGAATGACAAATTCCAAATGTTTGGGTGGAATCTGCTCAGTGTTCTCACTAGTGCAAGCAACTTGATGAGTGGTCTCCTCCAAATCAAGCTTGTAATTTTCACCATACACAGTTTTTTTGCCACCATCACACATAGAACAAACACTAATGTCATCTGCCCCCTTTCCTCCTCCACCAGAACCCTCATCAACATAAAAAACCATGCCATTTTCCCTGTTTTCTACAATGTTCTGTTCCTCTACAGGATGATCAAGCTCAAAATCATCTCTGCCATGATCTGAGTGATGATGTCCTTCATTAATCTCTGCCTCAACCCCACATTCAGTGATCAAATTCTGTTTCTGGGAATAATCCAAAACCCTCAAAGTAGGCTTGTCTCTAACAAAGTTGACACCACAGCAAGAACACCTCAAAGGCTCCACCCCAATCTCAAGCACCTTGTTATTATCATCAGCATCATGAATCATACACTTTTGCTGCATCCATGGAAAGAGGCCAAAGCTCTGAGACAAGTCCACAAAATTTGGGTGACATGAAGATGAGCAATCATCACACATAGTTTCTGATTCAGCCAGTTTCCTATGATTCAAGCAGAAACCCAGTTTGGAAATCTCAAAAGCATGAGCTTCACACACAAGATCCCTGCAAGAGCCCTTGTTATTTTCAGGCTCTATGATGTTATCAATCCTTGTGCACCATATGCAGGGTCTTTTAAGGTCAAAGTAAATCACAAACTTCATGATCAGATAGGAAAAGAGGGAATTTAGAAGGAGGAGGATGATCAGAATCCATTCAAGGATGGCATAGACGAGAACCAGGGTGATTTTGTTGGTATTTCTATGCAACATGGTTGCAAACTTGTTGGTAGCCATGGAAACCTTGTTGTTGATATGTACAAAGAAAAGTTACACCAGAAAAAAGAGTTTTTTATTTTTATTTTATCAACTTGCAACCTACGAAGGGAGACAGAGAGCAAGATGGGAATTTTAAGACAATATGACAAAATTGTGTAATGTGTATAGTGAATGAGAGAGAATAGAACAGAAGTAGAGAGCAATAATGGTTTTATTTAGAGTGAGAAAGGTTGCATGAATAAGAATGTGGTTTGAGTCAAAGAATTTTATTTTATTTTCTAACATTATCCTGAAATTTGTGTTTTGGGATCAAAATGACACTTATGCTAGGGAGTGCATAAAGTGATTCAGGACCACTGATGATTTTCTTTTATAGAGCTTGTTCTCTGTAAGATTGTTTTCATCAGCTTTTTTAAATTCCCGAGTCCTAAACAAGTTTGGTGAAACGAGAAATTTGTATTTTTATCTGTTTTTTTCTTCCATTTTCAAACATTTTTATTGACATTAATTTTTAATTTTATAATATCATATTCACTGTTTTTTTTCTAAAAACAGGAAAAACACACTGTCTTGCATGTTGGTTCATATATATAAAGGTTGAGATTTAATATGAAAAAGTCACATCACATCATCCATATTTAATTATATAATTCAAATTTAATCTTTCTACTCTCATAATATATCTTTCTCTCATGATTTTTTAACGTTAAATCTTGATCTTTCATGTTTGATTATAAGATTCAAATTTAATCATATTAATCTCATATAAGATAGTTTCCTCTCATATGATATAAATAACTTGCTAATAAATATTATATAGAAATTTATTAATTACTTGAATGCACACATCTAAAAAATATTTAGATTTGAAGACTCTTGCAGCAAGTGTGTTTGGGTTGCAAAATGATCAATCGAGGTATGTTTTTTCGTTAGTTACTAGTTGGGTGTCGATTTTGAATTAATACAAAAAACAGGTAAGTCGTAATATCTATTACACTTTTGGATTAAAAGTCGTAAACGATATTACGACCTCTAATTTATTTTATTTTTCACTTGAAGTAAAATATTTTACAACTTCAGTTAAAGGTTTTTTTTTTAACTTTACGACTTCAAAGTCGTAAAGTTTTATATTTATTTACGATTTCAAAGTCATAAGTGTTTTTTTTACAAAAAAAGTGATAAAATTTGTTATTTTTTAAATTGTAAATGATTTTTTAATTTAATTATTTAATAAATAAATATATTTTACTTTTTTTAGTTTTATTTAATATTTTTTATATTTTTAATAATTTTATTTAATATATTTTCTATATTTTTTTTACTAATTTTAAGATTATTATTTGTTTTATAAATTAAAAAATAATCCAAAAGACTTAAATTTAAATGAAAAAATTAAAATATTTTGTTTTTAATATTAACTTATAATTTATCAAATAATATTAAAAAATTTAAAATTTTGGTAATTAAATTTTACAGTTATCATAAGAAAATTAATAATTTGGTATAGTAATATTAATTAATTTTATTGTAAAAATTATTTCATACAGTTATCACGATTATATTCTTCAATTCTATACAATGAACAGTTTTTAAATTTATTTAGAATTGGTTCATCTATCTTATTATTATGTATTAAATAAAAATATATTAAAAAATAAATATATCAAAAAGTAAGAAAATATTAAATAAAATCATATATTAAATAAAATAATTTTAAAAATATAGAAAATATTAAATAAAACCATATACAAAATATATACAAAATATTAAATAAAACTAAAAAAATAAAATACATTTATTTATTAAATAATTAAATTAAAAAATTATTTAAAATTTTAAAAAATTTAAAAAACAAATTTTACCACTTTTATTTAAAAAAAACTTTACAACTTTGAAGTCGTAAAAAAAAATAACTGAAGTCATAATTTTCCTACGATTTTAAAGTCATAAATTTTTTAAAAAATTAATTGAAGTGGTAAAATATTTTACGACTTTAATTAAAAAAATAAAAATATTAGAAATTTTAATATTAATTACGACTTTCAATTTAGAAGTCGTATAAGCTATTACAACTTATCCATTTTATATCAATTAATCTATGACAAGATAATAATTTAATTAACGAAAACATATATCCTTAATTGGTGGTTTTACCGTGTTTGGGTTAAATAAGAAATTTCAAACATGTCTTCCAAGCATTGCTAAATTTGAGGAGTGAATGTGCCTAAATCTGATTCCTCTACCTTTCGGAGAGACATCCTCTCCCAAGATAGCCACTAAATACCCTTAGGCTTTGTTTGGGAGAGAGATTTTAGAGGGGAAGGAAGGGAAATGAAAGGTTTGGGTAATAATATCTCCTTGTTTGGGAGTTTTAATTTTTGAAGAAAAGAATTTGAGGATTTTTAAAATTCCTCTGAATTCCTCCAAAGCCTAAAAATTGTTGTTCCCCCTATTTGGGGGGTTTTTAGAAGGAAAAGTAATAAAATTACTATCCCACCCTAGCCAGAGTTAATAAAATTACTATCCTACCCCAGCCAATGTTATATAATTTTTTTAAATTTAAAATTAAGTTTTATTTGTAAAATATAAAGTGTATCAATTATTATTAACTCTGAATTTTCCTCTCTTAATATATTTTTAACTCCCAAACAAGGAAGAAGAAACTTCCCTCATTTTTCTCCCTTCCCTTCCCCCCCTTCCCCTTGAATCTCTTTCCTTTCCTTTCCCTCCTAACTCCCAAACAAAGCCTTAGATTCATTCCTCGAAGAACCCCACCAAAACGAGTTTAGCATTTGGTGAATCTCTTCACAAAGAGATAGGGGAAACAAATAGATACTCATAGCATAGGCTGGAATGCCTTGTGCAACAGATTTCAACATTATTTCCCTCCCTGCCACAGATAGTCCCCCCTACCCCCCCCCCCCCCCCCTCCAGGAATTCACATTCTTCCACACTCTGTCCTTTATGTAATTGAAAATTTGCATCCCAATGCGACCCACCATAGAAGGAATGCCCAAGTATTTTCCGGTCTTTTGGCACTCGTGTATCTCCAGCATCTCCAAAGTCACATTTTGAATTGATTGAGGTGTTCTGGCTTAAGAAAACTTTAGACTTTTGGTAGTTTAGGGCCAACCAGATGCAACTTGATACTCACCAAGGATATTCTTCAAAACAACACTCTCCTGCAAATT
Source organism: Glycine latifolia (assembly GCA_013407115.1). Taxonomy (NCBI): domain Eukaryota; kingdom Viridiplantae; phylum Streptophyta; class Magnoliopsida; order Fabales; family Fabaceae; genus Glycine; species Glycine latifolia. The sequence continues at coordinate 18,773,809 of CM023949.1, read as the reverse complement.
TGCTCTACAAATAAAATAATAATAATAATCATCCACGAATAATAAATGTAAAACTGCAGGCATTTTTCTATAAATCTTAATTCCATGAATATGCCCCTTATTTTCAGCCCTTCTTAATAAAGATGTAATGTAAGACCTTGAGCTACAAGCCTACAATTATAAATAAAAAAGAGGAGAGGGGATCCCCTTCCTAGAGGAGATAGGACCAACCTTGTCATGATTCGCTACCAGTGCATACTGAATAGTTTTGACACACATCATCATCCATATGATCCATTAATTGCAAAATCCCAGCTTGTTGAGGATTTCTTCCAAGAAACCTTAGTCAACGCGGTCATAAATCTTGCTAATTTCAATCTTCAAAGCTACTTGTCCCTTTCCCCCTCTGGTCTTTGATTTTAAATAGTGAATGATTTATGTAGCAATGAACACACTGTCTAGAATCTCTCCCTTCAACAAAAGCGAATTGCTCCTCCCTAACACACTTCCCAATAATGCCTCTCAGCCTATTTGTCAAAGCTTTGGAAAAAAAATATTGTATAAAACATTACATAGGGCTATTAGCCGCAAGTCACACATAGACTTAGGCCTCTCACACTTGGGAATCATAGCTATGTTTGTAGCATTCCTGTTTAAAGGAAATTTACCTTCCTCCAGCCACTTTGAGCATGAGTGATAACCAATGTCGTATCGCTTCAAAATGATTATACTACGCTAATTTTGTAGCACGTGATTAACCTAGGTTGATTCAGAGACACAATCAATATGATTCTAACTTCAATTCACTAATAAATAATAGGAGGATTTTTATCGAACAGTTTGCATGTGAAAAACAAAAATTGCAAAACACAAACTACAATTGAAGAAACTAACAGAATTGATTATAGGTAATGTAAAATAGATTAATGAACATCAATCCAATTAACCAAACCAAGCAATGCTAATTATCATAGTTCTCAGATAATGATCTTGTTATGAAATTTCATTCAATTTCATTAGAAGCAATTCAATCGAATTAACCCCTAAATTAATTGAAACCACAAACCTAATTGAAATATCATTCAAATAATCTGTTATTAAAATTCAAAATTCGAAAATGAATTCATAACCTAATCCGTTGTCAATCATAAACACATTCATAATCATGAAAATCGAATAGAAGATTGAAGAAAAAAGTGAACATTCATACAAAAATTGAAATACCAAACTAAAACTCAAATTCTCCTTGCTTGGGCTGGATCCTTGGATTGATTGATTGTTTAGCCTTCCATGATCATCATCAATGGAAGCCCAACTAAATTAGTGCAAGAAAACAAAAGAACAGAAATAAAAATGAAGAACTGTGAAGAACAATGAAGAACAATTGAGAAAAAATAAAGAAAAGGTTTTAATTCTAAAAACTTCTAAAAGTCACTACAAAATATGTTTGTGCTAAAATGAAGTGTGTAAAAATCCAAATAACTAAAATCACTAAAATATAGTGAATGAGTCAGTAGGAAAGGACGGATCATGATTAGGCTCATCTAATCTAACTAATTACTAATTATACCAATTCGCAGCCTAAAATTCAAGTATAATGGTTCTGACTTCCAAGCCTAAAATGACCCTCAAAATGACAGAATTGGCCTCGGCTTATCTCTGACAAAATTGTAGATATTTTCCTTATCTTTCTAGGGACTACTCATATGCGCCATGTGGAGTTCTGTAGAGCTCTCTAGGTCCTGCATAAGGAAGATAGGCAAGTAAGCAAAATATCCAAAATAAGCAACAGTTATCAATTAAGCCCACTTGTTTGCCTAAGGCAAAAACTGAATTAGAATGAGAAAATAAAATTCTAAGAGAAGTCAAATAAGCTAAGAAGAATAGAAAAATATTAAACTAAAAATACTTAATCAAAATACCCCACACTTAAACTTTTATACTCCTGGGCAAACTAAAAGAAAGACTAAGAGAAGAATTCAAACTAAAGTAAACCACAAACTAAAAGAATGGTAAGAACAAGGCACACACATGTTTCAATGGATCCTAACAATGCACAAAATTGAGAAAGATGAAAAATGGAAGAATGATATTAAGGTAACAAACAATCCATGAACACATGATCACAAAGTGCAAAGTGAAAAGTGAAAAAGTAGTCAATTTAAAATTAAGAACGAACCAAGGTGATAGAAATCTCTCAAAGGGCAACACTCAACCTCTTCTAATGTGTATGAGTTTATATTTACACTCAAATACCACATGTAACTAGCACATCCAAATTTTGTCAAGACTTTTAATTCATTCAACTTGAAATACACATGCATCAAAAGATCAAAAGGACTTTATTGGCTTGTAATGTATGACTTAGGTAAAGGGTGGATAAAAAAAGGATATTTAGGCTAAAACTAAGAGAAAAGAGGGGCAATGGAGAGTAAGCCAACAAGTAAAAAGATGGGTAGAAACAAATAACTTATAAGGATGAAAATGAATCACAATAACTTTTATTGCATTTTCTTTTTCTTTTGCTTTGCTTTTCTTTTTCCTTGTTTATGCATTTTTTTCCTTTGAACTTTTGCTTTGTAAACTCTTTCTTTTCTTTTCTTTTCTTTCCAAATCAAAACAAAATAAAAATACCCCACACTTGTTTGAAATCCACTCCCATAACAATTCCAATGCTTCTTTTCTCCCTAAAGTTAGGATAACTTGGTTTTCCATTTTTTAGTTTATAATGAGCTACACAAGAAAGAAAAGGTTACAGGCTCAAAAAGGGTAGCAATGGATATCAACGCAAGGATAGTTTATTTGGATAATGGATAAAAGTAAGAAGGCCTAAATCATCTCAATCAAAGCATATGCAACAAGGAATGTCAAAAGAGGCAAGACAAAACATAGAGTAATCCAGCACAAGGGTGAAATCACACATGAAAGAACATGAATAAAATAATGCGATTCATCTACAAAGGCCCAAAAACTCACAAGGCATAATTCTATCACACATGATCCATCTTAAATTCTATTTCTCAAGCCTACTTATCACTTCAATAATTGCAACAATGATTCACATCAAGCATGAAACCTTTCAATCCAACGAAAATTAGTACATTTCTCACAAATTATACAAGTTAGAAATCTTACGAAAAACATGAAAAAGTGCCTAAATTCTAATTTTTTTTCCTGAATGTAAAAACAGAATAACAACCAAACAAAATAAAAGAAAACAAATGCAACAAAACAATAACAGAAACAATAACAAAAACAGATAGAAATAGAAAACAGAAACAAACAAAAACAAAAAATGGAAAATAGACAAATAAAATAGAAAACGGACTCAAAAATTAAAACAGACAGAATGTAAAAATAGAAACATAAATAGAAATCAAACAGAAACAGTAAATAACAAGCAGAAATAGATAAATAGAAACGTAAACAGAAAATAGAATGTGAAAACATAAAATAGATTTTTCTAATCCTTCACCCCACACTTAAAATGCATATTGTCTTCAATGGGAGCATGCAATGAAATGCAAACAAAGAGACAACAAATAAAAGAAGGGAAAAGGAAACTCTCCAAATGTCATTCAAGGCACATCATCAAATAAAATTGGCAAGACCAAAGAGAGGCCCGCCACAAGCTCCTCCTCCACTTGCGGGTTCTCATGAAATAGCTTTAGTTTGTGACTATTCACTTTGAAGACCTTGCCGGTAACTTCATTTTTAACCTCAACTGCACCATGAGAAAAATCATTAGTAATAACAAAAGGTTCATCCTATCTAGATCGAAGTTTACCAGAAATAAGCTTGAGGCGAGAGTTAAACAATAACACTTCTTGGCCAATATGGAACTCCTTCCTAAGAATCCTAGAGTTATGAAATCTCTTCACTTTCTCCTTGTAAATCTTAAAGTTCTCATAGGCTTCTAAATGGATCTCTTCAAATTCTTGCAATTGAAACTTCCTTTCCATACCTGCTTCATCAAATGCCATGTTACAACTCTTCACTGCCCAATAAGTACGGTACTCAATCTTCAGCAGAAGGTGACATGACTTACCAAAAACCACCCTATAGGGAGACATTCCCAAAGGTGTTCGGTAAGTGGTCCGGTGAGCCCATAAAGCATCTTCAAGTAGCTTGCTCCAATCCTTCTTGTTGGGTTGCACTACCTTCTATAACACTTGCTTGATCTCTCTGTTAAAAACCTTTGCTTGTCCATTAGTTTGGGGACGATAAGCTGTAGCAACTTTATGCATAATCCCATACTTCTTAAGCAAGGATGCCAATGACATGTTACAGAAATGGCTCCCCTGGTCACTCACTGATAATGGCTCTAGGCACACCAAACCTACAAAAAATGTTGGATCTCACAAAATCCACAACAACTTTAGAATCATTAGTTCTAGTGGCCTTAGCTTCAACCCATCTAGAAACATAATCAACAGCAAGCAAAATATATAAAAAAAACTATGAGAAATAGGAAATAGACCCATAAAATCAATACCCCACACATCAAAAACCTCAAAAAAATAATGGGCTGCTGAGGCATCTTATGCCGATGTGTAATGGTTCCTCCTGCTCTCTGACACTGCTTACAAGTGGTGGTAAATTGATTAGCATTTCTAAACAAAGTGGGCCAATAGAATCCACAGTCCAATACCCTTCTAGCAATCCACTGAGGACCAAAATGACTGCCGGTAGGTGTGCCATGAAAAAATTGAAGAATAGACTGAATCTCATGATCTGACACACACCTGTGGATCACTTGATTACTACCAAACCTCCACAAATAAGGATCATCCCACACAAAAAATTTAGCATCACTCTTAAGTTTATCTATTTGAGACCTAGATGCATGAGGTGGAACAACAGATGCAACAATGAAATTCACAATGTTAGCAAACCAAGGGGTAATACATGATGAATGCAAGTGCATCAAATGCTCATCAGGAAAATTATTCCTAATGGGAAAGGATTCAACAAGTCCCTCAATCCTGCTCAAATGATCAACAACCAACCTTTTCTTGCCTTCCACCATTCGGCCACCTTCCTTGGAGCTGAAGTCACTACCTGAGCACCTTAAATATACATATTTAGATGATACTCAACAATTTCCAGTCACAAAGGTTTGAGAACTCTTAAAAAACAGTTGGATTCAGACCATCCGGACCTAGGGACTTGTTCGTATGCATAGCAAATAAGGCCTCCTTAAATTCTTCCTCTATGAAAAGAGCTACCAAACAACTATTATCCTCCTCCGAAATACACAATTAAACTAAATTAATGACAAGCTCATAAAGGCCAGCTTGGCCATTGAAAAGCTGCCTAAAGTAATCAGCTACAACTTCCCTTATATCTTTCCAAGAGGTTTCCTTGACCCTATCATCTTTCAACAATTTATCAATGTGGTTGCTCTTCCTCTTCCATTGAAAAGTTATCACAATCTAAATAAAGATAGTGTAATTTTTAACAGAAACTATCTTAAATTAATTATTTCAAAATTTTAAACATTAATAAAGTTAAATGTTTTAAATCAAAATAAAAAAATTATTAAAATGAAATTTTTGAAAATCTAAAAGATCAAAATAAAATTTTTAACATTTAATATATCAAAATGAAATAAAAGTAAAGCTTAATAGATCAAAAATGACATTAACCCTAAATTTTATTTAGTTTTGATATTTCCTTAATTGCCTTTCTTTTTAGATCTCTTCCAAATCCAATTAATATTATATCTTTTAGCAGGTGAAGTTTACCATCTATATTTTTTTAAATATTTGTTAGATTACATTATCTTTACATTATATTATATTTATTATTACATAGAATTTTATGATTTGGATTGATATGTAATTACCTAATAATCAATAATTAGTTGATATGTAATCAATTTCTCCATTATAAATAAAGATGAGATGTGATCATTTAAGACACACAACATTAAACAATTGTCAAAGGTTTATAATAATTCACACACCTTACACAACCAATTAAATTAGACTCCCTTTAACATTAAAAATGATTTAAAACTATTTTTTCTATATTTTTTTAATGATATTAAGTTTTATCAAAGCATAAAGTTGTTACCAAATGATGTTTTGAATTCTTTTTCTGTTAATACTCGCTTGTACTTGAACTTGAACTTGACAGGTTGAATCCTACACTGGTGTTTCTTTTTCTTATTCCTTATAATTTCTTTAGCTGGATTTTGGTTCTCCCTCATTTCACATTGTTCAAATTGACCCAAGAAAAATTGAATATTATGTTATTTTTACATCTTTGGCTAATTTAGAGTATGGTATCTGATGTCTAAGTGTAACTATCAAAGAAGATATTTGAGCCAGGGTTTTCGACACAAGGATTGGAAGGGGGTGGGGTCTCTTCGAGTTTCTCTTTCAGAAACAAATTGAGAGGACAGAACATGGCTCTACCGAATAAGGAGTGTGTGGACTTGATTGCGCAAAACATGTTATGATTGAATATGAAACGGGGATAGACTTAGACTTAAATGTTTCACTGATGAGAAGATCATTGAGGATGGAAAGATGCAGTCATCATAAAATTTCTTGGAACAAAAAATGAGTTTCTTCATTATGAAGGATAAGTTGAAGGGTGATGACTACCAAGGCGTAAATGCTTGGATTGGATCATTTCCAGAGGCCAATTTCAAGATACCAATAATAGATAGTAGAACTTACAGATAAAAGGTAGGGAAGATAAAGAATATGGTAATGAATAACACCACGATCTGTATTGGAACGATAAGTTGAAGAGGATTCGCCATAAAGGAAAGCTTCCTTGATAAGAATCAATTCGGGTTTAGCCAAGAACCAAGAAGAGGCTAAGCTCTCAATTCAAGCAAATGTTTAATTTTATTCAATCAAAAGTTATTCAAAACTAGCAATGTCTGAGTACTTATAGAGTTAAGCCTCTAATAAAACATAAAAATGCATAGTTTAGGCCTATTTAAGACTACATTGAGGCCCATTACACAAATAAAAAATTACTAAATTACGACAATACAAAATTTACGAAAACTAGGAAAATTACAAAAGCTACGAAAGGAATTGCGCTAAGTGCGATATTTGCACTAAGCGAGCTCTCCTACAATCTTCAAGGTGCTCCAAAGCTCCTTGTGTCTTCATCCATCCTTGCCCTTGTTAAATAGTCCAACCATGATTCTCTTAGTCATCTCCTTTTTGTAGAAGCTTGGTTATGGACATTGTCATTGGAACCTTTAATTCACGGAGTGCTTCTAGAACTTTATGCTCTTTGGATAGTCCTCTATCATCCCCTCCTTCTTGAAAAGAATCTGTCCTCGGATTTGCATTCAAAACACCTAAATCATAAGAAGAAAGATCAGTGACAGTAAAACTAGAACTCACCCCATACTCACTTGGCAAGTCAATCCTATAGGCATTGTCATTAATCCTCTCAAGGATCTTGAAAGGACCATCACCCATAGGTTGGAGTTTAGATTTCCTTTGGAAAGGAAACCTATCCTTCCTTAGATGTACCCAACCCAATCTTCGGGATCAAATATCATGGTCTTTCTCCCTTTGTTGGCATGTCTTGCATATTGCTCTATCTTCCTTTCAATTTGATTTCGCACCATTCCATAGAGATTCCTAACAAAAGTGGCTCTAGAAAGTCCATTCTTACTCAAAATAAAAGAATCATTAGGTAAGGATATTAAATCAACAGGGAATAATGGGTTAAAACCATAAAGGACCTCAAAAGGAGAAAAGAAGTGGTAGAGTTGGTTACCCTATCATCAAGTCTAGGATTAGGATGTTGATACCTTATGGTGATGTTATTGATTAGTCTAAAATCTATGCACATCCTTCACATGTTCTCTTTCTTGGGAACTAGGATGACCGGCATTGTACATGGGCTCAAGCTTTCTTTCACCCATCCTTTTTGCATCAACTCTTCAACCTGCTTTTGAATCTCCTTGGTCTCTTCCGAATTACTCCAATAGGTAGCCCTATTAGGAAGTGAAGCTCCTAGAATAAGATCAATTTGATGTTCAATTTCTGTTAAAGGAGGCAAGGCATGGGGTATGTCTTGTGGAAAGACATCCTCAAACTCCTTTAAAAGTGTATCAAAATCTTGAGACAACTCAAGGGCACTAGAAGACAAGCACATATAATTTGGAATGAGTAAATACATTTGTTGTCTAGCTAGCATCACTCTTTTTAGCTCCTTGGGTTTAACAAACAAACTCTCTTTTATCACTAATTATTTTTCACTCTTTCTTTCTATTTTCATTTGTTCTTTCTTTTCACTCTTTTCGCCATCTTTTTCTTTTTGAATTTTCTCTCTCAAAAGACTCTTTTCTTCTTTGATTTTATTTTCTTTTTCTCTTTTCAATCTCATTTTTATTTGATCCTCACACACCTCACTTGGAGACAAAGGTAATAGAAATACCTTTTTACCTTTATGTAAGAAAGAATATCGATTGTTGACCCCATTGTGGATACATCTCGATCATATTGCCACGGTATACCAAGCAAAACATGGCCTAACTTCCACTAGTACCATATCACAAAGCACTTCATCAACATATTTTTCAATGGAGAATGTAAGCAGCACTTGCTTATCCACAACCAACTCACCATTGTCACTCAACCATTGTAATTTATAAGGCTTAGGTTGAGGGGTGGTTTTTAAACCAAGCATCTCCACTAATCTAGTGCTTCTTGCAACATTGGTACAACTTCCTCCATCAATGATAAAAGAACAAACCTTTCCATTCACCAAGCATCTAGAATGAAAAATGTTTTCTCTTTGTATATCATCTTGATCTTTGCACAAGCTTCCCATAAGTCTTCTTACCATCAAAAGATCTCCCTCTTTCGGTTGAAGAAAACCATCATCCTCTTCTTCACTCGAGGAACTATGAGAGCTTTTAGATGACTCACTATTCACCTTTCCATTCTCCAACACAGTCATGGTCCTTTTGTTTGGACATTAGGATGCAATATGACTCTTACCCAAACACTTAAAACATTTAATTAAACTAGATTTATTAGAAGGGGGTTGAGTAGGAGAAGTAGGATTATCTCTTGAAGACTTCCTTGCAATATGATGTGAAGAAGAACCTTCCTTCTTGGAAGTGTCTTTATGCTTCCAAGATGAATAACCATATGAAGACTTCTTGTAGGCTTGTTTTCTCTTCAATTGTTGCTCCATTTTCACAGCCCTATGTATAAGTTCATCTAGGGTATTGTAACTTTGAAGCTCTACAACATCTTGAATGTCCATATTCAAACCATTCAAAAATCTAGCCATTGTAGCCTCATTAGTCTCTTCAATGTTTGCTCTCATCAAAGAAATCTCCATCTCCTTGTAATAATCATCAACACTTTTACTTCCTTGATAGAGCCTTTGTAACTTGTTATGTATTTCCCGTACATATTAAGGTGGGCAAATCTCTCCCTCATGATTCTCTTCATTACCCCCATGTGTCTGGTTTATGTCTTCTCAATCTTGCTCTCTCCATTTGCACTTGATTCCACCACACCATGGCATATCCCTCAAATTCTAAGCTAACCAACTTCATTTTCTTTTCATCACTAAAATTGTGACAATCGAAAACTTGATCGACTTTCATCTCCCAATCAAGGTAAACCTCTGGGTCATAAGTACCTAGGAACTTGAGCAGTTTGACCTTCACATCGTCCATGCCATCCCTATTCCTCCGATGCTTGTCTTCTACCATCTTCATAGCCATCATCACTCCCTTGAGAAGAATGAAGTGACCTATGATGTCTCATTTGCTCTATGTCTTCCATTCTCCCACTCAACTCTAGATTGCTTCTTTGTATCTCATCAAATCTGTCTCCCATCCCCCTTTCAACATTTCGTTGAAACTTATCCATTTGCTTAGCCAATGAAGCCATTAGCTTAGCGGTTCTAGGGGAAGGTGGATCATTATCACTTTCGGACACCATTGCTACAAGAAAATGTTAGTAAAAAAATAAAATATTGGACCTTACCATTCAATAAGTGTTTACACTCTTCAACACTCGTGTTTCACTCTTGTAAGACTTTTTCTATAAGGTTCCCTCTTGTCTTTTTCCACTCACTAACTCTTCTTCAGCCCTTGAAATCAACCAAAGATTTCAATTCAAGGAGTAACCAAAGTGAAAGATGAAACAAATCCAAACCCAACTTAAGAAGTCAAAAAGAAAACTCTAAGACAAAACCTTCGAAATTTAGAAGACAAAAAATAAAAGCTAAAAAAAGAAAGTATAGCTCAAAAGGAATGCCAAACAAGACAAATAGGAAAAAAAAATATGGCTAAGTATAAACCACTGCAATTATCCAAAAAGAAAATACTAGAAAGCAACAATAAGAACACACCAAAGAGACAGAACTGTAAAATTTTGATTCTAACTTTCTTTTCGTATTTTTTCTCTCTTTTTTTATTTTTTTAAATATTTGGGTCCTCTTATTTTTTTATATTTTTATTTTGACCCCAAAATATTTTTGAAAATTTGCTTTTTTGTCTTTTGGGACCAGAAACTTTTGAATATCTTTTGAATACAAAAAGATAGGATAATTCAACAAAAAGATAGGATAAGAGAGGATAATTCAAGTGATTCTTTCTTGTAAAGAACCTATTTCAGTACTAAGAGTGGGTTGATAACTCTCTGGATTCTAGCTCTGATTATCGCATGATGACTACCAAGGCATGAATGCCTGGATTGGATCGTTTCCAAAGGCCAATTTCAAGATACCAATGATAGATAGTAGAACTTAAGATAAAAGGTGGGGAAGATAAAGAAGATAGTAATGAATAACGGCACGATCCGTATTTGAACGATAAGTTGAGGAGGATTCTCCACAAAGGAAAGCTTCCTTGATAATAATCAATTTGGGTTCAACCAAGAAGAGACTAAGCTCTCAATTCAAGCAAATGTTTAATTTTATTCAATCAAAAGTTATTCAAAACTAGCAATGTCTGAGTATTTGTAGAGTTAAGCCTCTAATAAAACCTAAAAACTCATAGTTTTGGCCTATTTAAGTCCACATTGAGACTTATTACACAAATAAGAAATTACTAAATTACGACAATATGAAAATTACGAAAACTAGGAAAATTATGAAAGTTACGAAAGGAATTGTGCTAAGCGCGATATTCGCGCTAAGCAAGCTCTCCTACAATCTTCAAGGTGCTCCAAAGCTCCTTGTGTCTTCCTCTATCCTTGCGCTTGTCAAATAGTCCAGTCATGATTCTCTTAGTCATCTCTTTTTTGTAGAAGCTTGGTTATGGACATTGTCATTGGAACCTTCAATTCATTGAATGCTTCTAGAACTTCATGCTCTTTGGATAGTCCTCTATCAAAAGGTATCTTGAAACTTGCAGGAGGATTTGAAATGGTTGACTTGGGACATGGTTTATATATTGTGAAGCCATTGATGGCAGTCCATGGATGGTCTTCGACCATTACCTAGCCGTCCGACACTGAGTCCTCGATTTTGTGGCATTTGAAACCATCATTACCTCAACTCTTATTTGGATTCATTTCCCTTGTCTAAGGTTGGAGTTTCCATGATGAAAGTGTGATGGCTCCTTATCCCAATGGGAAAGCCAGCTAAAGTTGACATTCACATAGTGGATGCTTCAAGAGGTAAATTCGCTAGGGTCTGTGTGGAGATTAATCTCAATGAGCTAGTTATGGGAAAGGCTTGGTTTATAAATTTTTGGTTCCATGTTAGGTATGAAGGACTCGTTTAATTTGTAAAAGGTGTGGCCTTTATAGGCATATGACAAGGGGTTGTCCCAACATCAAGGAGGCTCCACCACTAACCCCACGAAGGTGACCCTACCAAACATCAGTGTGACAGTGGAGAAGAAGGTTCCATGGCAGAAAAGTACAAGGAAAACCCTAATGGCAATCTTAATGATTCTATTAAGTGTGAGATTTGTGGGAATAATAATGATTTATATGGGGATTGGATAGTTATTACTAAAATGAAAAGGCAAGACCAAAAAACACTAGTGGTGCATTTGCACCCCAAATAAACAATTGGGGTAGTGGAATGAAATTATAAAAATAAATGGGCAGAAAAATAACAATACTGGACAGAAAGATAAAAATACATTGACTCCGTAATTGTTGATGTGGCATGCACGTTTAGTAACTAAATAGACTATTTAACCCTAGACTCAGAGGAGAGGTTTGGTGTCATGAAAGACCCTATCTCCGCAGCGTCGTCGTCTCTGCACCCTACCTCCATGCCCAAAGCAACCACCGCAATGGCTCCACAACAGCCTCGTCACTGCCATCACCTCACCCTACCTCTACAGCCAAAGCAATCACCGCACCCTACCTCTGCGACCAAACCTCGACCTACCACACCATATAATATCTTCATTCAATTTCAAATGGGAGACTGATTTGGTGAATGAAAGCACAAACACGAAAGAATTATCCACTTTGACACAACCAAAAGCCTTATATTCTTCATCGTCCATTTCTGCATTTCATCAAATGTTTTTTTTCTTTTCTTTATAAGCAAAATAATGTTCCTACATCAAGCCAGTGCTTCCAAATGGATTTTTATTAAGGTTAGAAATAGGATTCACAGGAAATGCCCTGTACCTTGCATCCCCAAAGGGATTTGTTGGGTTCATCAGCATATGCTGCTGCAGTGGCTGATATGGTTAGTAATGAAGGAATGGATTTATATGCTGTTGAGCAATGGCTTCCATTTTTACGGTTGATGTGGGAGGGATGCTACTTGATAAAGCAAAAGGATCTTGCACTTCAAATGGATTTGGCGTTGGCACTCCATATACTGGTTGTTGCGTAGACCTATATGCTCCTTCATCATATAAGCTGCTAAGGGTGAGAGAATCCAACCCACCACCCTGATATTCAATGAGAAAATGATAAACACAACTGTTTTTTTATCAAACAATCTAGCATATGAATAACCAAACAATTTACTGATGATTTTGTTTAACAATCATGAAAACAAGTTGCATAAACTAGTAAGTGCTAATATGATTTCCAAAAGGAAAGGAAACACCAGCAAATCACTTGAATATACAAAGTTGTACCCAAGACTGGGACCTTAACAACAGAGAAAACCATGCGTAACATGATAAATGATGTTACACAATAAAAAATCAAGAACAGATCTAAACAACCTTAAATATAATTAAATAAAACATACTCCTTAATTCTTGCAAGTAATGCATATTTATGCCTTTTAAAACAGTACTACAGAATACAGATCCTACACATCTTGAATTTAAGCAAGGTACACTACTACGACTTAGGCAATGTGATCCCAGCAAATAATTTCCTATAGATGTCATTTTCAACGATCCAAACTGCTGAATCATGAGACACTACTAAGCTGATCAATCATGAATGCTAGGTTTTTTGAATTTATTTTAGGATATTCAGTAGCATCAACATCAACAGCACCTTTAACTCAAGTTAATTGGGGTCGATGGTGGATATTTAATAGTATAAAATTCAAAAATTAAAACAATAGCTTTAAAATCATATGATGTAATCTTACAAGACAACAATAAGAACATAAAAGTAAATTTTTATTAATATAAAATTTCCTGCGTATGGTCTAAAATAACATCATTTTTAATCCAACTGGATTTAGTGAATGGCTATCAATTGTGTAACTTTGATTTTACACTAATGTCAATTAATGCTAGACCCATGTTTGGTATCTGATTATTTCTGAGAAATAATTGCTTCTTTTTTTTTTGAAAAAATTCTTAGGAAGCTAGTAAATATTAAGCTTAACTAAACACTCATTAAAAACATAAGAATGACCTACCAATTGTCTCTCATTGACTGAAGAAATATTGGTACTTGGAGTGGAGACCAGGGCAATGTAACACCCCAAAATTTTGGGAAGTACAGTCAATTACTGGGGAAAAATGTTAATTCAAGACAATACAAAAGATTCGAAAGAAATGACGAAAATACCCCTGGACATTTTGGAAATGACCAAATTGCCCTTAGGTATTTTAGCAAGATATCTTAAGGAAGAAACTTTATAAATACTTTGGAATGCTTGAAACATGATCAGAGTACCCCTAGGATAATAATTACAGAGTTTCCCTGAACACTTTTAGAAATGACAATTATACCCCTAGGATGAAAGGTGAAATTACCAAAATGCCCCTAGGTCAAAACTGACCAAGATGACCTTAGAAGTTAATAGGAACCTGAGTATAGGATAAAATACTTTTAGACAACAATTTATCAGCAAGGGTGGAGGCAAAGAACCCTAAATTAGAATTTCTAGGAATTTTGGAAGGTAATTGGAAAAGAAGTTTAATTTAGACTAACTCAGATATCAGAAAATTATAAGAGAAGGATGGATATAATCTATGAAGTTTTCTTTTAATTATAGAAGGAATAGGTTGCCTAAATAAGTTAGTTTTGTAATAATTAGAGTCAATATGGACCAATAGGAAAATAGAATTTTACTATTACATGCAATAAAAGGAAAATTGGATTAATATGGAATTCTAGATTAAGCCTTGACCGTATGATGCAAGATCAATGGAGAAAACTTTAAGAAGCTTCAAGATTGGCCACATGGAAGGTTAAGAAGCTTGAAAATTCCTATTGGACCAAGTAGAAAGCTAGACATAAATGCTTAAGAGATATTTGAAGCAAATTTTATTTTGTTCCCTTTGGCAGAACACGTGAACATTTCTAAGCATTATTTCAAAGATCCCAACGGTCAAAAGTTATATATATGAGATAGGAGTATGCTTTTAAAATTTCAAGAAGATCCAACGGTTAGCGAATCTAGAATTATTATTTTACAGAAACGGGTTTTGCAAGAATGAAGAAAAAACATAAAAATCTCTAAAATTTGGCAACTCCACGTGAAGCAAGGAAAATTGCATGGCTTACTCTCCAAGCCTTGGAAACCAACGTGCCAAGAGAAGAGGAGTGAAGAAGGATCAAGAAATTGGACACTTGTAAGGTTGAAAAACCATAGCCAATAAGGATGAAACAAGTAGAAAGCCATTATAACACTTAGATTTTTGTAGAAAAAATCAAGCCTTTAAGGACCCTATAAAAAGGGGTTGGAATCAGAATTTGGGCAGCTCTAAGAGAGCTTGAACCGTGCACAATTCCTCCTAAAGCCTCTCATTTTATCTCTTCCAAATTATACCTTTCACCTAGAACAAAAATAAAGACCTATACCTTGTAACCTCATGTGAAGCACTAGAAACCTTAGGAGCAAGGATCATTCAACTTCAAAGAAGGAAGGCTGTCCAAAATTTTAAGGAAACAATAAGGTATGGGGGAGTTTATGATAAGCTTAGTTTGAATATTACTTCTTGCTTTATTTCCTTAAGTTTTGTAGATTAAGTGTTTGTTGAATTGTCTCAAAGAAGTAAAGTTGTTACATGAATGATTATTGGATTAGGTGACTTAGTTATAGGAAAAAGAATGATTGTTGTATAAATAATTAGAGCTTAACTTAATGAATGAAAGGTACTTAAGATTATAGGTAATATGGTTATTTTAAAAGTAAAACAATTGACTAATGGAAATATTTTACTAAAATCAAAGTGTTTTATGTTCTACTAAAATTTACATAAAAAGTGTTTTGTAAATTCTTGAAATATGTCTATCTTATGCTAGAATTATATGGGAAACATGTTTATTTATTCTTAGAATTATATTGAATTTTATGAAGATTAAGGTTTAAGTAGCTTTCTTTAAAGAATTCTAAGAATTCAAGCTTGCACACCATGTGTTTGATAGTTTGTCACAATGAATAAAATATGTTTAAGAATGTTTGGCTTGAATCCTTGTTGTTGAATTTGAATTATATTTACATGGTTGGTTGCTTAAGCAAAAGTTATGTAATATTTCATGTGTTGCTGAGTGTTTCCATAAACGCACATCATATGTTTGATGAAATGTTCTAAAGAAACTAAGATGGATAAAGTATTGGAATCCTTGTGTTGTTAAATATGTTGTGATTATTTATGGATTCCAAGAGTTTTGTTGAGCTATGGCTGTATGCTTAGATTGTGGAGTAAAGCTTTCTGTGATGTTTTGAAAGAAGCTTTACGTATTGTTTAAAAAGCATATGCCATGAGTTGTGAACGATGTTGAGCTTTAAGATGTATGAGAAAAAGAATAATTAAATAATAAAAGTGGATCATTCATACATTTCATATGCATATGCCCTGCGGGGGTTAAGCCGTGAAGTTGTTGCCCTGCGGGGGTTAAGCCGCGAAGTTGTTTGTCAGATAGCTAGAGTTGAGATTCGGACGTTCTAAGGTGATGAGCTGGGGGATAGCCACAGTGGGGAGATCACCTAGCCATGATGATCACATGTTGTAGGTGTGAGTCCTTTTGCAACACTGACCTATCCCGACTGGCCAATCCAACTCACGAGGTGTTAAGCTATCTTGACTGTGGCCGCTGATAATGAGATGTTGAAAACCTGAGATCTCAGTCATGCATCATATAAAGAAGATGAGCATGCATTATACGCATCACATGATGAGTACGTTGTGAGATGATATAACTTAATTCGTGTGCTGCGTAGATGATTTAAATTAATCTGTGGGTGAATAATCTGTGCTTGTTATTTTATAAATATTATGATAACCATCTGCGTATATATCCTTTATGAACGTTTTATTCAAACTGTGTTTGTCATAAACTTACCCTATTTTGTGTCGGTGGTTGACACCTGTGATGACCCCAATTCATTTGGGCGAGCAGATGAACAGTGAAGCAGTGAAGGATTTTAAAGAAAAGATGATGAAGATACGTTGATGACCTGTACCAAATTTAAATTCCTTGTATTTTATGTTGGCTTGTATTTGGACTGTATAATGAACTATTCTATGGTCTGTATTGCTGAACTGTACTTTATTCTTTTAATTAAACCGTAGAGAGAAAGAATTCGTCTAGATATAAACGACTAGTAACATTACAAGCAAAGCGAAATAAATTTTCGAAAAAATATATACTAATCTAATTTTAATACAAAGTGGACACAAGAGTTCATCTAAAATTAATCAAGCACGAGAGAGCAAAGAGAGGCGTTACAGGCAAGCTCCCATCCAGTTGGATCAAAATCTCTTACCTGTGCACCACTTGAATCTAAAGCAGTACTTCCTTAAATGCACAAAATGGTATATATGAGAAACCATCTACCAAACCTCGCTAAATTGAATAATTTTGATAGCTGAGAAACAAAAGCTCACCAGTTTCAGTGGGACTATGGCTAGGGCAAGAGCATTTCTTTCTTCTATCAAGGATGCACCAGGTGTACTGTCATTCAACCCCTACAACCAGGACAAAGAATGAAGGAAGTTGTAGAAAAACATAATCTGACATAACTGAACCTTGGATTAAGGTTTCACCAGTAAGTCTCCAGTTTCAAAATTGTTGTGAGACTGTGGAAGAGTAGGCTCAGAATTTGAGACAACATCATCAACAGGTACTGATGGCTCCTGTTCTTCAGAAGATTTATCGTCTTCTATTGTGGGAACATCTTCTGGTCTGTAAATCAACAATAACTGTTGATAAAGAAGATTAGTAATCTAGAACCTAATCCAAAAGCTAAACCTTAAGGAAAATAATGCATTGATGTCTGGAATCTATCAATCAAAATCAAAACAAACACAATGATAAAGAAATCATGACAATTATTTTTTTTTATAAGAAATGATTGTGGTGCCTCCTTTATGTATTCTTCCTTTGTTACAAGAAATGATTGTGGAGGCTAAAAACATCAAAATGTAAGCAATGAGAAGAAATTTAAAACGAAACAGAGCACCAAAGTGATGCAATAACAGACATATCCCTATCTTAAAATAGGAAACTGAAAATTCCTAGCAAGTTCCAGTCTTTTTTGCATATTTGATAGAAATCAGAGAGACTTTCCGCCTGTAAAAATTCGGGCATCTTAATACAAGCATCGTGAAAATATATTGCAAAAGCCTAATGGCCTACAAATAATCACCTGCTGACCCGCACGCTTATAGACATCAAAGGCTTTGATAGCTTCATGTCTGGGCATCTAAAAAAACTACAACAAAATCAAGAAAACAAACAATCACTTACAATATAGCACAAAGATTTTATTTAAACTTGATACTGTAGCATATGCAATATACGTTCGTGTACCTTATCAACAAGATTGATAATGCCATCATTAATAGCACAATAAATTTTAAAGCTCTCTTTCAGAACCTAAAATGATCATAGCAACAAGATCAATAACAAGACTAATAATTTCAAAAGCCATCTAATATATAAATTTTGAAAAGTATATAACTTCAATACACACAAAAAAATGTTACAAAAGAAAACCTTACCACTCAGGAGGGTGATCAGTAAAACTATGGGAATTTATAACTACAAATGAGGGATCATTACAAACAAATTGTCACCATAACTGTTGTCTCTTTCTAAAACATTGTATTCGAAGAAGATGATTGAAAATCAATCTGACATTACCCAAGACCGAACATGAAGAAGGATTTTACCAGTACTTCCATTTTTAAGGAAACGGTAAAAAGTTTAGATGTGTATGTTTTCTCAGTCAATGCTTGAATTTCATAGCCCAACAATTTACTTTTCCTTTGTTGTAATCCACATAAATAGAAACAAAAGGGGAGGTGTTCCACAACTTATATGATTAAGTGATCGACCAAATTATATTTCATTCAACTGCAAGATGATTTATTATAATTTCCCCTAGACTAGTGGTATGTAAGATTACTGATAGAAATCTATTACAAAGATGTCACATGTGAAAATAGTTGAAGTTTAATATAGGTGAGGTAGTTATAAGCTCTTGATCTGATGCTAATAGATTATAAACTAACTTAACAAAATAACCACTAACTAAAAATAACAGAAAGCTGACAACTGTACTGACAGTTGTACAGTGAGAGGTACAGTAAGCAAAGTACTAACTACAGCCTAAAATAAAGAGGTGTTGTTAGAAAAAGCTAACAACACTTACATATTCTAATATCCCCCCTCAAACTCAAGGGGAAAAGTTTTTAGAAGAAATACTTTTCACATTGAGTTTGTTCTTGAGAAAGTCAAATCTGGCAGGAGAAAGTGGTTGGGTAAGAACATCAGCCCATTGGTCTATGGCAGGAATATGCATAATGGACAGCTGCTTGGCCAGAATTTTCTCTCGAACAAAGAAAACATCTATTTCCATATGCTTTGTGTGGTTGTGGAACACTGGATTATGAGCAATAGAAACAGCATTCTGATTATCACAAAAAATAGTAGGAGTGGTGAAGCAAAATTGTAACTCAGTGAGGAGAGCATGAATCCAGGTCAATTCAGTTGAAGTTTGAGCTAAACTTTTGTATTCAGCTTCAGTGCTAGACGTTGCTTTAACTTTCTGCTTGCCAGACCACCAAGAGATTAAATTGGGGCCAAGAAAAATAGGAGAACCAAATGTAGACCTTCTGTCATCAACATCAGATGCCTAGTCAGCATCACAAAAGGCATGAAGAACTAGAGGCTGACTGATATCAGCAGACCTGAACAGAAGCCCATGACCAACAGTTCCCTTAAGATACCTTAAAATCCTCTTAACTGCTGCCCAATGAGAGTCAAGAGGAGCATCCATAAACTGGCACACCTTATTAATAGCAAAACTGATTTCTGGCCTAGTGAGAGTAGCATATTGTAGGGCACCCACCACTAACCTAAACAAAGTAGGATCATGAAATAAATCAACACCATGTTTAGACAACTAACAGTTAGAAACCATGGCGGAAGAAATGGAGTGAGCTTCTTCCAAGTTACTTTTACGCAGCAAATCGCAAATATATTTGGTTTGAGTCATGATAATGGAGCTGTTTGGCAGATGCTTAACCTCAATACCCAAGAAATAATCCAAATGCCCAAGCTGTTTGAGTAAAAAAACATGATTAAGTCTAGTTATGAGCTGCTGGATCAGGACAGAGGAGCTTTAAGTAATTATAATATCATCTGCATACACCAATAGATAAACATTGTGTGACTGAAGTGTGTAATAAAAAGGGAAGAGCTACATTTGCTCCCTACAAACCTAAACTGAAGAAATGTGGGCTTTAATCTGTCAAACCACTCCCTTGGAGCTTGCTTTAGTCCATAAAGAGCCTTGTTAAGCTTGCAAACCAAGGACTTATCTGCATTTTCAAAACCTGGTGGCTGTGTCATGTAGACAGATTCTTCAAGTAATCCATTAAGGAAAGAATTGTTCACATCAAGTTGAAATAACTCCCACCAATGTGAAAGAGCAAGAGTGAGAACTATTCTAATGGTTACAGGTGAGAATGTCTCAAGAAAATCAAAACCCTACACTTGGTGAAAGCCCTTTGCAACTAACCTGGCTTTAAATTTATTGACAGAACCATTAGCATTTTCCTTTACTCTAAAAACCCACTTGCACCCAACAACTTTTCTGTTAGCAGGTAGAACAACCAACTCCCATGTATTATTTTTTAACAAAGCATCATATTCTTGTTTCATGGCAGCAAGCCAAGCTGAATCTGCCAAGGCCTGTTTCACATTTTTTGTTTTAGAATGAACAAGAGAAAGGGAAGGGTGTAGTCTGGGATTATGAAGACCAGATTTAGACTTTGTTTGCATGGGATGAGTGTTTATGGGAACAAGATTAAGTACAAAATCATATTCAGATGAAGACTCAGTCACAATAGTATTTTCAGAAGAACCATTTTGCACAGAACCAGGTTTAACAGTGGTGACAGGTTGAGAAACAGAGGAAAAACAGTAGGACTAGTACCGAAAATAGAAGAAAACCCAGGAGGAAGACCGGTAGCATTAAGAGAATGAGATGAGGAGGCTGAAGACTGTATAGGAGTGGATGTCCCAGCAGGTGGAGACAGATTTAGGTTTAGACTGAAATATGAATCACAATGTTTTTCAGGACTAGAACATTTAGGAAACAAGTCAAAATAAGGAAACCTCTCCTCATTAAAAAAACATCCTTAGATATGTAAATTCTACCTGAAGGTGACAAGCATTTGTAACCCTTATGAGAATTAGAATACCCTAAAAATAGACTTTCTTAAGACCTGAAATTTAGCTTGTGAGTATTGTAAGGTTTTAAAAGAGGAAAGCAAGCACAACCAAAGGTTTTAAGAATTTAAAATCATGACTCTTGTGAAAAAATTAAGAGAGGCAGTGGGAAGTCTATTAATGAGGTAGATAGTTGTACTAAAGGCATAGTCCCAAAAATGTAGAGGTAAAGAAGCATGATGCAAACAAGGTAAGACCTAGATCCACTATGTGTCTGTGTTTTCTCTCAACCACACCATTTTGATGATGAGTGTGAGGACAAATGAGTCTATGTGAGATACCATAGGAGGATAAAAGAGTGGAAAAAGGCTTGTACTCACCCCCCCCAATCAGATTGAACACTTTTTATTTTAGTATTGAGTCGCAATTCAATTTGAGTTTTAAAAGCTTGAAAGACAGAGATGGTTTCAGCTTTAGTTTTTATGGGAAAAATCCAAGTAAACCTGGAAAGGCATCAATAAAAGACACATAATACTTATAACCAGCAAAGGAGGTTAAATGAGAAGGTCCCCACAAGTCAGCAAATATAAGTTCAAGAAGAGAATAAGTGGAAATGGAGGGAAAGGAGAGCATTCTATGAGATTTTCCCATATAGCAAGATGCACAAAAATCTGATACATTTTTATTTGATTGTGTGACATTACAATGACTGAGAACAAGTCTGATTACATGACCATTGGGATGGCCTAACCTATTGTGCCAAACACTTGACATTACAGGCAGAAGAAACATTAGACTTTATATTTTCTGAGGAATTGACAGAAGTGGATAAAAGTTGAGGAGACATATCCTGAACCTTGAGATTATGAAAGTAATAGAGGCCATCAGCTCCAACTTTTCCTTGAAGCAAGGTTTTACTAGTTTCCTGAGATTTTACAAGACAAATGTGATGATGAAACTCAAAGAAAATAGAATTACCCTTGGCAAATTTACTGACACTTAACAAATTTTTTGAGATGGAAGGAACATGCAATAATTTTTGTAATTTAAAGGTGAAGTGACTATCATTAGGAGAAATAAAAGAAGAGGTACCAGCACCATAGATACCTAATCCTTCACCATTGCCAATGAATATTTGATCATGCCCATCAAAGTGATTAAATTGTTTGATATGTTGAGATTCTCCAGTCACATGGAAGCTGGCTTCAGAATCTGGAATCCAGGTGGAGTGATCAACACCATACCCAGGAGAGGCAGTATTTGTAAGCATAGCACTAGGCTGATTAGGGACAGAGACTATAGGTTTTAAATTGGGATTTATCCAAGTGTTTGAAGGTCTAGATGAACCAGATGAATAAGGAATTGGCTAAGAAGTGGCAGATAAAAAAAAACTAAAGATTCATGAGGCTGGAAGTGTGTATCAGTCCTGAAATGACACACATTGGAAGTGTGCCCATATTTGAGACAAATTTGGCACTGAAAGTTGGCAAATTTGCCACTGCCACGGCCTCTGCCAACCCTTGCACTGCCACGGCCAGAACCATTTGCACCTCTGAAATTCCCGGAATTACCTGCCCTATATGAATTGGAATGTGAGTATCCTTGAGTATAATTCAAGGAAGGAGAACTCAATAACTAGGTTTCTTTTTTGTAGCGATTTAGACGTGTCTCGTGGCCATATAACAAGGCCTCAATTTCAGCAATAGATGGGGTTCATTTCTTGCCTTCAAAAACAGAAATAACAGATGCATAATCTGAAGGAAGTCCTTCCAGAATAGCATCAACATACTCCTCATGTCTGACAGGGACACCAACACCTGCAAGTTCATCCACAAAACCTTTAATCTTTCTCATATATTCATCTATACACTTATCAGAAAGAGAAACTGCACGTATTGCAGTTCATAGTTGACGGGCCCTAGACTTGGTGTGCAAGCTGAAGTGCTCATGGATCTTTTTCCCAAACCTGATAGGAATGGATGGATCCAAGAACTCGTGAAAGAACAGACTTGGAAAGCGTAGACTAGAGCCAAACAAGCAGGGTTTGGTCCTGAACTTCCCAAGTTTCATACTCAGGACTGATCCTATCAGCAACATTGTCATCCTTAGTGAGATATCTGGGAGGAATAATAGGATTAACAACAAAATGAAGCTTATGAGCTTTCAACACAGGTTCCACATGTTAACACCAATGGAGATAGTTGGAGTCATCAAGCTTTTCAGCTATGGAAATTGGAAATGAGTGTGAACTCAAACCTGATGGAGTGGAAGCGGAAGCGGAAGCCATGGATAAACAAGCAACACAAACAGAAGCACGAGCATGAAGAACCAGAGGTCAGCGAACACGATCGAGCCAAACAGGTTCACCAAAACATGATTTCGGACAGCTAATCAATCAAAATCAACTTCAAATAGCAGAGACAGTAGTAAAAAAAGGAACCCAAGCCCAATCGAGACCAAACGCAAGCAAAAACGTGAACAGGAACAATCGTGATGCAGGAACTATCGCGAATAGGGAGAACGCGATTTTGAACAGTAACGAGCAACCAAGGCTCTGTGAGCAAGAATCGAGAACACATATGAACAAGAAGCAACGATAGCAAACAAGGATGAGACCCAACAATAGAAGCTTGCCAAGATGCACGATTAGTGCAAAAAAATGGCTCGTGATAACATTTCAAACAGAAAGAAAGAAAGAGAAAAAGAGGAACAAAAAGTGGTTCTGAATATTATTCTCAATTCATCAAAGTTAGTTGAAGTTTGATACAGGTGAGGTATTTATAACCTCTTGATCTGATGTTAACCAATTATAAACTAACTTAACAAAATAACCACTAACTAAAAATAACAGAAAGTTGACAGCTGTACTGACAATTGTACAGTGAGAGGTACAGTAAACAAAGTACTAACTAAAGCCTAAAATAGAGAAGTGTTGTTAGCAAAAGCTAACAGCACTTACATATTCTAATATACATAAACAAACATTTTTTTCTAGTCTATCTGAAAGTTCCAAATGAATAGCTTGGCACAATACATAGCAGAGCCAGGGCATATTGTATCACATAATTGCTAATAGCTACTCCTTTTGGCTGAAAAGTTGAAGCATAATCAGTTAGTAATTATTTAAAAACAAATATAATACTGATACAACAATATTTGGAAGAGAGAGGGAGAGACAATAAATATCCACAAGGTTTAGAATATTACACGACAACCTACAAGATGATAGAGCAGCTGCTGCAAAGCAGGCAATTGCTCCAATAGCTTCTCACTATTCAAATCCCTGGTCCTACTGTACCCCTGCTTGGAGAATAAACATGAAAAATTCTTTCAAAATTTTCACATGATGAAAGCAACACAGTTCAAGAATTATGAAAACTACTTTAAATTGAATAACAACCACCTGAGGGTTTTGTACGACCCCTTTACAAGTTACAATAGGCATTATTATAAACTTCTCAATTTTTTGATTGATTAATATTGAAATATGAATAATCTTTTTCATTCATTCATATTGAAACCCAAAGGGTTCATTATATACAACTAATTCTAATACTCTAGAATATTCCACAACTTATTCTAATACTCTAGAATATTCCTCAACTAATTCTAATACTCTAGAATATTCCACAACTAATTCTAATATTCTAGAATATTATACACTCCCCCTCAAGTTGGGAGATATATATTAATCATTCCCAACTTGCTAATCAAATCCTCAAAGGTGGGCTTGTGTACTCCTTTAGTAAGAATATCAGTCATTTGCTCTTTGGTAGGTATATATGACAAACATACACTACCATCCTCCAATTTTTCTTTGATAAAATGATGATCAACCTCCACATGTTTAGTTCTGTCATGGTGAACTGGATTTTGAGCAATACTGACAGCAGCCTTATTATCACAATACAATCTGACAGGTAGGGAATAAGAGATCTTCAATTCCTCAAGAAGTCTTTTTAACCAGATTCCTTCACAAATACCATGGGCTAGAGCCTGAAATTCTGCTTCTGCACTGCTTCTGGCAACAACTGTTTGTTTCTTACTTCTCCAGGTCACAAGATTTCCTCAGACATAGGTACAATAACCTGAAGTGGATCTTCGGTCCATTGCCAAGCCATCCCAATCTGCATTTGTATAGATTTCAATCATCCTCTTGTGTCCCCTTTGAAAGAATATTCCTCAACCAGGGGTGTTTTTGAGGTACTTGAGGATTCTATAAACTGCACTAAGGTGTTTTTCCTAAGGAGAATGCATGAATTGACTAACCATGCTAACTGCAAATGCAATATCAGGCCGAGTGTGAGATAAGTAGATCAACTTCCCCACCAACCCCTGGTACTGCTCTCTGTCAACTTCTTTCCCATCTTCAATTCCCAATTTAATATTAGGATCAATTGGAGTCTTTGCTGGCTTGCACCCAAGCATTCCTGTTTCTTCCAACAGGTCTAGAATATATTTCTTCTGAGTTAAACAAATTTCTGCCTTACTACGAGCAACCTCCATGCCAATGAAATATTTGAGAACTCCAAGATCTTTCAGTTCAAACTGGTCAGCTAAACACTGCTTCAAAGAGCTTATCTCCTCACAATCATTTCCTGTGACAATTATGTCATCAACATAAATAATGAGAATAGCAATTTTGCCACCATCAGAGTGTTTATAAAATAGAGTGTGATCAGTCTGAGCTTGGAGGAATCATCTTCCCTTCATAACTTGGGTAAACTTCTCAAACGACTCTCTAGGGGATTGTTTAAGTCCATAGAGAGACTTCTTCAACTTGCATACTGAACCTTCTCCTTTTTCAAAATTAGGTGGTGGATTCATATAAACTTCTTCATGTAAATCTCCATTCAAGAAGGCATTCTTTACATCTAATTGTTGCAAGGGCCAATCAAGGTTGGCAGCAAATGATAGTAGAACTCGGATAGTGTTAAGTTTGGGAACTAGGGAAAATGTCTCTTGATAGTCTATCCCATGAGTCTGAGTGAATCCCTTAACCAATCTCGCCTTATATTTGTTGATGCTATTATCTGCATTAAATTTTATTGTGAACACCCACTTGCAACCTACTATTTTCTTTCCTCTGGGTAATGCTACAAATTCCCAAGTTCCATTTTTTTAAGTCCATCCATTTCTTCAAAGACTGCATTCCTCCATTTTGGGTCATCAAGTGCTTCTTGGATGTTTTTTGGTATTTTTGTACTGTCTAAAATAGTGTTGAAAGCACGAAAACCTGGGGATAACTTTTCATACGAGATATGATGAGAAATAGGGTGAGCAGTACAAGATCTAGTACCTTTTCAAAGAGCAATATGCAAATTTAGGTCGGCAGCAACAGTGCATTCAAGTATTGGGTTGCTGGGACTAGGACTCGAGTCAGAATCTTGGTAGTCTAGAGGCTCCTGAAGTGCTTTTTGCCTGCTGTAAATTTTTCCTCATTTACCAAGAGGATCTCCAGTCTCTGGCACAATAGCTTGCCCTATCTCCTGCACAATAACTCCCCCTGTCTCCAAAGGCAAAGGTAGAACAACAGACTCATTTGGTTTCCAAGACTTATCTTCATCTACCCTAATAGACTCCCCTTGAAGAGAAGTCGAAGGAAAAAAAGATTGTCTCGCATAAAATGTTACATCCATAGAAACAAAGACCTTATAGAGAGAAGGTGAGTAACATTTGTAACCATTTTGGTTAGGAGGATATCCTATGAAGACACATCAAATAGACTTAGGATAGAGCTTGGACCTTTGATGGGGAGGAACATGTACAAAAGCCACACAGCCAAACAATTTGAAAGGAAGGGAAGAATGAGCCCGAAAAAAAAGAAAAGGTGTCAGTAAGACAAGATAAAGGGGAATGAAAATTTAGGACACGAGAAGGCATCCGATTGATGAGATATGATGCATGCAAGACAACTTCCCCCCATAGATAGTTTTAGGGACATGCATGGTAAACAAAAGAGCTCAAACAACTTCAAGAAGATGTCTATTTTTTCTTTCAGCCACCCCATTTTGTTGAGGGGTGTTAGGACAAGAACTTTGATGGAGAATACCATGTTGGGTGAGATAATCTAAGAACATAATTAAAATATTCAGTACCATTGTCAATTCAAAGAATTTTGATAGAGGTCTGGAATTGAGTTTGAATCATAGCATGAAAGTTTTTAAAGGTGGATGCAGCATCAGACTTATCCTTTAAAAGATATACCCAACATACCCTGGAATGATCATCAATAAAAGTAACAAACCAACGAGCACCAAAGATATTTTTCTCACAGGTTGGGCCCCATATATCACTATGAATCAAGGTAAATGGAGCAAAATCATGATGAACTCTAGGAGGATAAGAAACACGAGAATGTTTTGCAAACTGACAAATATCACAAGAAAAAAAACTGGATTTTTTTATTGAGAAATAAGTTTGGGAACAACTTATGAAGATAAAAGAAATTTGGGTGTCCTAACCAACGATGCCACAACAAAACATCATTACAATCATTAGACAAAGATAATGAGTGGTGTGATAAAATTTTGTTTCATTAGGATCATTTTAAAAATAGTAAAGCCCTTCTTCCTCTCTAGCACTGCCAATCTTCAGCCCCGAGTCCTATTCATGAAAAACACAAGCATGGACAGAGAACTTAACAACGCAATGTAACTTAGATGTAAGTTTGCTTATAGAGATTAGGTTACAAGTAAGAGAGGGAACATGAAGGACTGAGTTCAAAGTAATGTGTTCAGAAAGTTTAATGGATCCCTTTCCAGCAATAGTAGAGAAGCTGCCATCGGCTGTTCTTATTCGTGACAGTTGATAGTAAGGGGTATAAGAACAAAACAAGGTTGCATTACCTGTCATATGATCAGAAGCCCCTGAATCAAGAATCCAACGATTACTACAATCAACATCGAATGTCGTACCTTGTTGAGCAACATGACTAGTTGCTTCAGCAGATTGAGGCATCACCTTTTGAAATTGCTCATACTCAGCCTTAGAGATGAAAACACCATTAGAATTAGGAGAGGCACGAAGCTCCTCACTTGTATTATTAGAAGAGACTTGATAAGCGCGGCTCTTGTTCTGCCCTTTTTGTTTCCAGCTTGGTGGTTTGCCATGAATTTCCCAACATTTTTCACGAGTGTGACCACCCTTATTGCAATGAGTGCACCAACGGTCAATACATTTTGAATCAGTGACGAGCAGTATTTTTTGCAACAAGAGCAGATACATCAGAGGACTTAGAGTCCTTGTCACCCAACATAACTTTCCGACGAAGCTCCTCTCGTCGCACCTCGGAAAAAGCAGCAGCAAGAGATGGTAATGGGTTCTGTCCCAATATTCTTCCATGAACATCATCAAGATCATGATTAAGACCAGCAAGAAAATCATAGAGATGCATTTTCTCAACATAATTTTTAAACTTTGAATTAGCTTCTAAACCTTGAAGGTCTGCTGCATCATAAAGGTCCAACTCTTGTCACAGGGTTTTTAAAGCAAGAAAGTATTCAGTAACAATCATCCCACCTTGACGTAAGTCTCTCACCTTGGTATTGAGTTCAAAAGCCTGAGAAGCATTGCCCAAGTCAGAATAATATTCTTTAACAACGTCACATATTTCCTTAGCCATATTAAGAAACAAATATGTTTGACTGATGTCAGATTCCATGGAATTAGTCAACCATGTCATGTCCAAGGCATTTTCAGTCACCCACTCATCATAACCGGGTTCACCCTCAACGGGTTTTTCCTTTTTTCCATCAAGACACCCCATCTTTCCCTTCGCTTGGATAAACAACTTGAAGATTGACACCATTGCACAAAATTTTTACCGTTTAAATGGTGGTTGGTAATTTGCATAGCAGGATTGTCTCCAGAAGGTGACGAACATTGAAGGGAAGAGGCACCAGAAGAAATGTCAGATTAAGAAGAGTCCATAAGTTACTGTGAAGGAAAGAAACAAACGCGATTGGAGGTGACTAGATAGTGTTTCTGGGAAATAACAGAGAGAAATGACTTAAGGTTTTTATAAAAAATGGGTTTCAGAGTTGCAGAACGATAATAGGGAAACCTGCTCTTGATACCATATTGAAATATGAATACTCTTTTTTATTCATTCAGATTGAAATCCAAATGGTTCATTATATAGAACTAATTCTAATACTCTAGAATATTCCACAACTTATTCTAATACTCTAGAATATTTCACAACTAATTCTAATACTCTAGAATATTCCACAACTAATTCTAATACTCTAAAAAATATTCTACAATTAATACTGTCTCTTCTCTCCTTTCCCTTCCTCATCCGTGTCCTAATTTTTTCTTTCAATCCTCACTTTTCTATTTTATATTAATAGGTACTGCAGCCCCCCTTACCCACAAACCATTCACTAAGTGAGGATAACAAGATAAAAACTATTTGATTATTTCTATCTACTTCCCTTCTTATATTGTATACTAATATGTCCTGGTTTTACTTATCCTGTATCACTCGCAAAAAACAGCATAAATTAATCATTTAATAGTAATTGAAAAAATTCAAAAGGAACATGATACAACTGGTTGTGTCATCAAGTATCAAGGTTCATGAATCAAATTAAGTGTTAAACAAAGAAAATGCAACACAAGTATAAAATGCTACAACTATAATCATAGGGACGCAACAATTAAGGATATAATAATATAATATGCACAGGATCCCTAGATATTAACTATACAGATTTACATAATGATTAGATATTTAACAAGTATAAAATAAATTGCCATCATATCCAGCAAGATGGCCATGTCCATAAGATTTCTATAATCTATAATGCTAAATAACTATTGGCAGATATCTATAAGTTTGGCCAGCAAGCAACAACCTACAACGCTAACATAACAAACTTCTCTATTAATATTTATAACAATCATGTAGGTCTGAGAACCTAAAGAACAACCAATAAAATGCCTAAAAATTAAATACTTATATATCTTACATATAAAGGAGATAAGGTAGTTTTCATTTTTCCATGCAAAAATTGTCATAGATGATGCTTTTCACTTGATTGAATATCACACAAAAGTATAATCACAGCTTAATGAAATTACCTTCCCATTCACTTCATTGTAATAAATCTCTTATTTTATCCAAGAGATAGAGAAAATTACCTTGTCCTCCCCAGCAACAGGCTTAGGTAGACGCTCAGCTTCAATATCATAGTTCAGAACCCGGAAACATTCGAGTCTTTCTTCCAAATGTAATGCATAAGTACGTACCCAGGCAGAACAATCCCAAGCTGCAAGCAAATGACATCTTACAGTCAAATTATGCAACTCAATTATTGAACCAAAACCATCAATCTAAGATAATTTGTTAGAAGCTTCAGCCCAGAGTTAACAAGACTGTTAAAAAGGACTAAAATGATCTACAAGTCCCTCTAATATTTGGGGATTTCCAATAAGGTACTTATACTTTGAAAGTTGGTAATTAGGTCCCTAAAATTTCACAATTTTCTAATCGGGTACCTTCTGTAGTTTTGTTAAAGAACTGTTATACTGGATCCCCCATACTTTAAGAGTTTTCTAATTGGGTCACCAAATCTATCTTACCATTAGAAATTTCTAATGATAGCAATGAGGAACTTGTCAAGGATCAACGTTCCCAGAAGTTTAAACTTTTAAGACTCATGAATGATTTTACAACTCAAACACCCCTCACCTTAAGTAAGACCAATTTGGGCTAGAAGTGTGAACTATGCACAGGCCAGGCCAACCCGATAAAATTTACCTTTCTATTTGTTAGAATATTGTAGTATATATAATAGAATAGTCCCTCATTATGCACATTGCATAGTGGTTTCTGTACAGTTTAATATAAATATATTTCCTGTGTGATCATATTTGATACATAATTATCCAATCTCAAGTTGGTACCAGAGCTCTTTGTTCTGGGGCCTTCGCTTCCGTAAAATCCTAAGCCCACTGCTTAGGTGTTCTTTCCTTCCTTGCCGTGTGTCCTTCAGGCAAGCACTCATCCGTTGTGCATCCTTTCGGCGAGCCCTTCACTGTCGTGCATCCTTCCGGCTTGTTCTCAATCGTCTGCCACCATCAGAACCACTGCCTCCGCCACCGAAAAATTTTTTTTCAGGCAAGTCTTCGGCCAAAAGCCACCCAAACAGGATCGTCTCTGTCCAGCGACCATCTCTGTCCACATCGCGTCGCCGTCCTCCGCCACATGCACCCACACGCACCGCTTGTCTCCCTATGCGTGAGACAACCTCCAACCGTCATTCGCCACCAAACCAGTACATAAAGGCTCATCTCTTCCTCTTCTGTCCAAATCCAAGCTTGGTTCGTAGTGGGTCTTTGTTTTGGCTGCTATTCACCCTCGATTTGCGTGTTCTTTTCCCGATTTGAATGCTTTTCTGCTTGTTTTTTGGTTCCTCTTTGGTTTTTGGGTGTCCTGCTGCTGTATTTGTTCAGATTTGTGTATTTTTTGTTACCATGGGTGATTCCTCTACTATGGTACCCAAAGGCTTTTTTGGTGGACTTTCTGCTCCTGCTCCATTTATCACGACCTCCAAGTTGACAGGTTCTAAAAACTAAACCTCATGGTCAACCTCCATTGTCATTTGGTTTACCGATCATGGACATGAGGATCATCTCATCACATATCTGGGGTCTGTTCCTACTACTAAGCAGGCCCAATGGAAGAAGATTGATGCTCAACTTCTCTCTTATTTGTGGAAATCTATTGATCCCTCGCTCAGTTGCATTTTTACACCCTATAGGACTTGTTATGAGGTATGGATGGAGGCAACGAGCCTGTGCACGAATGACATTCAGCATCATTTTGATATTGTGTCTCAGATTATTGATCTTCACACATCTTCCTTCCCTCATATGGAGATACGCATTGGTAGAATTAAGTCTTAGTTGCAGGACTTTCTCACCATGCTTCCTTATCCTAAGGATCCTGCTAAATATAGATTGCAGGTGGAGCATTTCTTTATGGTTGTTACTCTTGCCACTCTTCCTGATGAATTAGATGGTGTTCGGGAAAATATTTTGACCAGCACTGACAAGCCCAGCTTGTCTCAGACCTTTCAGCGTCTTCTTACTTGTGGGGGTAATATCATTTCTTCTGCTGATTCAGGTATCTCTCATGCTTCTGCTGCTTTAGTTTCTCGTGCTCTTGATTCCTCCTCTGCCAATGGGCGTGGTCGCAGTCGTGGCCGTCGTCAAGGGGGTCGTGGACAGCGCCCTCAATGTAACTATTGTAAGATCCTTGGCCATCTTGATGTTACACCAAGTATCCTCATCTCCGATCATCATCCCCTACTAATCTTGCTTAGGTTGACACTCCACCAGCATCGGCTTCTTCTGGTCAGGTTACTCTTTCTACTGCTGATTATGAGGCTCTCCAAGCTCTCTTCCAAAAGATGCATTTTTCATCCCCAACTCCTTGTACTGGCCCAACCTTGGATTCTGGTAATCATGTTGCTTGTCTTTCACAATCTTCACTTGGAGCTTGGATTATTGACTCTAGGGCCACTAATCACCTGTGTGGTAATAGAGATCTTTTCTCTTCTCTTACTCTTTCTCCTAACTTACCCTTTATTACCCTTGCTGATGGCACCAAAGTCATGGTTCATGGTGTTGGCCAAGCACGCCTCAATCCTTCCTTTACCTTGACTTCTGTTTATTTTATCCCTAGTATCCCTTTTAATTTAATATCTGTTAGCCAACTCATTCATTCCCTTTCATGCCTTGTTACTTTCACTAATAAGTCTGTGTCTGTGCAGGATCCGGGTACGGGGAGGACGATTGGCATGGGACATAAGTCACGGGGTCTCTATTACTTGGCTGAGTCTCGATCTCCTGTTGCTGATAAGTGTCATATTTTAGTAAAAATCAAGCTTACAATGATGACACTTATCTTTTGATTTCAGTAATTGTTTATAAACTTGCCCTAAAACCTAGTTGATTTGTATTTAGTACTTATATAAATGTTGTTTTTCACATTTTGGAAGATTAGTCCAATCATATTTTGTATTTTGATAGGTTCTGATGGTATCTGAAGCATCCAAGCAAACAAAGCAAGCGAAAGGGACATAAGAATCAAATTTGGGAGGTGTCAGAAGCAAAAATGGCCCAGAACTCGCCCAGGTGAGTGATTTATGCACAAAGTGGTTGCCCAGGTGAGTAGTGGTTTCCAGAAAGTTGTTTTAATTCGCCAAGCTAGTGAAAATAGCACAATATGGTCACCCAGGCGAGTTAAACAAGCACAAAACGCTCGCCTGGGCAAGTGGACTCAAGCAGGAGGCTAAATCCTATAAATAGTCATGCAAACCTTGGAGAAATGCATTCCATTTTTGAAATTTGAGAGCCTAGGACGTGATTTAAGAGTAGTTTAATATAGGGAGAGTGAGAGAAGTGAGGAAGTAGTGTGGAAACTCTGCCGAAAGGAGTTAGTGATGATTTCCTTCATCAATTCTTCCATCGAGGAGGTGCTCTCCATAATGATTGGCTAACTTCTCTAAGGATTAGATGTAATCTTCTTACCCTTAACTATCTATTTTAATATTTATTTATGCATAAGTCTTTTCTATTTATTATTGGTAATTTCATTCTGTTTTTAATGCTTGATTCTAATTGATCACTAGTTTCATGAAATAAGGTTTTAAGTTTAACTGGAAAGTACTCTTAAAACATGAACTGGATAATTTTACTCTTTATGTTACGTTGCTAGGAATAGAGCATAACGTTTAGATTGAAAATAGCACACGATTATGATTGTAATGTTTGGGTATTTATTTCATATGTGAGGGATCGATATTTGATCAATATTCTAGGATTCTCAAATGCAAGAGATCGATTTGGGGTGATTTTATGTGTGCATTAATAATAAAAGAAAATAATTTATGCATGGTAATATTAATTGAATACTAAGGGTATGAACGATGAAATCCAATCCTACACTTTTCTTGAATTAATTAAACTCATTTTATTAGTTTCCGTAATTTTTCGTAATTCCAACACACTAAATCTATTATTTCCGCTTTTTCTTTAAATTTCATAATT
>CM023949.1:18706814-18723898 GCA_013407115.1 Glycine latifolia | reverse complement strand
AGACATCTCCATGTCTGTAGCTCATGAGGTCTTTACCTTGTATTTGCATACAAGTAGTCAAGTCGTGCTAGTCTTACCCGAAATCACTGATCCCCATTCTCAGTGTCTCTAGACTAGGAACTTAAAATTTCGGAGTAGACATCTGGTATCCTTGAATCCTCATGATCGTGATCCCATCACTGATACTCAAGAAATACCTATTCTATTCCAAAGGTTTTATCTAGTTACTCATATATTAATAATGATATCGAGACAGAATATGAAACAAGATAAAGAGCGCTTATAATTTATTCATGACAATATGAAAAGTACATGTACGTCCTAATCTAATGAAAAGATTGTCTCTAGGACATCCATATACTAACAAATATTATTACGGAAATAGTCACAGATAAGCAAGACAAACCAAAATAATCACTATCCAAATCATCGTTGCTATACTGCCAATTGTGTATATATTTTTACTGCCAAATTTCGATCAGCAACTGTGGAGTGCTGGTGTTTGTGTCTTCATGATCTGCACTACAAGATATATATACATATATACTTTGGTTTTTCCACGTTTCAAATTTTAAATATATATAACATCAATTATTGTTTATCAATTTTATGGCAATTTGTGTTTCAATTGATAATAACAACATTTGTTATTATATATAATCTTCCAAATATCAATGCTATATTTTATTAGAAAATAAATTACTGATTTTTTTATTCATTTATATTTAAAAGATTATTATTTTCAGAAATTAAATAATAATTTATTATCATAAATGATTCATTATGATAAAGTTTGGATAATTTTATTATAATCACATTCAGAAAATTAAAAGCAATAAAATTAAGGAACTTAAACATTTAATTAAATAAAATACACATTTGATTTATGTTTGTTTTATTTAATTATTATTGTTTTTAATTGTCTTGTATTTCATAATAAATTGGTTGAAACAATATTATTGCCAAAATAACTTCTGTTATGAATAATCCCTTATTGTGAAGTAGAAATATGAGTATATTTGTTATTTATGCGATTAATCATTGGCCCAAAGGAAGATTATTATTTGGCCTAAAGATCAAATGTTAATATTGTGTTAGGTGTCTTGTAAATGAGCCCACGTTGATTTGGATTGTTTGTTAATATTGTGTATATACATATTATTTTAATTATGCATTTGGTATGACATGAATGTTAAATATGTTATCTTATTTGTTATCTATACAGTTTCTGCTACTACTGTTAATTATGTTACTCAAGTGAACATGATTTCTATGTTGAATGGGATGAACTTTAAATTATGAAAGAGAATGTGGAAATTGTTCTTGGTTGCATGGATCTAGACCTTGTGCTAAGGATGGAGAAACCTACTTCCACTTCGAAAAATCCAAATCTGGATTACATAGAGAAGTGGGAGTGAGTGTTCTAACCGCATGAGTCTGGTGATCATGAAACACTCCATTCCGGAGGTGTTTCGAGACTCTATTACTGAGAGCACTGATGCTAGGAAGTTCCTTAAAGAAATTGAGCAATATTTTGCTAAAGATGAAAAAGCGAAAATGAGTAACACATTAGCAAAACTTGTAACCGTGAAGTATAAAGGAAAGGGGGAACATAAGGGAGTACATTATTGAGATGTCTAATCTTGCTGGAAAACTCAAGGCACTAAAATTAGAGCTATCTGATAATTTTCTTGTGCACTTAGTTCTCATTTCTCTTCCTGCACAATACAGTCAATTTGCAGTGAGTTACAATACACAAAAGGATAAATGGACTCTTAGTGTACTCATTGCTCACTATGTGCAAGAAGAAGAAAGAATTCAGCGAGAAAAGATTGATAGTGCTCACTTGGCTTCAACCTCTCATAATAAGAAAAAGAAGAGAGCTAAAGACACTGCAGATGAATTACCCATGCTGAAGAAGCAAAAGAAGCATAATAAGGAATTTATCTGCTATTTTTGCAAGAAGAGTGGACACATGAAGCAACAGTGTTCCAAGTATGTTGTATAAAAAGAAGGGTAAGACACTCGCTTTTGTTTGTTTTGAAGTTAATTTAGCTTTTGTACCTAAATACACATGGTGGGGTAGATTCTAGTGCTACTACTCACATAAGTATGTCTATGCAGGGTTGCCTATGGAGCTAATCGCCAAATGATGCTGAAAGATACATCTTTTTGGGCGATGGCAAGAAAGTTTTAGTAGAAGCTATTGGGAAATTCAGATTATTATTAAAGACTGGTGTTTATTTGAATTTAATTGAGACTTATGTTGCACCGTCATTTAGACAGAATTTGATTTCTATTTCTAGTTTGGAAAAATATGGTTATTTTTGTTCCTTTGGAATAAAGTTAGTCTTTCTCTAAATTCAAATGTTATTGGTACTGGTTCTTTAATTGATAATCTTTATATGTTTGATACTATTACTTTTGATAATGAAATTTTGCACTCTAGTGCGTGAGGTACAAAGTGAAAAATAAATGAGAATTCTGCTACTCTTTGGCACAAGCGCTTAGGTTATATCTCTAAAATGAGAATTAAGAGACTTATGGATGATGGAATTCTTGGACCCCTTGATATGAATGATTTTCAAGTTTGTATTGAATGTATTAAGGGGAAACAGACAAACACAAAGAAAGTAGGTGTCATTAGAGCCACTAACGTCTTAGAATTAATTCATACGGATATTTATGGGTCATTCCCTACTGCCTCTTGGAATGGTCAACAATATTTTATTACGTTCATAGATGACTATTCAAGATATGGTTACCTATAGTTGATTCATGAGAAGTCACGATCCTTGGATATGTTCAAACAATATAAAGCCGAAGTTGAGAATTAAGAGGCTTATGGATGATGGAATTCTTGGACCCCTTGATATGAATGATTTTCAAGTTTGTATTGAATGTATTAAGGGAAAACAGACAAACACAAAGAAAGTAGGTGCCATTAGAGACACTAACGTCTTAGAATTAATTCATACGGATATTTGTGGGTCATTCCCTACTGCCTCTTGGAATGGTCAACAATATTTTATTACGTTCATAGATGACTATTCAAGATATGGTTACCTATAATTGATTCATGAGAAGTCACAATCCCTGGATATGTTCAAAGAATATAAAGCTGAAGTTGAGCTTCAACTAGGCAAGAAAATTAAGGCTATTAGATCTGACCGTGGTGATGAATATTATGGAAGATCTGATGAATCAGGAGAACAACGTCCAAGACCCTTTGCTAACTTCCTAAAGGAATGTGGAACTGTCCCACAATATATAATGCCAGGCAAACCTAGCATGAATGATGTTGCAAAGAGAAGGAGTAGGACTCTTAAGGATATGGTGAGAAGCATGATTAGTCATTCTTCTGTACCTAAGTCACTTTGGGGAGAAGCATTAAAGACTGCAGTTTATATCCTTAATAGGGTTCCAACTACGACAGTGACCAAAACTCCCTATGAGCTATGGACAGGAAAGAAACCTAGCATAAGGCATTTACATATTTGGGGTTATCCAATTGAAGCAAGGCCTTATAAGCCTAATGAAAGGAAGTTGGACTCAAGAACTATTAGCTGTTATTTTGTTGGATATGATGAACGCTCTCGGGACTTCAAGTTTTACAATCTCACACAAGATCAATTTTTGAAATGGGAAATATAAGATTCCTTGAGGACGTTGACTTTGAAGGGGAAGATAAAGTAAGAAATGTTGTATTTGAGGAAGAAAATTGTTTCTTTTCCTGACGTTGTCATCATTCCTAATGTTGTCATCATTCAAAATGCAACTCCAGGACAAACAATTAATGATCAGGCTCCTATTCCTGACATCATTCCAGAACAAGACAATAATAAAATTTCTCCAATATCTATGGAACAAAGTCAACAACCTCAGGAAGTGCCATTAAGAAGATCCACTAAAGATAGGAGAAGTACAATTTTAGAGGATTATATTGTTTTTCTCCAAGAGCATGATAACATTTTAGGCTTAAAGGAAGATGACCCAATCAACTTCCAACAAGTCTTAGACAATTATAATGCTCATAAGTGGATTGATGCCATGAGGGATAAGATGAAATCCATGAAAGACAATGACGTTTGAGATCTTGTCAAGTTACCAAAAGGTGTGAAACCTATTGGTTGTAAATGGATATTTAAGATCAAAAGGGATTCAAAAGGTAATATTGAAAGATATAAGGCTCGTCTTGTCGCTAAGGGTATCACTCAAAAGGAAGGCATAGACTATAGAGACTTTATCTTTGGTTTTTTTGAAAGACTCTTTTATTATAATTATTGCACTTGTGGCTCATTTTGACTTAGAGTTACATCAGATGGATGTTAAGACAGTGTTTCTCAATGGCAACATTGATGAGACAATTTATATGACCCAGTCAGAAAACCTTGTTTATGGAGATTCCAAGTCTATGGTTTGTAAGTTAAAGAAATCCATCTACGGTCTCAAACAAGCTTCTCGTCAATGGTATCACAAGTTTCATCAAGTTATAATCTCTTATGGTTTCGAGGTGAACATGGTGGAAGATTGTGTACATCATAAATTTAGTGAGAGTAAATTTATCTTCCTGATTTTATATGTCAATGATATATTACTTGCCAGCAACAATATAGGCTTATTGCACAAAATCAAGAAATTTCTCACTAAGAATTTTGAGATGAAAGATATTGGTGATGCCTCTTTTGTATTAGGAATTCAGATACTCTGAGATCGTTCTCTAGGTATCCTTGGGTTGTCACAAAAGAGCTATATTGAAAAGATTTTGGAAAGATTTGGCATGAAAGATTGTGCATCAGGAGATACGCCCACATTTAAAGGAGATAAGTTTAATCTCGAACAATGCCCAAAGAATAAACTTGAGACAATGGAAATGGAAAAGATTCCCTATGCATCAGCTGTATGAAATCTAATGTATGCTCAAGTTTGCACTCGTCCTGACATAGCATTCATAGTGGAAGTATTGGGTAGATACTTGAGTAACCCAGGGATGGATCATTGGAAAGCAACTAAAAGGGTTATGCGTTATTTAAAGAGAACAAAGGATTACATGCTCACATATCGGAGGTCAGATGAATTAGAGATCATCGGGTATACTGACTCTGATTTTGCTGGACGTCAAGATAGCAAAAGATTCACATCAGGTTATGTCTACATGTTGGCTGGAGAAACTATTTCTTGGAAAAGTGTTAAGCAGACACTCGTAGCTTCCTCTACTAAATTTGTAGCTTGTTTTGAGGCGTCCAACCATGGGGTATGGCTGAAAAATTTTGTCATAGGGTTGCGTATGGTAAGTGGTGTTGAAAGGCCACTAAAGATTTATTGTGACAATAAGTCAGTAGTGTTGTACTCCAACAATAATAGAAACTCTTCAAAATCAAAGCACATTGTTAACTGGATATGGCAAGCGCACTACGTTGTAAGTAATAAAGATCCAGTAAGTCCAAATGTCGATTTCCACAGGGACTTCGCTAGTACTCATGACTAATACACATTTTTTTCAAGCAATCAATGAATGGATTTAATCTGCAAGGTGTTTGCATAAAAATAAACTATACTTTAAATGTAATTTAAACGTAATAATCACAAGAGAAAGATAACAAACACTCAGAGTAATGCAAACGGAGGAAGTATGATATGACGAGTGTTGGGAGTTTGTTAACCAAAACTACTTTGATGCGCTAAAAAGGTTTTTCTCTATTCGTTATTAAATGTGATCACCTTAATTTACTAAAATATCTAACCTTGATTCCCCAAGTGCTAGACCTAAACCACCTAATTTCACCCTTAATCCCTCAAGAGCTACATTAACTGATTTGCATTAAGTTTAGAATTGACAAAGTAACCTAGGCTAAATAAAACCATTCTATTCCTAGACATGATATTATTTAGAAGTATTTCTCGGTTCTCAAAGCAATAACCATTTTTCAATGAGTTAAAACCTAAAATAGAGAATACAAATGAATGATCAAACCACAAACATGAATAAAGCTTAGAGAAATAACAATAATGTGCAAATAATATTGAATAGATAGTTAGAACTTTACATCAAAGTGTTTGGTTGGTGAACTCCCAACAATGGGGGTTTAGCTCCTCATTTCCATGAGAAACTTACAACAATGGATGAAAGGGAAATGCTGTAAGATGGAATGGAAGGGAAGGAAGTGGAGAGGAAGCCCAATGGAGTAAGAGGATGTCTCCTAGTGCCCTAGCAGAGCTTCCAAGCTTCCAAGAGTGAGTTCTTTTTTTTTGAAAAACCTAATAAAATTTTCTCTGCTCTTTTCCCTCCAATTTTCCTTAAAACGCTACATTGAATCGTGGTGCTCGTTGGGCGCGCTCAGCAAGCCTGAAAATGTCCAGTTGGATTAGTGACCACATGCTGAGCAGGTCTTACGCTGGGCAAGCCTGGTCACTATAACACCCCGGATTTCAAGCCATAAAAGAAGGACGTTTCTTTTGTGTGATATG
The DNA here is from genome assembly GCA_013407115.1 of Glycine latifolia. Classification (NCBI taxonomy): domain Eukaryota; kingdom Viridiplantae; phylum Streptophyta; class Magnoliopsida; order Fabales; family Fabaceae; genus Glycine; species Glycine latifolia. Next base: position 18,717,430 of record CM023949.1, on the reverse strand, counting down.
GTGATTAATTATATGTTTTATTGTGTATTTTATTTGATAGTTTTTGTTTTGAGTATTTGGCCTTGGGATGCGTGTTGGTGAGGGTAAAGTTAACTTGGTTGGCAGAGGTTGTTGTGCATGCACGCAAAAGGGAGGTGTCTTGTCAGCTGCGTTTATAAGCAGCAGGCAGGCACAGCAGAAGCGTGCTCTTCCCTTCTTCAACCTTTGTTTTTCTCTGTTCTCTCCCTAAAACTCACCCAGAAACCTTTCTCCCTCAGCCCTTCTGTGTCACCTTCTACTCACCGTTGCTGCCACGAAATCCCGACGTCAAGAAGTTCCTCATGGTCGGAACAGAAGCTCAGGACAACACGTTGTGAAGCTCGTGAACGAACTCTTGGTTAGGTAAAGGGAGTTTATTATGCTTAATAACAGTTTTAGGTAACATGGTTGAGGACCAGGGAGCCCAGCCATGGCGATGATTGCATGTCCCTATGTGTGTTGTTTTTCGAAAAGTTGTGTCTTTGAGTGAATGGAACGGGTTACGCTTTATGTTCGTTGGTTGGTGTTTTGTGTTGATGTTTAATGATGTTCTGATGCAGTGTTGGATGGTGTTCTTGAAGGGGGAGTAGAGGTTGTAAGAACTCCCCTTACATGTGTGTGAAGTTGGCATGTTGATGCTGAAGAACTCCCAAGACACTTTGCAGAAATGTTCGTGGAGGTGTCGAGTACTGAGATAGGTTGGTCGTGTTGCACATAGGTATCAACCCCTTAAGCTTATGAAGTTGGCTACCGGGATGGGTAAGTCGAGTTAAGCATGCGTATCAATCCCTTGTGTTGAGAAGTAGGGTACCGGGATGGGTATGTCGAGCTGAGCAAATTACGTAGCATGCATGTGTGCATGCAGGACGTAACTTAGTCCTTGTTGGCGGACGTCGATATACCGGGTTCCTTACCCAAGATGCTATATTAGAGCTGTTGAGCTCAAGTTTGCTTCGAGAAGGTGAACTACCGGGTTCCCTAACTCGGATGAGCTCGTACCTTCCTCAGGAAAAGAGCCACCGGATCTTTTACTCGGTTGAGCTCATCTCTATTCCTTAGAACTACTGGGTTCCCCACCCAAGATGAGCTATTCTCTTTAGAATCGCTAAGTCCAAGCCTTTCTTTGTGAACTATCGGGTTCCCTTACTCGGTAGAGTTCATATCTCTCATTTGAGAAGCTACTGGGTTCCCTTACTCGACTTTCGTAACCCGGACAACCTTGCGTAGATTGGTGACATTAATACAAATCCGAGTCTCGCATGCGCTATCTGTTATAATCGATTACAGCTCTGATGTAATCGATTGCATAGTGTTGAGTCTGTCCTTTAGTATTTTATAGAAACCCAAGAACCCCCTTGACCGCTTTTGACTACCCTTTTACCGACCTCCTCCAACCTCGTCCTCTCTTGTCCACCCTTGCCTACCCTTGTTCAACCTTTACCCTTTTTTGACTTCCCTTTACCGACCTTTGCCGACCTTGACCGATCTTATCCGCCTTCATCCGACTTTGTTTGGATTCTTATCTCAAGTTATATAACTAGGTGCCAACCCGGACACTTAATACTTCACACTGGCTCACTTGTTTGTGGTGTTTGTGGATGATGTGTAAGAGACGTATGTGTCTACTGTGATAATAATTGAGATTAGCCTATGTAATGGCTTGTGATGGTGTACGCATTGATAACATAGGGGGTGTATGGCAGTATCCTAGCCAGGACAAGTTGTTCCCAGGTCGGACCATGCATTGATAGAGCCCATGGTGATCTGAATGCGGGTGGATATACATAGATACCCATGGGGGTGTATGGCAGTATCCTAACCAGGACGAGTTGTTCCCAGGCCAGGCCATACATTGATGGAGTCATTGTGATATGCTATGTATAGACACGTGAGATGCCGGGACTGGGTGGGTAACCTTGCAAGGACCATGGTCAGTGCATCTGTGAGCCTGTGTTAGGGCGGCCCTCGTTTGGGGTGGTATGTATGTACATGGAAGGGTATGGAGATCCTAGCCAGGACGGGGTCATTCCTGCGCTGGGCCATACGTTGATGGAGCCCATGAGAGACATACAACATTTGCATGATGAAAATAGGATTGATGATTGGCTGTAGGGTACTGAGGTACTGAGGGGCCACGTCTGTTGGGAACTACTTCTGACACCCATTGGCTGATCACCAAGGGGGGTGCTTCCTGTGCACGACAGAGTGACCCTGACAAGCTACTGCATCATCTGACCACAAGGATGGCCTATTTCCGGGATGGTACCACATTGCATGCTGAGAGTTGAGTCAGGAGCATGCATCATGCTAAGTATTATAATTTGATTTGTGGAATGTTCCTGGATGCCTGTTCGTGTTGGTGGTGTGTTGATATACCTGGATTTTGTGATGATAATGTGACGCTTGGATTGTCTTCACTAACTGATGTTATCTTTTGCTTTTTATTTTACATAATGAACTCACATTTGCCTTGTTGTACCGGATGGTTTGGTGCCTGTGATGATTGCGAACCGTGTTCGTGTGAACAGATGGACAACAGTAGGTGACCGGGAAGATGACCACATTTGGTTGGAGCCGCCGAGTAGCCGAGATGTCGATGGACTAGATCCCGGGCAAGAGTTGTATTTTGCTAATCACACCCCTTTTTTGATGGATACACCCCGATGTTTAATTTCTTGCTTCCTTGTAAAACACTTGTACATTTCAAGCATGGATAATTGTACTTACAACTAAACTACGTTTTTATTATGTATATTTATGCAATTGAGATATTTCGTACGTGTCTTATTTATGATTACGATCATTATGTGCTCGTGAAAAAATTCACTACCATTTTTAGAATCAAATTTAAGAGATCTTTAGTTAAAACATGTTTATGGAGTGATTAAGAGTTAGTGATACAGTAGCGACGTGGCGGGTCGTTACAGTCACGCTGGACGAATCGCTCTTCCTCGCTGAGCGAGCTAGTGGCATGCTGGGCGAGCAGCTATTGCGCGATCGGCAAGTGTACCATTCGTTTCAAGTAATAAAGTGAGTAAGTAAAGTATCGTCTCCACAGGGATTGAATGCAATCTTATCGTAACTTATTATCTCAGAAATTGGAAGACAATTAATAAGTTTGAAGAGAATATGGTTGTATTTTGTGAATTACGTAAATTAAATAAATGACAAAAATTTAACGAGAAGTCAAAACGAATTTAAATTGATTATTACGCAGTGATGAGAAATAATTGTGGCCAGAGCACAATCCCCTTTGTTCCCTACATCCTTTACTTGACTTGGTTATTAATTTCAATTACTTCTAATTGTTCAGAGAATGTATTTCCATATAATTGGCTAAATCCTAATCCCTTAGTAATTTAACCCTTTAACCCAATTAGAAATCCTAATTCCTTAGTGATTCCCTATCCAGCTAAGCATTAAGAGAATACATCATGTAATTTCTGCAATCATACATTCCTATCCCTAGGCAATGTAATAATTGTTATTTTACTGCTTTCAGGAATTAGTGTTCCAATATCCCTATTGTAAACTCTAACCCTCAGAACTTTACTAGAATGGCCAAAACTAATAAAGAATAATCCAATGAAGAACAAAGTAGAATAAAACAATTATCAGAATGTCTTATTAATACCAATCAAGTTACAGAGGAGTTCACATTGGTTCTGGCCCTAACCACAATAAGAAGTTTAGCCATACATACTCATATTTAACCTCAAGAAATACAAAGACAGTAGAAGCATTCCAAAATTCGCAATCTTCCTTTAATCTCTGGCTTTGATCTTCTCTCTAACTTCTCCCTGCGTTTCTGTGTGTGTATCTCTATAAAAGTCCCCCCTTCTGTGCCAATGAAGTGTCTTTTTTTATCTCCCATACGTCCATAGATTTAATTAAGGTAACAAGCCATTCTGTTTCCAGTTAATTCAGTGCCAAATCTTTTAAATCAGGTAACAATGTAACTATGGCGCGACTCGTGCGGCTTCCCACGCTGATCGCATGGGATATTCAAACTGATTAGGCTGCCCTGGAAGTCTGGCGCTACTAGCATGGGTACCCACGCTGATAGCATGGCTTGTTCGAGCTAAAGAGTTGATTTTAGCATCTGGCGCAAGTAGCGTGGTAACTGGCGCGGATGGCGCGAGCTCTTCGAACTGAATGTTTGATCTTGATAACCTAGCGCTACTCGCGTGGTTCCTGGCGCTACTAGCGCGGGATGTTCGAAAGCATAAGTTCCTTCTTTTGGCTTCTTTTCCTCTCTTGTTGATTCCTAATTAACAAAAATTAATATTAAATGAGATAATAACCAAACAAATGAATAACTTAACTAATTCTATCTTATATTATTAATTATTGAATGAATACTTGCTCAATTAAACCTAAAAACTATCATATGCTAGCAACATATCAAATAATTCCCAGATTTAGATATTATTGTCCTCAGCAATAAACAAAATTTCAAGATGGAAAGCAAGGATCGACAATCAAACATAACATCACATTTAACCATCCTAGAATTGCAATGCTGAGTATAATCAATTTTCACATCAAAGTCTCAACAACAATTTTCAATTCCATTAACTGTAAGAGTTTCACTTGAGTACTCCTTACCAAGATATATGTAATTCACTCAACACTCAAGTGTATAAGGGTTATTATAATCACTCAATCCTACACAGTAATAGCACTATCATAAGCTTGATCATATTCTCAAGTTCCTGAAGATAAGAAACATAAATGCATGCACAACTGATCAAAAGGTCTTTATAAGGTTGTAACTTGGCCTGGTTTAAGGGTAGGAAAATTTTGGATAATGGCTATAATTGAGATTGGATTCTATTAGAATTAGTCAAGTCCACTTAGCCAGTCTATCACTCTCATTCTCATGTTTATCTTTATACATCTGATCTTTCTTTTGTCTCTGTTTCTTCTATCTTCTCTTTTCTCTTATTTTTCCTTTTTCAAAACCTTGTAACAGAGAGAATAGAATAATGAGAAAATATATTTAGATCCACAGCTGGTATTTCAGACTTGTTATTTCCCAACTGGATTCTTCACTAGATTTGTTTTTTGCCAGATCTATTCTGTTGGTATTTCAACATCAAACCAGAATTGTCTTCTTGGGTAACTTTGTCTTTCCTCTTACCCTTTTCTTTCCTTTCCTATTTCCAAATATCTAGTGGTCTTGGTTCTAATTCTTTCTTCCTCCAATCTCAAGTAGGGTAGTCAAGGTATATGTTCCAAATGTCAGGTATATGAATGAAAAGGTTTAGGCTCAAAGGGGTGACAATGGAAAACTGAAGGTAAGTCAATTTGGCCCTAGCTTAAAAGAATAAACTGCCTTAATCATATCAGAATATACATGCATCCAGAGAAACAAATCAAGTTCTAGAATACTATCAAAGTGAGGTCTCTCTAAAAAAATAATACTGTATGGCTCAATCCCTCACAGGTTATAGACTCAAGTTAGACTTTGTTAACTTCATATCAAGCATCATTTCAACTTCAACATGAACATCAACATACCAACAATCACAATTCCAATCATGATTCATGCAATCCATGCCATATTTCATCTCACTTATGCTTCCTAACAGAGATATCCAATTCATCACTGATTTCAACAATTCTAATTCTGCGATGTGTAAGATATACTTCTAAAACCTTAACAATTAAAGACACTAAAACAAAATTTTCTGCTAGACATCCTGATGACTACCAAGACATGAATGCTTGGTTAGGATCGTTTCCGAAATTGCAAGCTTCAAGACTCCATGAATGGTGCTTTAAAACTCAAATAGAAAAATGGAGAAGATTAAGGAATGACTAAGAATGACGCCACGATCCACAAATGGAACGATAAGTCGGAGGAGGATTCGCCACAAAGGAAAGCTTCCTTGATAAGAATCAATTTGGTTTCAATCAAGAACCAACAAGAGGCTAAGCTCCCAATTCAAGCAAATGCTTAATTTCTATTAATCAAAGTGTCTTAGAAATATCAATATTTGAGTACTTATAGATTTAAGCCTAAAAATGCATATTTTGGGCCTATTTTAAGTCCACATTGAGACCCATTTTACACAAATAAGAAATTACTAAATTACGACATTACGAAAATTACGAAAACTACAAAATTACGAAAGCTACGAAAGGAATTCTGAAGCAAGCTCTCCTACAATATTCAAGGTGCTCCAATTCTTCTCCTTGTGTATTCCTCCATCCTTGTACTTGTTAAATAGTCCAACCATGATTCTCTTGGTCATCTCTTCCTGTAGAAGCTTGGTTTTAGACCTTGTCATGGGTCCTTCAAATCTCACCAAAGGAAGTGCTTCAAGCTCTCCTTCTAGACCTTTGGCTTGGAATGGACCTCCATCATCATGATCCTTAGATAGTCCTCTATCACATCCTTTGTCTCTTGAATGTGATTCTTCAAATAATGCGTATGTGCCCTATTCCCAGATTTAGAAAATTGTTGTCCCCAGCAACAACTAAAACAGATTATGCGCTACTGGAATACTCAATCACGTATGCATTGTTTGAGAAATTACAACCAAACAAAACATTAATCCAAACAGAACGCAATCACAATCAAGTTAATCATGGAACAACTATCACAAATTCATCAAGTATTCAAATGTGTACTGCAGTAATGTAAAGGTACTGAAAATTAAAAACAAGAAAAATAAAATCAAAAACAAGAAATCAAAATAGTCTTGTTTATCACTCCTCTCCCGCCATCGTCTCATCCTCAGCAGCCTGAGATGGACCAGGGTGGTCTGCTGCTGGCTCTATAGGGCTGGAAGGTCCTGGAGGAGGAGGAACTGGTGGTGTCGGTGGTCTGTGGCCAATTGGGGGCTGAAGAGAAGGTGGTGCACGCAGGTCTTGAGGTCGGTATGCCGTGTAATCAATACCCCACTCTCTAGCAAGGTCCTTTAGTAACCTGGTCTAATACTCCTGTAACCTGGTCTGATACGCCAGCTCTGTCTGAATGACAAGGCAGCTGAGGGAGTCTTCATAGACCAGCTCATGTCTGGGTGGCCTCTGTGTAGAAGAAGAAGATGTGGTGGGTTGTGGTGGAGCAGGTGCCTGTGGCTGAGGATGTGCCTCACGGGGACTCCGAAGAGCGAGCTCCTCTACAGATAACTTCGAAGCTCGGATAAGCTGCTCCTCAGTCGCGCTCTCCATCACATCAAGATAAGTCGTGTGGGTCATAATGGAGGCGATCCAAACGTCCCTCGGCTCCTCGTCTGGGATCTCGACACCGGCTCGGTGGCACAGGTGTGAGATGAGGGAAGAATGAGCCAGCCAGGACTTGTTGTTGTCGTCCTGGATCATATGGAGGATCCTGCTAGACAAAATGTGAGAAATAAAGAGGTTACCTTTACCTCGTAAGACGTATAGGAGGGTGGCTCGCTCCAGGTTCACATTAGTCATGTTTGTAGAAGGAATGACTGTGTGGTTCACAAACTGGTGCCAAAATGCTGCATTACCCACCAAATCATGCTTCCTCAGCTTCTCGAGCACATAATCTAAACCGGCCTTTGTCTTCCAGGCTGTGTATAATCCTGTGATCCCATGCCTGATCTGGTCGGCAAGCTGAGGCATGTCATCCCTGTACATCTTGTTGTAGACATCAGGCTGCATCCTCAGAAAAAGATGGGAGAACTCACAGCGGGAGAAGGGAGAGTAGCTGGTGTCGAGGAATCTCTTGATAGTCTTGTCGTCAAAGGGAACCTAGACTCCCCGCACCCAGCTGATCCTTCTCTCAGCAGCCGTCTCACGATCAACGTTAGCCAGGAACTCCTTCAAAATGGAGCTGGAGCTCGGCTCAGGGAAGCTCACCAGTTGCTGCCATTGCCTCCTGGTAATCACCTTGAGGATTGGGGAGTCCTCAAGTAGAGATTCCCATAAGATCTTCTTCTCTGGGATAATCTTCTTTGGCAGGTACCACTGGTCGAAGCGCTCCTAACACTCTAAGGAATGGAAACGGACTTCATCGTATCCGGTAATGCGGGCCCGCTTGCTGCCAGATGTAGCTGTGCTCTTCTTCTTGCTCTTCTCTATCTGTTTACCCTGAAACTCAGAAAGTATCAATTAAGCTCATATAGTTCAAGGTGAACTTGTAATGCAAAAATGACATAAGTATTGGCTTAACAATTCCCAGATTTAAATCCATTCATATCACACAATGATGCAATCCGATCAAGTATTTAGGAAAAAACCAACACAAAATCAGTAATTTTCATGAATGTACCTAACCAATGATTCCCAAATTTAATCTTAGAACATATCAAACAAAGGAGCTCATGCCGCAATCAAAAAAAATTCAAGATAAGTGAACCTATCATCATCATAATATGGTAATCCCAATTCAACATGCAAACAATTATAAGGAAAGCATTCGCTCAATTAGAATTCTCATATTTAGCTTAGTTAACATCTCTAAGTTATTTGTCTCAACCCCTAAGCTATCCTTGATTACACTTCATGTTCACAACTAGCATTCACTAATGGAAGGATTACTAAATTCTATCAATCAATTTCAACTGTGCAATTCACCTCAATAAATCAGTATCAAACTAGCAACAAAACAAATGGTTCATTCCTGATCACAAATTTAATTGCAAGAATCAGATATACATATACTCACACCAATCTTAAAACAATAATCCCCAGTACTTCAATTATCTCAAATCTAACTTCAAAAATGTAACCCAAGTGAATATTCAAACAAGGGCATAAGGTCTAGGTTAATCAAAATTCCCAGATTTCAGTTCAAAATAGGATCACAGGTAGTCATGTGAAATGTCAACAACAATGATGGTTAACCCTTCATACATACATCACAGTCTCAAGTATTATGCAGAAAGGCTTAATTTATCCAAATGAATCAACCCATAATTTTAAACAATGACAATCCAAAGCCCTATCTAAGCCTACACGAATTTCAAATTGAATATGAATTCCAAGTTGAGACTAAAAAATGAATGCATGAATAGAAATAAAACCTAGCAACCTCTAACAAAGCCAAATTAGGGCTCAATCATAACATATTCTTGCCCCAAACTAGTCTCAGCACAATTCCCAGTTCCATTTGAACAATCAAAATTGCCAGCTGACGCGAACCGCGCCAGTGCCCGCGCTGGTCGCGTGGGCTGCAATTCATTTCATTCTTTCAAGATTTAAACCTCAGCCTCACCATTCACTATTGCTCCTTATGTATTCTATGAAGTTCAAACAAAAAAGAACGTACCTTTTCGCCAGCCATTGAGCCTCAAAGAAGGAATATGAATGAATGCTTCAACGAAACCCAAGCTTAAGCAACTAAGGTGAACGAAAGTGGAATCACTAATGCACTTAAGGTTTAAGGTTTTATACTGGGTGGTTTGAATCCTTTAACGCGTTATGTGATCACGAAAATTGATTGAGAGTGAATGAGGTTAGGTAAATTAGGAGAAATTTTGGGAGAAAATAATGGGGCGCGATTTCTGGTTCGAATTTCCTTTTTTAAAAACTAAAACGACGCCTTCGCGCTACTCGTGCCGAGTCTGGCGCGATCTGCGTCAAATGGAAATAAGGCCCAATTCTTTCGAACTTATGGTGCGATTAGCGCCAAGTTCCACGTGAATCGCGTGAGAAGGTTCAGCTTGTTCATTAAGTTCGAATTACTTGCGCTACCCTCACCTCAAGCCCTGCGAATCGCGTGGGAATCAAATAATTGGTACCTGGATTCGAATCAATGGCGCGAGTAGCGTGGGACTCTACGCAGTTAGCGTCAATATTGAAATTATGACCCCTGAATTCGAATAAGTGGCGCTAATAGAGCCATAAGCCACGCGATTAGCGTGGGGATTGAAATTCTGGTCTTCTGATTCGAATTGGTGGTACTAGTCGCGCCAGATGCCACGCGGTTCGCGCGGGAAGGCCGAGTGCTTAACAATCACTTTCAAAGCTTTTTACCAATTGAGATTCTAAGTTAAACTAAAGCTATAACAAAAACTACAATAGAAGAACTAAAACTAAATATAATACTAATAATATTTAAACAGAAGAACTAAAATAAAGATTAGCAATTAACTAAATGAACTAACTAAAAATTAAAAACACATAACATAATTCAAGCCAATAAAGAGAAAACTGAAACATGAACAATAAATGATTTAAGATCAAGTCAAAACTCTTGGATTGCCTTCCAAGTAGCGCTTGTTTAACGTCACGAGCTTGGCGTACCACTTTTAATCATCAAGTGAATTCAGTGGAATAGAAATCGCATTCCTATCCACTTGACCACCAAAATATGTTTCAATCTGCATCCATTCATTTTAAAAGACTTGTCATTGTCTACGGGGGAAATTTCAACTGTTCCATAAGGATAAACTTTTCGCACTAAAAATGGACCAGACCAACGGGATTTTAACTTACCTGAAAAAAGACTCAGGCGAGAATTATACAGCAATACCTGTTGTCCGGGCTCAAATTCTTTTGCGCGAATTTTATTATCATGCCACTTCTTGGTCTTCTCTTTATAAATCCTGGCATTCTCATATGCAGCTAACCTGAACTCATCAAGCTCATTTAATTGCAATAATCGTTTTTCATTA
>CM023949.1:18677561-18706714 GCA_013407115.1 Glycine latifolia | reverse complement strand
GAGTTCAGGTTAGCTGCATATGAGAATGCAGCTAACCTGAACTCATCAAGCTCATTTAATTGCAATAATCGTTTTTCATTAGCTTTAGAGAGTTCAAAGTTTAAGAATTTAGTGGCCCACATAGCCTTGTGTTCTAACTCAATTGGAAGATGACAAGACTTACCGTACACAAGTTGAAAAGGTGACATACCTATAGGTGTTTTAAATGCAGTCCGATATGCCCATAATGCGTCATCCAGCTTCCGGGCCCAATCTTTCCTAGAATTCCCAACTGTCTTTTCTAAAATTCTTTTTAGCTCTCGGTTAGAAATTTCTACTTGCCCACTTGTTTGAGGATGGTAAGGTGTGGCAACTCTGTGATGGACTCCATATTTGGCAAGCAAACTAGCAAACTGTTTATTACAAAAGTGAGTCCCTCCATCACTAATAATAGCTCTCGGCACTCCAAAGCGGGTGAAGATGTTTTTCTGCAAGAAGGAAACCACTACTTTCGCATCATTGGTTGGTAAAGCTACAGCCTCTACCCATTTAGACACATAATCCACCGCAACCAAGATATATTGATTAGCATATGATTTAGGGAAGGGTCCCATAAAATCAATTCCCCATACGTCAAACAGCTCAACTTCTTGGATGTTGTTCAGTGGCATCTCATCTTTACGAGAGATATTTCCCGTCCTCTGACAATTATCACATTTGTCCACAAAATCCCTTGCATCTTTGAATAGTGTTGGCCAATAATAACCGCACTGCAAGACCTTTTGTGTTGTTCTATTTCCTCTGAAGTGTCCTCAGTAATCCGAAGCATGACAATGCCAAAGGATTTTAGGTGCCTCCGACTCAGTTACACATCTGCGAATCACCCCATCAGTACATTGAAAATAAAGGAAAGGGTTGTCCCATAAATACCTCTTTGAATCATGGAGAAACTTCTTTTTCTGTTGCCAATTCAGATCTTTAGGCATTACACCTACAGCTTTGTAGTTGGCCATCTCTGCAAACCATGGGTTGACTTGGATTGCCATCGCTCCCTCATCAGGAAATACTCATTGATTTCCACTTCCGGTCCATCTTGCAAACTCTTTTCTTGAATCCTTGATAAGTGGTCAGCTACTTTATTTTCCACCCCGGCTTTATCCTTTATTTCTAAGTCAAACTCCTGAAACAAAATCATCCAACGCAACAAGCGTGGCTTTGCATCTTGCTTAGTCATTAAAAATTTTAGAGCGGCGGGGTCAGTGTAAACAATAACTTTAGATCCATCTAAATAGGACCTAAATTTGTCTAATGCATAAACCACAGCTAGCATTTCTTTTTCAATGGTGGCATAATTAATTTGTGTCTCATTCAAAATCTTACTAGCATAATATATGACATGTAGACGATTATCTTTTCTTTGTCCTAAAACAGCACCAATTGCATAAGCACTAGCATCACATATAAGTTCAAATGGTAAATTCCAATCAGGGGACATTAAAACAGGCGCAGTGGTAAGCTTATTTTTCAATACATTAAATGCATCAATACAAGCTTCATTAAAACGAAATTCTACTCCCTTTTCAAGTAATTGGCTGAGAGGTTTTGCAATCTTCGAAAAGTCCTTGATGAACCTCCTGTAAAATCCTGCATGACCTAGAAAACTTCGCATACCATTAACATTAATAGGAGGAGGTAATTTTTCGATTAATAACAATTTAGCTCTATCAACCTCTATTCCTCTTTCAGAAATTCTATGGCCTAAAACAATTCCATCCCTTACCATGAAATGACATTTTTCCCAATTCAAAACCAAATTTGTCTCTTGACATATTTTTAAAACCTTAGCTAAATTAGCTAAACATGAATCAAAACAAGAGCCAAAAACAGAAAAATCGTCCATAAATACCTCTAGACCTTTTTCAACCATGTCAGAGAAAATAGAAAGCATGCACCTTTGAAATGTCGCAGGCGCATTGCATAGGCCAAAGGGCATTCTAATGTAAGCAAACACTCCAAATAGACATGTAAAGGCTATCTTCTCCTGGTCTTCTGGTGCTACTGGGATTTGATTATACCCAGAATATCCATCTAAGAAGCAATAGAAATCATGACCAGCTAACCTTTCTAACATTTGGTCCATAAAAGGAAGTGGAAAATGGTCTTTTCTAGTTGCATCATTGAGCCTTCTATAATCCACACACATTCTCCAGCCAGTGATAGTTATTGTGGAAATTAAGTCATTGTTGTCATTTTGAATGACAGTCATTCCACTTTTCTTGGGGACGGTCTGAACTGGACTTACCCATGTGATGTCTGAAATTGGGTAAATCATCCCTGCATCCAACAACTTCACCACCTCTTTTCTGACCACCTCTTTCATAGTGGGATTTAGTCTCCTCTGTGGTTGCCTCACTGGTTTCATATCATCTTCCATAAGAATTTTATGAGTGTAGAAAGAGGAATTAGTACCTTTTAAATCAAAGATGGACCAGCCCATAGCAGTTTTGTGCTCCTTGAATACTTTCAACAACTGCTCTTCCTCATAAAATTCCAGCCCTCTATTGATAATAACTGGGTATGTCTCTTCATCACCTAGAAACACGTACTTTAAAGTCTCCAGTAACTCTTTCAACTCAACTTTTGGTGCCCCAACTGGGATGTCATCTTCTTTCTTCTTAAGCACCTCCATTAATACCTCAAGCTCTGCTTGTATAGTCTCTTGGCTTCGAATTTCCAACACTTCTTCAAGTTCCTGCTCCTCTGTTTGACCTACATGAATTACATTATCCAAAACATCTAGCCTAAAACAATCATGCTCATTAGATGGATTTTTCATAGCATCAAAAACATTAAAAGTAATAGACTCATCATCCATCCTAAGTTCTAGTTTCCCTTGTTCTACATCAATTAAAGCTCTAGCAGTGGCTAAATATGATCTACCTAAGAGAAGTGGTATTTCACTTTCACCATCCATATCTAAAACTATAAAATCTGCAGGAAAAATAAACTTATCTACTTTAACTAGGACATCCTCAATAACTCTTGTAGGCTTCCTCAATGAACGATCTGGAAGTTGGAGAGAAATTCTAGTGGGCTTTAATTCAGAGATTCCCAGAGACTTGCAAACTGACAATGGCATTAAATTTATGCTTGCCCCCAGGTCACATAGAGCTCTTCCCACATTAATGTTCCCTATTGCAATTGGGATATTGAAGCTGCCTGGGTCTTTAAGCTTTGGTGGTAGCTTCCTCTGTATTATAGCACTGCACTCTTCAGTAAGTGCAATAGTCTCACCATCCTGCAATTTATGCTTTCTAGACAACAGTTCTTTCATAAATTTTGCATAGTTAGGCATGTTAGCTAAAGCTTCAGCAAATGGAATATTAATATGCAATTTTTTTAACATGTCTAAAAACCTGGCAAACTGTTGCTTTTGAGCTTGTTGTAAAATATAGGAACACTTCACACTTAACCAAGAAGGGGGTGAATTGGTTAAACCTTGGTAAATTAAAAAATCTTAAAACAAAATCAAAGTTTCCCTTAGGATCTTTATCACTTTTGAAACCAAGAATACTTATTCAATCAAATGCTCAGCCCAAGGTATCCAATAGCTCAAAATTGAATTGATAAGTAAAGCAAGATAATCAAGATGGACAGAATATAGTCAAGAACGAAATTAAAATCAAAGCACAAAAGATTTATACTAGTTCACTTCAAACACTATGAAGCTACATCCAGTTTTCTTCCACCCAACACTAAAGTGAAGTTCCACTATTGCAAATTTTATGTTCTTACAAGTAATTACAAAGTCTCTCTTTATCAAAGCTAGATAAAGTTCAGAAATCTAAAACACTATTAGATTCTTAGAGACAAACCCACTGAGAACACTACTCAGCACAACCCCTAGAGAAACCCTATCTCTAGATTACAATTAAGAAACCCAATTACAATAGAGAATCAAATACAAATTCAAAACAGAATTACAACTACTAAGTTAAGGAACGAAATCACCTGATGATCCAGTAAATGATTATGCACATGAATGAATGTACCAGGTTGAATGATGAAATTAAAACTCAAAACATCTCCTTCCTTAAACTTTTAAAAAAATCTTCTTGCTTCAAGAATCACTTAACAACCCATAAGTGTATTAGTGAAAGCAAGAACTCATAGAACTCAGAAAATCACCAAGAAAGTATTTAGAAAGCTTATGTAGGCTCAGAATACGAATTAATCAAGTTACAAAACAAGCTGAGCAAGGATTCTATTTATAACAAACTTTTGTAACTGTTAATAATCGATTAAACGCGCCCAATAATCGATTATTTCACTTATGTAATCGATTAAATCAACCATGTAATCAATTAAAGTGTTCTACAGAAATCTAGGTATGGGCAACGAACAGAATAATCGATTATTCCGTCTTGTAATCGATTAAGACAAGAAGCTTTATAAACTTGAACTACACTGTGTAATCGATTACGGATTTTGATAATCGATTAAGACAGCAAGCTTCATTAAACATATTGAACTATGTAATCGATTACTATATTTGGTAATCAATTAATGTAGCAAAACTAGTTAAGCAGAGGCATATAATGTAATCGATTACTAACCTTGGTAATCGATTAAAATGTTTTATCAAGGCAGTTTATATGTAAACGTAGGTAAAATAATTGATTAATCCGATACGTAATCGATTACATTGTTCTTGAAAAGTTTTCCAGAATGAACTAAGAACAAAATAATCGATTATTATTATTATGTAATCGATTACATTAGTAGAAAATATATTTTTCCAAAAACCTTTGATTCAATTCAAAAAACTTAATCAATTTATCAAAGCCTTGTGAATTTTATAACTTAATTTAAAAGACTTAATGAATGATGTGAATGCAATGCACTTAGATCACCAGAAATGCTTCTTCCTTTTACATTTAATCACAAATTAATCTTCAAGGCTTCGAGGCATGTTGAAAGTTCGAAACTAAGCTTGATTCTTTGTCCATTCTTCAAGTGACTCCTTTGAAACCAACACTTGTTGCTTGAGCTTCACTGGATAGGGAGGTTTCTCAAAGCGGGAGAAATCCATTGGCTTCTTTGGAGGTGCAGGATTTTTCTCTTGCCTTTCTTGCTTGTTTGAAGGTACCTCTACCTCTCGTTTCGCAGCAACTGTGGTAGTTTCCTCTTCAATTCCTTTTTGACTTACCTTAGGCTTTTCTGGGGGAGTGATTATCTTTCCACTCCTAGTAGTAATTGCCTTTGCATGCTCCTTTGGATTCACCACGGTGTCACTAGGGAAATGTCCTTGAGACCTTTCAGCTAGTTGCTTTGCCAATTGACCAATCTGATTTTCAAGATTCCTAATGGATGCATCTTGATTTTATGGTGAGCTCTGGTCTCATTAATGAAGGCATTGGTTGCCTGAATGTGCTCATTGGTGGTCTTAGATAATTGTAACATTGCTTTCTCCAGCTCTGATGGCTCCTTGGGTGGAATAGGTGGAGGCTGCAAATAATTGTTAGACTTGTCATCTAATCCACCACCTTGAATTCTCCTCTGAAAATTATTCCCCATAGCATTATTTTGATTTCTTTGAAAATTTTGTTGGGATCTTTGATCATACCAAAGGCCATTCACCTGCACTGGATCAGCTCCCACCAATGTAGGACTCTCATTAGACTCATGCTCACCTTGGCAATATTCACAGATAACAGGTTGCATTCTGCTGGATGAAACTTAAGCTGCAGAGACTTGGAGTTTATCAATCTTTGCATTTAATTTAGCTAACTGTTGAGCCAATATTTTTTGTTCAGCTAACATTGCATCATTACTCCCCAACTGAATGACTTCTCTTTTGGGCTGAACTGGAATACGTTCATTTTCATCACGGGCTAGAGAGTTAATTAACTCAAAAGTCTGAACTGCAGTCTTCGATCTTATAGAACCACCAGCTGCAACATTAACAATAAGACGTGATTCAGGTATCATTCCATTAAAGAAAATACATATCTTTTTACCTACGGGCATGTCATATTATGGACACCTCCAAATAAGCTCTTGAAATCTATTCCAAGCTGCACATAAAGTTTCCCTCTCATCCTGAGTGAAATTAGTGATCTCATTCACCAACTGATTATACTTATCCATTGAAAAATATTGAGAGAAAAATTTTGCAACTAATTCTTCCCAAGTGGTTATGCTATTTGAGGTCTGTCTATCTAACCATCTAAGTACTTTCCCTTTTACAGCAAAAGGAAATAACCTCAATCTTATAGCATCACCTGACACCCTTTGATGTCTAATGGTATCACAGATTCTCAGAAATCTGTCAATGAAGTCATGAGGGTCTTTATTATCTTCCCCACTAAACTGACTGCGTTCCACCAATGTAATCAATGACCGATGAATATCAAAGTGATTTGCCTCAATTGGTGGTCTGACAATACTGGAGTTTGGTCTGGTGAACAATGGAGACAGAATATCCTCCATCAGTTCATCTTCTGGTCTTGGCTGATTATTTCCTCTGTCAGCCATTTCTAAGTCTGATTCAGAAATTAAACCAAAATCAGAATTTTCTGCTTCTCTTCTTCTTTGTCTGGCTAGTCTCCTGTTTCTTCTAATAGTTGTCTCTATTTCAGGATCGTACTATAGATGATCAGGATTAACTATACCTCGCATACACTAAGAAAAGCAATTTAGTAACAAAAAAATTCCAATCCCGAAGATTAAAGTTACTATAAAATTGACGATTTCAATCCCCGGCAATGACACCAAAAATTTGTTGCGCGATCGGCAAGTGTACCGTTCGTTTCAAGTAATAAAGTGAGTAAGTAAAGTATCGTCTCCACAGGGATTGAATGCAATCTTATCGTAACTTATTATCTCAGAAATGGGAAGACAATTAATAAGTTTGAAAAGAATAGGGTTGTATTTTGTGAATTACGTAAATTAAATAAATGACAGAAATTTAACGAGAAGTCAAAACGAATTTAAATTGATTATTACACAGTGATGAGAAATAATTATGGCCAGAGCACAATCCCCTTTGTTCCCTACCTCCTTTACTTGACTTGGTTATTAATTTCAATTACTTCTAATTGTTCAGAGAATGTATTTCCATATAATTGGCTAAATCCTAATCCCTTAGTAATTTAACCCTTTAACCCAATTAGAAATCCTAATTCCTTAGTGATTCCCTATCCAGCTAAGCATTAAGAGAATACATCATGTAATTTCTGCAATCATACATTCCTATTCCTAGGCAATGTAAAAACTGTTATTTTACTGCTTTCAGGAATTAGTGTTCCAATATCCCTATTGTAAACTCTAACCCTCAGAACTTTACTAGAATGGCCAAAACTAATAAAGAATAATCCAACGAAGAACAAAGTAGAATAAAACAATTATCAGAATTTTATATTAATACCAATCAAGTTACAGAGGAGTTCACATTGGTTCTGGCCCTAACCACAATAAGAAGTTTAGCCAAACATACTCATATCTAACCTCAAGAAATACAAAGACAGTAGAAGCATTCCAAAATTCCCAATCTTCCTTTAATCTCTGGCTTTGATCTTCTCTCTAACTTCTCCCTGTGTTTCTGTGTGTGTATCTCTGTAAAAGTCCCCCACTCTGTGCCAATGAAGTGTCTTTTTTTTATCTCCCATACGTCCATAGATTTAATTAAGGTAACAAGCCATTCTGTTTCCAGTTAATTCAGTGCCAAATCTTTTAAATCAGGTAACAGCGTAACTGTGGCGCGACTCGCGCTGCTTCCCACGCTGATCGCATGGGATATTCAAACTGATTAGGCTGCCCTGGAAGTCTGACACTACTAGCGTGGGTACCCACGCTGATAGCGTGGCTTGTTCGAGCTGAAGAGTTGGCTTTAGCATCTGGCGCGAGTAGCGTGGTAACTGGCGCGGATGGCGGGGGCTCTTCGAACTGAATGTTTGGTCTTGATAACCTGGCGTTACTCGCGTGGTTCCTGGCTCTACTAGCGCGGGATGTTCGAAAGCATAAGTTGCTTTTTTTGTCTTCTTTTCCTCTCTTGTTGGTTCCTAATTAACAAAAATTAATATTAAAAGAGATAATAACCAAACAAATGAATAACTTAACTAATTCTATCTTATCTTATTAATTATTGAATGAATACTTGCTCAATTAAACCTAAAAACTATCATATGCTAGCAGCATATCAGTAGCTCCAGACTTGAAATTCCATGTTCCATTCCCTTGCAGTGAATTCTACAAAAAAATATAGCCAACACTTCATAAATCAACTAGTTTAAGAATCCACTGAATAAAAGCTCAGAAGAAGCTAATTCCTATAATTATATCACAAAAAGAAGCCTTAAAAGAAGAAAAGAATGGATAATTGCTAAGTACTTTACATGTAACTTTACGTATGCTTAGCAATTATCCACATCGATATAAATTTTCTGGTTGTTAAAGAAAGAGTTCAGAGCGGTCAGATTTTTATAGAACATATAGGGACAAACTCCATGCTTGCAGACTCGCTTACTAAAAGCTTAGTGCCTAAGGTCTTTCACGAGCATACTGCTCATATGGGTGTTATTTTGTTTGATGACAATATGGTCTAGTAGGAGTTCTTTATATTGGTGTTCTATGTAAAAACATTTATATGTTTATTTTCTGCAAAATAAAGATTTTGATGTTATTTTTACTCTAAATGTGTATTTTTATGCTTGTGTTTCTGCTTTATGTCTGCAGAAAATTAAGTATTGATCTCATAAGGACTAAAGAAGGACCAGTTGAAAATAGGCATGGTAGAGATCATATTGCATGTAATTTTCATGTCATTCATCCATACTTAATCTATGTTGTTGAATATATTGGTGTGATGACCATGGAAGGTTTAGTTACACCTAAGAGTGACAAAAGCCACCATGATCTCATATTGATATAGGAGATGAACCATATCTAAGGGGAAATCTAAGGATAAATAGCATACAGTTACACACTAAGGATATATGATATAGTTATCTCAGGTCAATATGTAGCCCAAGTTAGAGATTGTTAGGAAATTAAATTTCTTGACGTTATTATGTGCTACATATTATATTAATAATTATATTGTGCTATTTAATATATATTGGGTAAATTAAAGTGATCAATTAAATATGCCCAAATAGATGTCTAAGTAAAATATGGGATAAATGAGTGGATATCAGTGTTGGGCCAATTAGGTTTAATGGGAGCATACTGGCCCAACAATAAACACTATATATATAGGGTTATGGTTTCCAATATGTCAAATCAAGTTTCTTTTCTTTCTTTTCCATCTAGAGAGAATACCCTCTAAGGAGTTATTTGACTAAGGAAGACTAAAATTCATAAGGAAAGGCTAAAGGTTAGAAGATTAAAGATAAATCATTACCGCAATGGAAACAGGTACGCATTAATTGTTTAAGATTTCTTAATGATTCAATATGATGTTTCTGGGATTTTATTGGGTGATAATTTTCATCATAAGGATTCATGAATAAATTTTTCCAACAGTGTGTTCAATCAATGAAGGGGACACTAGCAGGTTCATTGATACAAGTTTGCGTACAGATGCTAGCATGTGTGATGGGACTCAACAAGTGCAGCGTTTCTAGATTTTGTTATTCCCATAAGTCCATAAGCATTAGCTAGTTTTATTGGAATTGAAGGTTGGTAATAGTAGGTTCATCTTTTTTTTTTTTCCCCACAAAGCACGTAGCACTAACTCCTACAACCGCAACTACAAGTCAAATAGGGATCATAGGTGAATTTCTCCCTCAACACAACACACTCACTAAAAGAGTGTTTTTATTTCTTGTATTTTCATTTTATTTGAAATAAGATATTTTATACACATATTTTTGTACTTGTTCAAACGTATAAAGCCTTCATAATTAAATTCAAATTTAGCAAATTGAATTGAGATAATTGATTAAGCGTGTCAAGATCTTAATTAAAATATCAAATTAAGATTTTGACTCAAAATCTTAATTCAAGTAAAAGTTAAATACTGGTAGTTTGATAGAAATGAACTCACAGTTGGTTCTTTAATTCTAAAAGTTTCAAAAACACGTTATTTGTTTGAATCAAATCATACCAAGATACGCGTCTAACTCAAAAAAAAATCTATAAGATCAATACCAAGTACATAGTTGTATGGGAATCTACATATGTTTGTAGAGAAATGAAACCTCTATACACAGTTATCAGAGAGAATAAATTTATACAATGTTGAGGTAATTGAATGCGGGCATGTTAAATTTTGGCTTTTGGATCATCTGAGAATGTATGGACCTAAAAAAGAATAGACAAGAATAATGGTGAAGCTTAAAATAATTTTACATGACTGTTTAATTATAAATTAACATTTACATTATTTTAAAGATGATTTTGTAAAACTCAATAAATTTATCATAAATAATAATATAAAATAGTTTTAATTTATTTACGTAACCTTTTTTTTCTATAAACATATATATGGACAGCTCAAATGAGCATATCATCAAGAAAAGGGGGTTCGATGTTTGACTTATGCTCACATGAGCATATCATCAAGAAAAGGGTTGCTGAATGGTAACTTGATGGCTCCAAAAGCTACTAGGAGTAATATAGCCCAATTTGGTAGAATCCATTGAAACATAAACATTAAAATTCCTTTTCCTGCAGCAATTTAAATATAAAAAAATAAAAAAGAGGAAAAGAAAACAATTATTAAAAAATGGGCCATATTAACGTTATTTGAAAATGGCTAAAAACGAAACAAGAAATTATGATGTAAGTGCTAAAAACAATGGAATTCAAAGATCAACCGCAAATGAAAGTGTGAGCTACATAAATAAACCTTCAATACCTTATTTAACCCTAATTTTAACATGTTCAAAACTTATTCTCCCAATAAAAGAGTCATGAATCTTCCCCTCCCTCCGGTAAAGAATGTTTAATAATTAATCATTATTTTCAAAAATGCTTTTGAGAGTGAAATTTCGAACTGAATGTGACCAGAGAATATTTTTTATTCTAAAATTAAGAAAATTTTATTTGAATAAATAATTTATACATTGACACTAATTACAAATTGTTCTGAATGATATTTTTTTACATTATTAATAAATATAAAGTAAACTCGTAATTTTCATAAAAAGTTAAATAATGAAGACATTAAATTTATTATAATTTTTTGTTTTTATTTTAAAAACTTAATAAATAATATAAATTCATTAAATTAATAAAAAAAACCTCAGCTTATCCTTTCTTTTCCTTCAAAATCCTACTACAAAATATGTAAGACATTACTTAAAAAAGACAAATTAATTGGAACTCAGAAAATAGCAATCGGAGTACTACTACTTACTGGAAGAGGTAATTCTAGGCTCAGCATTGGTGGAGAGCCACTCTCCTGTCTCCCTCATCTTCTGCTGCACCTCTCCTTTCATTGCTTGCCCCAAGAACAAATATATCCATCACTGTCTTCCTCATGTCTGAATCCCTTTTCGTTATTAACCATCAAAACCAACATAAAATAAAATAAAATAAAATATATATATATTTTTAATCCCTAGATTTTCAGTCAAATTAAAATTTGATTCTCATGCTTTTAAATTGATAAATTCAGTTATTTAATTTTTTAAAATATATAAATTTAGTCATTTGTTACATTTAAATTTAACATTTAAATATTGATTTCAATTGTGTGGTGGCGTTAGAGAGTAATCTTGACCATATTGTGTGGCAACACTTGTTCACAATCTTGAACAGTGCTGAAAATTCAATTTCTTTATTCAAACATAAAATTTTGAAAATAAAAAAAAATTAATTTCTTTATCCAAAAACAAATTTTGAAAATAAAAAAATCAATTGAAAAATTTGAAATTCTTAGAATTTTAAATTGTCTCACCCAAACATATTGTGTATTTGGATGGAGCAATCCAACAAGAGAATTTACTTTTTTTGGGAATTTTAAATGATTAATGGTAAAAAAAAAATAACTTATTTGAATAGAATATTTGAAAGGGAATTGAAATTGATATGGTAGTTTTATGAATCATTTTGATTAACTAAAATAATGGAATTTCTGATTCTCTAAAAAAACAAATAATTTGATATTCTTTTTTCGGAGACTCTTGCTTGCGACTCTCTCTCGCTCAACACTCACAACTAGGGTTGGGCAAGGTTTTTAAGGCCGACATTGACACGAGTTGTTTTTTACCAATGTCAGCCAAGGTTTTTTAAGTCAAGATTTTTTTGTATGAAGTTGGCCAACAATTTTTTTACCCGATGTAGGTTAGTTTTTTTTGCCTAACGTCGGGTATGGTTAGTTTGCTAGGATTTTATTGCCAACATCAGCCATGATTTTTTATCGCCGCCAGCTAGAGTTTTTTTGGCTAATCGACTAGGGATTTTTCGGCTGACATCGGCTAGAGCGATTTTTTAGCTAACATTGGTTACAGTTTTTTGTTCGACACAGCTAGGATTTTTTCGGGCGATGTTGGTTAGGATTTGTTCAAGTGAAATTGGCCAAGACTATCTTTTAGCCAACATCGACTAGGTTTTTTCGACTGACATCAGACAAAACTATTTTTTAGCTAATGCTGACTAGGGATTTTTGGATGACATTGGCCATGGCTATTTTTTAGCTGACGTAAGCTATGGATTTTTTAGTTGACATTGGTTGGGTCTATTCTTTACCCAACATTGGCAAAGGTTTTTTGGCTAACGTCGATTAGAATTTTTTTGGCCAACATTAGCTATTGTTATTTTTAGTCGATGTTGACTAGATTTTTTCAACCAACATTAGTTAGGATTTTTTCGGCTAGCATCGATTATGGTTTTTTTAGCCTAAAAAATCCTAGTCAGCGTCGGCTAAAAGAAATTAGCCGATTCGACTAAAAAATAGCTTATAACTGATGTCAGTTGAAAAAACACTAGTTGACGTCTACTAAAAAATAACTCTAGTTAATATTGGCCTAAATCACTAGTTGTGGTCAGTCGAAAAATATCGTACAAATTATCAATATTTTTATTTTTAAATTATTAAATATTTTGAAAATTTTAATTAAATATTTCAAAAATTAGATAGTGTTTATTTTCTATAAAGTTTAATATTGAAATTTCATCTATTTAAAATATTTTAAAAATTGCATATGAAAAAAAATTGAATTGTCTTTTCCAATCAGAATTTAAAATTTAAAAAATTTAAATTGATTTATCCAAACAAAACATTTGGAAAATGAAATAAATTCAAATCAAAGCAATTCAAATTTTCTGAAATTTTGAAAATTTTCATCCAATCTCAACATAAGATAGCTATTAAACAATTAATAAATAAATAATTTACTGAAAATCATGATAAAAATGTATTGATAGCATTAAATACTATATTTACAATAAAAACTGTCAATTCCTTAATTGTTGCCTTAAAACATATCATTAAGGCAATGGTTAACAAAACTTATATAATATTGATTATAGACTTTTGTGTATTGCATTATATTTAACTATTTTTCATTTAAATTAGGAATAAATAAAAGTATATTTTTGTTCAATGTGATAATTTTTAAAAATAAACACAACTTCACGCATTATCTACTTTTAAAGGGAAATAAAAAACTTCCTTCATATATTATGATGAGTTTTTTATGTTGTTCTTTCTTGTACCATGTTTTAGCATAATGTTGCTTCTACCACGTGTCCACATGGGTTCTAGTTGCTTTGGGGGTTTTCCCCTTATATTAAAAAAAACCAAAAAAAAAAACTTTTAAAGAAACAAATACGTTTTATCTATAAGGGTAAAGATTTTCTTTTACACATAAATTAAGTAGTTTATACAATTGTACCAAAAAAAAAGTACATTATACAATGAGGAAACTGCAAGATTTACACCCTTGAACTCATCACGGTTGCAAAATCCTGAGTAAAAGAAGTGCTCGTTCCCAGTGTGTTCTATTAGCTAGAACAATTCTTTTTAAGACCTGCACTGCTCCAGCAGCCACAAGTGCTGAATGGTTCTCACTGTCCATACTCAGATTATACAGTATTGCCAAGCTTGCTTCAACAGCCCTATCACTACCTTCTTCTATCAAATTCACCAATGAATATATAGCTTCATCAGAAATAATAGCTTCTGTGGAATCTACCACTCCTTCAGATATTATTCTATTAAGTTCAACAACAGCAGTTTCCTGTGCTTCTGGGGAGAATGAAGTTTTGATCTGTTCCAGAAGTCTTGGGATTGTCTCGTAGAGCATAATTTCCACATTGATTGGATAGAGGCTCGCGATGGAGCCAGAGAGAGAACTCAGTTTAACTAGGCAAGCAGCTACCCACTCTTTATTGTGGAGTGGAATGCTGGACCTGAGGATTCCACGAAGCAAATCAATGAACTGCAAGGAGTTTATTTTGTGGCAGAATTGCTCACAATCGAGTAGTCTTATCAATAATCGGGATGCTGCAGATATTGCAAGACCAGCTTCTTCAAATTCAATTGCATATGCTTCAGAAAACTGATCTTCTACGTCAGATTCGATGTCCGCTGCATAGACATAACAAATTATGAGAAATATTTTGATCTACATGGAAGGTTTCTGATAAATAATTAGAATTTGAGTTCAACATTATATGATTGCATGGACATAGAATAACATGTATGTCAAGCTGAATGCATACGATATATGCATACCATCTTGACGGGGAGTGAGAAAATATAGTGGATATACATATACTTGGTACAACTAAGGTGTATTAACCACTTTGGTAATTAGGGAAAATAAAATATCCTGTCTTTCCTTTTAGATAGACTGATTCTAGTCTTCAAATTTATGAGATTGATTTTCAGCATTGTATAATTTATAAACTATGGTATTTTATCATGGAATAAACACATCATTCTCTAGTCTCATCTGTTAATGACAAAATTTCATGGCAATTATCCCAGTAGGTGATGATCTAAAAGGACTATTTATTTCATCTTATATAAGATTGGACTATGATAGACCATATATTGTTTTGGTTTCCCACCGTTATTCTCCTTTGGAAACAATTCTGTTAAAGATACAGAGGGTACTAAATGTAGCCACCTCTCCTAATGGGGATTTAAACCTTGATTTACCATGTCCATTGTAGGAGACTAGTCGCTTAAGCCAAAACCCAACCCCCATTGGTGATAGACCATATTATATATATACAAAAAACCTTTATAGGAACAAGACAACAAAGTATGCATTTTATTTTGTGTATTAATATGTTGGTAATAGAGAATAGAGATGTGCAATCATGAAACACCAGAGAGAGTTTACTACAATAAAATGAAAGTGCAGAACAATCTATAAGAGAGAACAGGGAACCGTGAGAGAGTCAACTGAATAGAAACAGCAAAACAGAATGACCTTAGACTTCCTAAACCCATACCAATAAACTTCCAAACAAATAAAAAATATCAATAAGGTCTCTTTTTCACTAATTCATTGAAGGTAGTTTGTATTTAACAATAGGATTTGAGCTAGAACACCAGTGCAGATGCAGTTCGAGACTGAGAGAGAGTCGAGAGAGGAGAGACCATGACAGGATCATCTCGTGGTGGTCAGGTGAGACCGCGAGAGAGGGCAGTGTACAACTGTGTGCATGAGGTCTGACTGAGTGTAAGAGTATTTCGGTATTTGGCTTTAACAGTTTCTAATTTCCAAACCCTAGAGGCTGATCAAATAATAGAATATTAGAGTAGAAAAACATAAATTCATGTTATTCTATTCTAATATTCTATTATTCTTGTTCACCACTTCAACCTCTAGGATTCGAAAATTAAAAACTCCTAAACCCAAAGCCAATTATCCAAACACTGAAACACTCTTACACTCAGGTAGACCTCACGCACACACACTGCTCAGTGCTCACTCTGTCACGCACACACGGTCATACGCTGGCTGTGCTGCCCTCTCTCGCGGTCTCACCTCACCACCACAAGACGATCCAGTCAGGGTCTCTCCTCTCTCGACTCATACAACTCTCTCATCTTGAATTGCATCTGTACCAATGTCCATGCCACCGCATTGTTTGCGTTTGCATCACATTTGTCATTGTTCCACTGTGTTGTCGTGTCACCACTGCCCAATCCCATTTAACAATTGCATCTCTTACCCCTGCCATGACATCTCTCAAAAACCACATATATATTGAAACAGAAATAATGATGTTTGGCCATTTTGATATAACGTCCACATGAAAAAATGAAAAACATGCCAAACAGATGAAAAGAATATGTACTTATAACAGCACGTGTTACAGAGCAGAAATTGTTTACCTGAAATTTTCAAAATTTTTTGCTGAAAAGCAGAATTGAGAACAGATTCAATATCCAAAGATATAATTAGGGCCAGAGTTGGGTCAGTCAATGCCACAAACTCAAGCACACTAGCAGCTTTTTCTTGTAAACTGGGAGGAAAGGACTTCAGAATCTCAACCAGGTGCGCAATGAAAACAGAATCCAGTATATCATTCCTGAAAGGTTTACCAAATAAAAAATCAATGCAAACTACCAATGTATAGAGCACTTATGACCTGTTGATTGATCAAACAATATGAAAATCAATATTGGAACTCAATAATTGAACTTCGACAAATCCTGGACCCTTCAAGGAAGTCTGGTTCATGCCCCTTTAGCTACCTTGTGTATGTTTTTGATACCGCCTGTTCAGTGCTACTAAACCCAGTTGAAACACAGTCAACTTTTGCTCCACCAAATTCCTTTTCAGATCCATTAACTGGTCCATCATAAAACTGAAAAGAATCAATGTACTTGACAATCAATAGAAAAAAAACTCAGGTCAAAATTTTCTACAAGATGTGCAATACAAACCTTTAATTGCATCTCTTTACTGGGGTCTAATATCCGAGCAAGTATGTTCAAAGACTGTAGAGGCAAATCATACCATCAGCAAAACCTTGATCAGTTATTATCCTTATATTCCAGAACATTGCCAGAATTAACACACAAGAAATAATAATACCTTTTCCACAATAGTTCCAGCTATCTCTGAGCATTTGAAAATACTAACTAAAGGACCTAAAACCTCCCCAGCTTCAATAACCCGGCAAACAATGTTGCTGCATCAAGAAAATCACAAGGTAATGATTATTACAATTTAAAAAGTATGATCACACAATCTTCAACTATTTAAACAATTCATTATAATTATAACAACCAAGTCTTATCCCACTCAAAGTCATGTTTTTCTCTTTTTCCAAAACATTATCTGTATGATGTAACATTAGGCTTTCCTCTATTTTCTTCTTTTTCATATATATTTTCTTATATGCTATGTCAGAAAATACATATTTACCATTGTCTATCTTTCACCTTCTAGGTGATACCTTCTTATACACTAAAATTCAATATTTGACTACACATTTTCAATCTATAATAGAATGATACTTTTCACTACAAAAATCATATCCTGAATTTCTCCATTTACAGTGGAAGATAGTCTTTAAAGCCTTTTTGCCAATAAGTTTCCAAAATATCCTCTAATTTTAAATAGCAATGAACTGATTTATATTTTGGAAAAGAAATGGAAGTTCTCCTCAGTATTAAGAATACAAATTTAATACTTCAATTATAAAACTGTGAACTATATTTTGATGTTTTGAGATTACCTAACGGACAGCCTTTCCAAAGCTTGCGTAGCTGCCAACTGGACTGCATTATCATCACAATTTAAAAGCCTTACTAAATGCTTAATTGCTCCAGCTTCCTTGAATGCAATACGCATATGTTCATTGATACATGCAGTAGCAATTGACTCTGCAGCCTTAATTATTGCAGACTTATCTTCCAGTTCTAGTATCAGTACTAAACGAGCAACACCATCCATCCACGGTAAAAGTGTAAACCTCAGATCATTTGAGCATTCAAAATGAGGCATAGTCTCTTCTTCCAATTCTAAAGCCCCAACACGAGCAAGGAATTGCTGTTGTGTTCGTCCAACAATTGCATTGACTTTTGCTTCCTCTAAATTAGCATTCTTGTCATTAACATTTAATCCAAGAAGTAATTCTGAAGCACCATATCTGGATGGCTGTCTAGAAGTCCTTTCAATTTCTGTACCATCAGGTAACGTGGGCCACAGATGTAAGCCCGGGGTCAATGACTTAAAGGCTGCAGCATCAATTAATGGCACAGGGACCAGACCTTCCTCGATAACAAGAATTCTATAATACTTGTCCTTAACAAGTTCCAGCAATGCATTCCTTGCTTCCTTCCTAATAACTTTAGATCCTTCCAAATTAGATGTTAAGAACTTTGCCTGAAGTAAGATTAAAGATAGTCACATTCTAGACTGGTGTAAGCATCAAGAGAAAGGACCTTTGCTAAGCACAATGGAAATTAAAATATCAGTAAGTTTCAGAATGTCATTCCTTCTAATTCTTCCTTCTTTTTCCATTAAAATTTTATTGGAAGGCATTAATGCCATTGTTTATGTTGCAATATAGGGATTAGATGAAAAAGACAAGAAAAATATTCTAGTAATAAGAAAATGAATAATTGTAATTATTTAGTGTTCACAAAAATTTTGAACAACTGTCTTTTTTATCTATGACACAATTACTCAAATAACTTCCACAAACTCAAATCCTTTTTTTTATAGGCCCAAAAATTCTTCCACAAAATAGTCCAAATACAAGGCAACTGGTGTCTTTCTTCAAAAAATACACTGTCATTGAATGGGACTGCTCACCACTCAGTCAAAGAGACTTAGATGCCAATTTCCAAGAACTATGTCATTCTATAAAAGCTTTAGCACAAACCTAGGAATGTGATACGGTCCAACCTTGGAAAACCTACAAAAGGGATAAAAATAGGAAGAAATGGACTTCAAATGTGGAGACATGGGCCTCAGATACCAATAATGCTGATTCAACAGAATTATGTCCACAAAATGACCCAAATGACCCCCAACAGAATGTAGTGGAGGAACACCACGTGACCAGGGAAACACGTGACCAGGGAGTCAGTTAAATAGGTAGTGGAATAGGAGTGGGGGGGATTTGGCTGGAATCAGTGGGTTGGGACTTGGGAGAGAGTGGAGCCTCTCATATGTGCTTCACACTATCTGTTCTTATTTCTGTCTGCAAATTCCATTGCTGTTATTATCAATTTTATAGATTACTCAGGCTGTAATAGGAGTTGCTGATACTGTTATGTAATTTCCCCTTTAGCTGAGATATTGTAACCGTGTTTCTTAGTAATATACAGTCTTGAGGTATTATTTTCCATAACCTTCCCAACTGAACTGTTGGTCCTTATCAGAATGATTGATTGTTTATCCCTAGCAGCCAGATTTTAACTTAACAGGAATCAAATTATACATAGCTCATAGACAGTTGACGATCTAGACTGACATGGAATGAAACGTCTAACCACTTGGCCAAAAGAGGCTACAATGTCAAGAGCTATATCATCCAAAATCTTAGTGTTTTATTTGCAAACCCAGGAATGGTTGTCTATCTCTAGCATAATTTATCTTAACATGAATTAAATTACATACAGCTCATAGATAAGCATGTAAACCAGCACAGCATGCAAAAATTATTTTCTATTGAATAAGTAAAACCACCTTCCAATTACTAAAACTCAAAGGAAGCCTCACCAATTTAGGTATAACACCTGCTTCAACCATGATGTTGTGGTTAACACGGCTCAATGCTAAATTTGCCAAAATGCCCCCTGCAGCCTCCTTCACTTTTGTATCCTCATCGCCAAGGTACTTAATAGCTAACGGCAGAATCTCACTCTTTGAAATTTTAATGCAGAGCTTCTCATCAACAGATAAATTCCACAGTGCACTCAAACTCTGCTCCTTTACCTGCAAAAAAGAGTTCCAGATATTCTCATTTTTTAACACCAAAGAAATATGTGCAGAAGAACCCAAGTAGCGGTATACCAATTCCCATACCTCAGGAGCCAAGGAAGATTGCCCCAGCAATCTGTTTATCTCTTCTATTGCTCCACTATCAGCTACAGAATTTCTATATAGATTGACTGAAGATAGTGATCGCAGAAGACCAGCAGCTGCCTCACATGCTGAACTAGACTCTGATCGGAGGAGGTTCACAACAAGATTAATACAACCAGGAAACTGCATTAAAGTGTCTATACACTTCTTTCCACCAAGCGAATATTTCCAGAGAGCAACTATAGCTTGTTCTCTATCCAGAGGATCACGATCAAGGCCTAACATACGAACAAACAAGGCCACATAACCATCACTGAGGCCAGAAGATGTACTTGTTACTGCATGAATTTCCTGAAACAAAAATTCAACCATTCAGCATCACTTGAAATGAGTTTCTGTCTAATTCGAACACATAAACACAGCCAATGCCCCTAAATAGGTTATTAGAAAATCTATCACTGTGGCTGCCTAAATTCTGGGTCCCGCTATATGGTAACACACACAGCATAACATTCCAGACAAATATCCACTTACCAAATATTCAAAAACATCAAAAATGGCTTTTGGCGAGGGCAAGCCCTAGCACAGCAGTAAAGTTGTGCCTTGATGACTTGTTGGTCATGGGTTCGAATCTGGAAACAGTATCTTTGCATATGCAAGGGTAAGACTGCGTACAATATCTCTCCCTCTTACCTTCGCATAGCAATGGGGTACGTAGTTTTTTAGTTTTTTTTTTTTTATCAAAAGTGGCCTTTGGCACAAGATGGATGCTACCAACAATCAAACTCAGCTATAATCTGAAAATATGTGGCATGTTCTGAAATCTCTTTTTTCTGAGAAATATTTTTTTGGTTTAGATATGTATTTAGTCCATACGAATACGGCACAATATAGTGTTTAGTCCATCAGAAGAAAGTTTTATTAGACCAAACTATTTTCAAAAATTTTAAAATTTATAAAGACCAAACCAACAAAAAAATGAAGGACTAAAACCAAAATTAGTCATATTTACAAGGATTTTTAATGACCATTCTAAACCTAATTCTTATTCCTTTCTCCATAAGTTCCCAAACACATTCTAAAGAAGAATGTAAACTAAAATTGTTGGCACAAGTGGTTCGGCACTTGGGTCCCTTAACCAAGTGGTTGGGCATGGAGTGACAACAGGAGGTACCACCACTTTACCCCAAAAATAGGCCGACCCGGTGGGAGGGGATTACACCTCCTAGTTATAACAAAAAAGAATGTAAACATAAACTTCTTCAATCCTAAACCCATTGATTCAAGAGATAACCGTGTTTAACTCCCACCGTGTACAAAATTTCCTAGGACCAGCGGCAGTCACGCACTGCGGGCGGACTAGTTTTGACCTGACCCAGTCGATTGGGGGACACGGGACACCTGTGGTCTGTGACCCAGAACCAAAAAAACCCATTGATTCAGTCACAACCTAAAGCAGTTTCAATTAGTAACCATAGCCCACATCATACGTTAGATAACAATCAAACTTCCCAATAAACACAAAAAAATAAAACGGTTATATAACAAAATTAAATTTAAAAATAACGAAAAGGGACGTAAAAAGATAAACAGCGTGTGTGACTGTAACATACCGAGGTAGAGGTGGCGTCCACGGTGCCGTCACGGGAGTTACCACTGGCCCTGGCAACGAAAGCGAGTTTGGAGTTGGATTTTGGAAAGAGTGCGACTCTGTTTCTCGGGTGAGAGTCTGCGGCGACAACGACGGTGATGGGTAGGACGAGCTTCGAGGGCGTTAGGATAGTGGAGGGCAACATGATTTGGCCGGAATGGATAACGGTAGCACAGTGCCAGAACGAAAGTT
This sequence comes from Glycine latifolia, assembly GCA_013407115.1. Lineage (NCBI taxonomy): Eukaryota > Viridiplantae > Streptophyta > Magnoliopsida > Fabales > Fabaceae > Glycine > Glycine latifolia. The sequence continues at coordinate 18,684,937 of CM023949.1, read as the reverse complement.
AGAGATAAATGAAAGGAATATACACAATTGCAGTGGAGAGGAAACTCACTTTGGGAAAACAAGATAGATTTTTTCACAAAATATGTTTTTGGTCATAGTAAATATGAAATATGAAAATCTTCTGAATTTGTTTTTGAAAAATTATCAGTTTTTAGTAAAATTAGTATGTAACGTGCGTTCGCATTGTGTGTATCGATTTGTTGTGATTCGTTTCACTTCAAATTGAAAAATTATTTTTATAATAAGTAAATATATTAAAATTTTAGAAATGAAGAAAATGATTAATTTATAATAAGAATAAGAAATTATGTTTATTGTGTGTAATATAAAGATATGGTAATTATAAGGAAAACGTATTAGTGAAAATTTAACACTTATTTGTGTGTATCTTTTGTCGTATTGCGTATGTTAGCATTCCTTTTGTATGTGTAATAAAGAAAGATTATTTAAGAACAATATGTATATAGATGTAATGTAACATAATTATAAGCATCTGACGATCAATTTGTAATGTAGTACTCCTTAATAATTTTATTAATATCTTACAAAATTCTAGCCTAAAAATAGAATATTGTCTATAAATGTAACTGATTAGTCACAACAATTTCAAAAAGATTGAAAATAAGATTATTACATGATAGATAACATAATATATATTCCAACCAATATATAGTAATTGGTTACTATGAAATATAAAAGTTTGATATCTGTACAATATGCTAATATTCGATGCCTCACATATTTCTTAAGACTTATTATCTGTATATATACTTGCTAGTATCAATGTGATGGATCAAGTTTGAAATTGAGATACTACCTGAAGTAATCAAATGATGATTACAAATATCTATAATAATATGCATCATGAAAAAAATCAATAGAAGATGCATGATGAAGATTAGAGAAATATTGGAGTACACTTATTAAAAGGATGTGCAATTAGCAAAGGTGATGTCCAATTACCATTTTACCCTATTTTTTGCCAAGTGTCATTAATATAAGCTATCTAGTTATGTAATTTTGCTAGTAGTTTGCTTTTATATAGATATAATATATTTGTGAGGATTAGCATATAAATATATCAATATGTGATTTTACTCATTAATGAGATCCTTCTTGCATACAAATGTTTACAATCAGACTAGTAAGCATAAGATAAATAGAAGTATATCATCACATTACCGTGATGATGCTAGGTTCCAAACTTTTGGAGAAGTCAAGGAAACTGTCCACCATGACTTGTTGCTCTTCTCAGTAGTTGTTATTGATTAACTATGCTCTTCTTGCACATCTGTTATTGGAAGGAAAGGGCTTGCACGAAGAAGAGAAAAAACTAAATATGAAAACCCTTTAATTTGTTCAATCATTGCTCTAGTTCCTTTCAACTCCCCAAATCTTAAAATTGTAGCATCCACAAGACTAACTTGCAAAAAATAAATATGGTTAAACAGGTTATGTATCAGCTGAAAATGATACAAAGACATTTGAGATTTCCAAATAGATGTTACCAGTTACCAGACACCTTCTTTCAAAGTGGGAACAAAAAAATCCCTTAAAGAAACATATTTGTGTAAAGGTGAAACATCTTCTTCTAAATCTGCGATGTCAATAAGATTATAAAAATTAGCAACATATTTACACAAATTATATATCATAGTTTATCATGATCAAATTTTGTCACTTTCATGAGATGGTGATTATAGGAACAAACACAATAAAATGATGAAAATTTTAATGTAACAAAAAAATTTATCATGTTTGAATGGAAATGCTCAAGCCCACACTTTATAGATATGGGGCCTCAGTCAAACGGGTATTTCCTGAATTTTTTCATTAATAGATAAAATCATATAAATAATATATAACATGCAAAATCATTTTCAAATTATAGAGTTAGATCATATTGTTTATTATTTGAAGCTTTCATAACTTTTATATAAATAACCAAGACATCCCCATTGATATGTCTGCAAGCTATCAATTTCAGTCAACAACAGGAACAAAAGAGAGAAGATGATAAGGAATATATTTGACCACACATAACACTTAAAAAAAGGTAGTTAAGATAACATATCATCTAAACTGGAAAGATATTTAAAAATTGCAAGATCTAGCATAGTTTATTAATGACAAAATGGATGTGTAACAAAAATAAAAGAAAGAAGTGAGGTTCAATGATAATTTTTTTCTTCTTATGATAATATACCTCTGTTGAAATCAGACCATAATTCATTTAAGACTCCATCTCTTGTCACGTCTATGCAAACCTACCAATAATTAGACTCAATCAATTGAGCTGAGAATCAACAACATTGAGAAATATGAAGGGCCCAAAGTAGGAGATTGTGGAAATCATAACATAAAATGAAAGAAAATTACTGCATTTAGCAAATTTCTAGACAATTGTCAAGTAAATAAGAAAAGAATTACTATATCACCAGTGGTTTAGAGTCTTTTCGAAAGAAAAAATTAAAATAATATTGGGATTTTGTACTTTTGTAATTGGCTTAATACGATACCCTACATATATAGGTAATATCATTGTCTACGCGTTAAAGATATAACGTGTGAGAGAGATGAAATAAATGATATAATGAGTATTAAGGAAATATTAATTTGCTTATAAAAAAGGGGTGCAATTAACAAGTTTTAAGTTGAAATTATTAAAGTGAACTTATCAAAAAGGAAATGCAATATGCAAGTTTTAATTTGGAAACATAGAAATACACTTGTTAAAAGGTTTAATATAACTTGTGTAGTTATGTAATTTTGCTAGTAGTTTACTATGAATATAATAGATTTACTTTTTACATGGATTATATGTGATATTTTTCATATTGGTTATGTATATAAAAAAATTATATTTATAATATAAAAATATATTCATATTTACTATAACCAAAAACATATTTTAAAAATAATCTATCTTGTTTCGATCAAAAATATAATCTATACAGTAATAAAAGAACATTTTTCTGGGTACGTGTCAACTTTTGGTGCATTTTCAGCTTCGGAATCCAGCTGGCAGGCTCACAATAAATCCTAGCTTCGAATGCTACGTGTCAACGCCACATTTCGTCTCATTTTCTCAGCCATCTATACAGTAATAAAAGAACATTTTTCTGGGTACGTGTCAACTTTTGGTGCATTTTCAGCTTCGAAATCCAGCTGGCAGGCTCACAATAAATCTTAGCTTCGAATGCTACATGTCAGCGCCACATTTCGTCTCATTGTCTCAGCCAATTCCAAACCTCTGTTGGGACATGCAAACCGTTGAGGCAAAAGGCACATCTGTAACCAGTGTTGAAGCTAACTGCGGAAAGGCAATGGAAAGCTGTCGACACACTCTTCATCATTCAAATTTCAAAATCTTAATCTTTCTCTTTCCCACGCCTCATAATCTGACACTCTCCATCAACTTTCAAATTATGACTAACTCAGTTTGAAAAATCACGTTAAACATGATTTTTGGATTAAAATTTGAAATTTAAACTCTCTCTTTCCGCTCACTCTCTCATTTTCTCGGTTGTCTTCGCAAAATTGGTTAGCAATTTTTAGCAATTTTCATCTTCCATCCTTCTCTCTCTCAGCTCCAGAGCTTCCTTCCTGCAATGTACATATTCTATGCTTCCTTTTCCTTCTCTCCGCCACCAAACTAATGTGCCGCCGCGCTGGTCGATTTCGACAGGAAGCTTTTCAAGAAGGAGAAGATTAACCTCGCCGGACACGATGAGGTTATTAAATGCTTTCAATATGCTCTCTATTCTCTATCAAAACTTTAATATTCATGCACTCTCTTATCCCTTTTTTCTTTTTTCTTTTCCTTTGTTTGTTTCCTTGTACTTTTTATTATTCTTTTTTCTTTTGGTTTGTTTTTTCTGAAATGAGAATTTTCTGTTTAAGTGTCTTATTTTTGTGTTTTTTTTTTCACGGTAATGATGTGAAACGGAAGAGTTTACTGATAATCAGACTGTCATATTTGAAAAGAAAACGTTTCCCAAGTTTTTTTAAGCACTTTTTATTTACATTGTGTCTTTATCGACCTTTGTTCTATATTATATTTAATTTAATTGTAGCGTAATTTCCGTGTTACTGTTAAGGATGGTTTAAAATTTTGTAATTTTTAAGATAGTGAAGTGTTATTTAGTTGCATGAATATGGTGGATGTTTATTAGTGTTCTCTAACTCTGGTTTTATTTGTTGAGGTCTGAGTATTGAATAAATTCTGAGTGAAATTGAGCATGTATTTTGTCTACTTGCTAATTTTCTTTTAGGTTCACGTTGCTTTGTTTTTCATCTAAAATTTCGGAAATGGAGGATGCGATAGATGATACTGCAACTTTGGATTATGCTTCAATTCAAATTTTTCCTAAACTAAAAAGGTTAGCTTTAATGCTTCGTGGAGTTAGAATTGGGCCGCACATGTTTTTTTCATTTTGTAAAAGTCTTATGGGAACTTATTTTGGTATCATATTTTGAAGTTGTTTAAGGAGTTCTTATCCTCCTTTTAGATGTTCATTTCCTTCCTTCTCTTCTTTGTGATAGTTTTTCTCTTATATCCAGAGAACAAAAATGCTTGTCTTTTGAATAGTTTTTTGTAGTCATGTTTTGTCTACTATGATATTTTTTATAAAAAAAAATTGGCATATGAATAATGATTTGTAGAGTTGTCTGATTTGATGCTGGTAGTATTTTCTCCAGAATCCTTGGGATTATATTGTTGAATAATTAGCATTATATCATCTGATTCACAGGCTATGAGTCGAATTGGAGAGGTACTTCCTTATTTGCTGAAATTGATAGCTGGGTTCTTGGGAATAAATTATTTTTCATTCTAGGTGCAACTTTTTATTTGGAAATTTGTTTTATTTTTCAAAAGGAAAAGTTATAACTTTCAATTAGTTGGTTAATGAATGATATCTGATGCGTGATATACTTAGTTTATTGCTGGCTTAGTTTATCTTCTGTTCAAAATAGCTTATAATCAAAATCTTACTTGGATACCTTCTGAATTTTCATTTTATTGAATCTTAAATAATAATTAAATCCAAATGAGCTCTTAATTTGCAATTCAAATTATGCTATTCACGGTTCTTGCTCACCATTTTCCTTGACTTGCCTTTCTTCACTTGATTATGAACATAGATGAATGTGTCAGATTGTCAGGATAATCTCTGGCTCTTAATTTACTATAATATCATTTGAATATGCAGAGAAGCAAGAGATGTTGTTAAGGCTATAAAAAAGAGACTAGGAAGCAAACACCCCAATTCTCAACTCTTTGCTGTCATGGTGAGTATAATGACTTCATTATGAATATAGTTATTCATAACTTTTTGTGTGGATTTCTAAAAGTTTTACCTATAATGAAAAACTTATATAAAGACAATTTTCACTACAGAAAAGCTTGGTTATTTGACTTTCTTGTGTAGAATATTTACATTTCTTGCTTTCAAGTTCTGTAGTGTTTAACTGAGTCATCTTTGATCTATTGATTTTGTAGTTGCTGGAAATGTTGATGAACAATATTAGAGAGCATATTCATCATATTTGACCTTCTTTTGCTTATTTCCTTTTTCATTTTCTTTGATTATTACTGATTTTCAATCAACTATTTTTCCTAATGTTGGGAAAACTATGAGTAGGAGGATACTTATCTATGGGAAGATGATGATGACAGGTAATTTTTAATTTTCCTTTTTTGTGATGCATTCATATCTAAATAACAACTTTCATTTTTCTCTGTTAGGAATCTGCACACCACTGTAATAGGCAACATCAAAGATTATATGCTAATTATATATAAACATATAAATATAAATATACCCAACATTTCAATGTAATTAGCATCTGTAGCTGTATTTTTAGCTTTTTGTAGGTTGCTATGACCATATTTCTCTACTGTCATTTATACGTGTGTGTGAAACCTAGACAATAAAAAATGACAAAGTATATGCATCGTACTTGTATTCTAATAAGGGCAAGCCAGCAAGGGAAGGATGTGTACCTATTTTTTTTCTCCTTTGATCAATTTTTCTTCTTTCACTCATTCTATGATATAGTTAGATATTGATGAGAAATTATCAACGCCTGCTTACAAATTGTGCATTTGTATCTAGCATTTTTTGTTTCTAAAATTCATGTTAATGTATCTAAACTTTATCATATCTTGATTTCTAAGAATTTCCAGTGTTCTTGTATCTGTCATCTTATAATGACATGGAAACGTCAAGAAGTGGCAATAGCAGTCAATGCTGGCTGCTGTGGAGAGAGGACTGTGCAGTCAATTTATTTTTAAATTGACAGTTGAAAACAATACTATTGGTGAGAAGTCTTTATCATGTTTTTTATGCAATTTTTGCCACTCCTCCATGTATCCAACCATGTATTGTACAAGGGTAAGCTTTCATTTCTGCTATTCAGGTGGTTTTTTACTGGGTGAGTTTTATCCTGAATGTTTGCTTCACTATGGGTGAGTTTAAGATTTTGTTTCTTCTAATATTCTGAAAATTTTACTATTTCTTCTATTTACTATAAATTTTTTGGTTTGATAGGGAATTACGTTTGTTATAATGTTATATAGGAAAATCACAAAATGCCAAACAAAGAAGCACCAAATGACTTTTCCACTTTTGATTTTTTAAATCATTTTATGGGCATTGACTGACTTCATGTTACCATTCCTTATCTTTGGGTATATGCACTGTTATGTTATTTTCGTTCTATTAAAGCCAGCTTCACACATTTTTTTATTTCAAATTTCCAATTTTGTAGGACTGAAAACCCGGCATCTCATTCATTTTATTATTACTAATTACTAATTTAAGGATCCTGGTGACAATACAATTGTTTTAAATGATACCAAAAATGGATGAATTTTTAGGTGTAAATCTTTGTTGTATGTTTGACTTGAAATTGGTGAGAACGACAAGAGGAACCATGTGATAGATTATTGGCTTTTCAATTATTGATAGATTAGTTTCGTGAATTCCTGCATAAGTAGACTAATGTATTGAGGTGCTGATTGGTTTAGCAGCAATTTGTCATGTAAGCTGATATTTGGCAAAGAACACCAACACATGCCCGGGAAGATGCTTCTAACTTTTGGGTAAGCTTGCAATTATAATTCAAAATTATAATTATATATGATGGATTACTGGTCATATAAGCTAATAAAAAAAGTCCTGCTATTAAGCCATAGAAAATGTCCTTAAGCAATTCTGTTATTTCTTTCTAACCTGATAAGCATAAAATTTCTGCTATTAAGGCATGGAAAATGTCCTTAAGCAATTCTATTATTACCTTCTAACCTGATAAGCATAAAATTTTTGCTATTAAGCCATGGAAAATGTCCTTAAGCAATTCTATTATTACCT
>CM023949.1:18628742-18652561 GCA_013407115.1 Glycine latifolia | reverse complement strand
AAAAACTATAAATAATATTAATCGTTGACTTCCTTGCATGGACAGTTACTACGATTATGTCCTTCAGTTCTACACAATGAACATTTCTTAGGCCTATTTGGAATTGGTTTGTTCATCTCATTATGTATACGGGTAGTAGCTGCCCTTCCCGATGTCTGTCGTCGTTTTGAAGAATCAGGCATAAAATATGGACCTACATATTGAGGCCATTGGTCTTCGCTTCCAAGGGAGTGAAAGTGATGTTGATAAACTTTGTAAATGTTTTCCAACTTATATACAGGATCAACAAAGTCATCGTAATTTAAATTGCAATAAGCACACGCTGCAATTGCGTGTGAGCAAGGAATTCGAATGGCCTGAAATTGTCCACAATCACATGACCATTCGTTCAATTTGACAGTGCATGCCATTGCTCATCGCCCAAGTCGCGTGTTTGCAACTCCACCAAACCTAGACCAACTCCACAACATAAATATGAGAGGGAGAACATATGTTTTTTGGCCTCACCAACATCGTCACTGGATAAATAAATGGAATCATTGGAATGCTTATATTGTTCATGGTGAAATGGATAACGGTATCTTGCATGAAAATTCAGAAAATACATGTAATGATATATACGTCGAACTAGACAATATATATTGCGTGACGAGAGATTATCTTCTAAGGTTTAAATTTTATTTTATAATTTTTGTCAATTATTACTATTATTATTGATAATATATTTCTAACTTCATAAATCTTAATTTGCAGTACTATCCCGTCCATCACCACCATGAATCACATGTTCAACCCAATGTACCTCTAATGCATGTTTCTAGATATATGCCCCAACATCATGAACCACATGGTTCTTCTTATCAATCAATGGGCTTTTCTGGATACATGCCTCAACTAGGTGAACAAAGTTCACAACCATTTGTGTTCGCATCATATATGCCTCAATACTTATTCCAAGTTCCTTCGACCTCAAATGTTTTTGAAGGATTCTCACAAAGGTTCAGGACCACTTTTAATACTCCTCCATTTGCATATAACCTACCACCATCGACCTCCTGCTATCGTCCATCATTACCTACTCAAATGCAAGACATGGGTCACAAGGATGAGCAGGAAGATGATAACAACAATTCAAACAATGATAATGATGATGGTGGTGAGGCTGGTGATCATGTTCCTTAACAACAACAAACAATTACACGTGATCATCCTAGAACAAGAGGAGGAAGAGGTCGTAGAACAAGAGGTCAACAACAACCAACAAATCCAGTGCAACAAGATGAGAGACCTCGACGCAACTCAAGAAGAATTCGTTGTGGGACATCATCCCACTTTAAATTTTTTTTAAGGATTATGTAATACATTTTAATTTTTCTCATTTTAATATAACTCTTTTGCATATAATATGGTCATAATTGTTAACAAAATACATTAACATACTATTGTGTCAAATATTAAATTTTGTTAACAATAATTGAATATTATTATAAAAAATTTAATTTAATTATTTTCAAATTAAAATGTTAACATAAAAATACATAAATTGTAAAATATATCAAATAAAATCATATAATACCTTAATTAAACATATATTAATTTGTAAATTTCTAAATTATACGATAAGACAATTTTTTATAATAAAAATACGACACAACAATTAAAATAAAAAACAAAAAATAAATAATAAAACAAAACAATATTATCTTTTAATGTTAATATTCAATACAAAAAAAAATATACAAAATATTAAATCAAAAAAATATATTAAACACATATTAATTAGTATATTCTTAAATAATAAATAAAATAATTTTATTAACATTTACTAAACAAAATAAAATAAAAAATTAAACAAAAGTTTTAAAAATTACAAAGAAAACAATGTAAATAAAAAATTAAAAAAAAGGTAAAGTCGTACTATGCCTAACGACTTTACCATAAAATTTGAAGTCGTATACAGCTAAAATAAAATTACAAAGGGGTCATATATTTATTTATAACTTTATTTTACGGCTTAAAAATCGTATTTTAAAAAAAATTCACCTTACAAAAGTTGTAAATAAATATACGATTTTAATTAAATAAAATAAAAAAATATAAATCATAAAAAATTTACGTTCACTTATAGAAGTCGTAAAAGATTTTACGACTTATCCTTTTTTCGTAAATATTTTTGTAAATAATTTGAAAAATACCCCAATTAATAATTAAGAAATAAAAATATCCCTTTTGATAAATTGGCCTTAGCCCAACACTATTTCATATTTGTCCGTATTCCGTATTTGCAGTGTAACAGCTTTTATGCTGCTAACAGTTTTGCACGAAACAACTTTTGAATTTCTCACAGTTTTTTTTTAAAATAAAATTTAAAAAACAAAACAGAGAGCACGTAACAGCTGACAGCACGTAACAACATCTTACGTAACCACCAATTAGCTAAGCACGTACACCTTGTACAGTTCTATATTGATATAAATATATACTTTGCCTAAAAAAAACAACCATCAACTGATTCTCTTTCTTAGCCAAAAAAAAAAAAAGATCGACGGAAAGCAACAAAAGACGAAAGGTACCAATTAAAGTCAAAATCAGAATCAAGTGAACAAAATGGAATCACTAGAAAAGCTACCATGTGATTTTTATTAACCGCTATTCATTCATTCCGACAACAGATAAAATAATAAAAGAAGGTTAACAATAACTTTCTGATAATTCAATATCTGGTTCTGATACCATTGTTTGAAAAATTATTTCTAATTTTATAGTAAAAACTATCACTCAATAAAATCTCATAATCAAGAAATTTTAAATAAATAATACGTGCCTATTTTTATAGTAATAATGATTTATCTTTAATCTTCTAGCATTTTTTTTATGAGTTTTAGTCTTCCTTAGTTAAATCAATCCTTAAAATATATTCTCTCTAGATGAAAAAAAAAAACTTTATTTGACATATTGAAAATCATAACTCTATATATAGTGTTTATTATTGGATTAGTAAACTCTCATTAAACCTAATTGGTCCAACATTGCTATCCACTTATTTATTTCATATTTATTTTGGAATCTATTTGGACATATCACTTTAATTTATTCAATATATATTAAATAACATAATATAATTATTAATACATTAATACAATATGTGTGTACGACTAGGACAATCAACACAAAATCAGTAATCAAAACCAAGAGGCAAATTTTTTCCTCGATTCGACATGAGAGAACAAGAGTTTCACAAAGAAAAACAATATTTGGCTTATTCGTACATACTACATCACGAAGAGAAAGAACTGCTATTGGGTTGTCCAGACCTCGACAATTCCAAGCTAGAAGACTCGTTGCTTCTAGTAAGCCTGCTTGATAGGACCCACCAATAAAAGGAACAATGGCCTTTCTGCCACGTTTTTAAAAAAGAATGGCCAGAATGCCATGGTCAGGCAAAATTTTTCCAAAATGCCATGCGCGAATTTCGCTACTAACAAAAGCGAATTAGGTGACATGACGTGGTGCAGTATCATTGGGTGCGTAATTCGCCTGGCTGTGGAGCGAATTAGCCACGCCATGACACGTGTCCTGCCACGTAATTCGCAGCAGCTCTTAGCGAATTTGGTGACCAACTACGATCTGCCAAATCAGCCACATAATTTGCTTTTGTCAGTAACAAAAGTCGCGCGTGGCATTTTGCAAAAATTTTGCCTGACCGTGGCATTCTGGCCATTTTTTTTTAAAAAGGTGGCAGAAAGGCCACTGTTCCCCAATAAAAAAAGCTCCAATTTTTTCGTTGAGCCTCATGGTTGATATTCCATAATAATTGTCTTTCTTTTTTTTTGTCCCCCAACTACAAGTTCAGTTTCTATAATATCCTCCTATGATTGATTTTCCACGTTATTACCATTATTAGTGCCAATACACACGATTATTGGGAATAAAGTCTAAGAATTTTTAAATATTTCCACCACCATATCATTCCTTTTTCAGCATGCACGCAACTAGGTACGTGATCTATGTTGGGAAAGACACGTATGTAGAGCGAAATAATTACACAAATAAGTAGTGGTAAATAAAATATTTCTCGCTTGAGTGAACAGGCAATCCAAAAATTCAAGGGTCCAGAAAAATAAAGATATAATAGCAAGAAGAACACCAACAATTTTAACGTGGAAAACCCCCAGTATGAGGAACAAAAACCAGGGGACCAAGTCCAGAAAAATATCCATTATGTAAAATATCAAATAGTACAACAAAGAGTTTCTCAAAAGAACCTCACAAATAAAAGCCTATTCACTCTTAAAATAGTGGAAATAAATAATGCAACAATATTCAAATAGAGACCCATAACAGGGTAAAAATATCTTTTGCCAAAATATAAGAGAAATAAAGTTTTGAGTATACCAAATGAAAGCCCACAATTTTAGGAACAATTGGCTGAAATTTCATCCAAAACAGAGCACAAATGAGTATCCAACCAATACCGCAAAGTGAGCAAAACTTCTTTTCTTTAAGCATAGAAGGCAAAGGGAGAGGCGCAACTTATTCACGTCGGCTTCTTTTTTTTCTTTTTTTTTTTAATTAAAGTAATAGGCCCACTTGAGGATGCCCACTAACAAACTCCCCCTACGACTTAAGTGGGGGCAAATGCCAAACAGGCAATAAATCGACAAACTTCAAACTTCCCCTTTGGTAGAGTCTTTGTTATCATGTCAGAACCATTATCATCTGTATGAATCTTTTCAAGTTCCAACAACTTAGAATTTAAAACATCACGTATCCAATGATATCGCACATCAACATGTTTAGATCTACCATGGAAAGTAGGATTTTTGCCAAGGTGAATAGCACTTTGACTATCACAAAATAAAATATACCACTGCTGCTCAAAACCAAGTTCCTGCACAAACTTTTTCATCCAAAGCAACTCTTTACATGCCTCAGTAATAGCAATGAACTCAGCCTTAGTTGTAGACAATGCAACACATTTTTGCAGCCTAGACTGCCAAGCCACAGCTCCCCTTGCAAAAGTAATCAAATAACTAGAAGTAAATTTTCTAGAATCAATATCCCCTGCCATGTCAGAATCAATGTAACCACAAAGAATAGGCTTCCCAATTCCAAAACACAATTTTAAATTAGAAGTACCACAGATGTAAGGTCTCGGGTGTCCACGTGGCACTTTAACGTCTCTATGTTGTAATTACGTGGTTATAATAATAATTAGGGTAATGACCCTGTAACTAATCCGGATTCGTGTGACCGGGGTGTCATACAAGAGGGGGTGCAATTTGAACTCAGATAAGAGAGGGGTGTAAATAGAACCTTTTGAAGCCAGGTTCGTACTGAGTGTGTTAGTATTTCAAGGAAACCGGGTTAAAGTGTCACCGGGTTATTGCGTAGATATCCTGGGAATAAGCACTGAGAAGAAAGGAACCCGAACGAGGTTGGGTAGTGATGGCTAGGACGAGACCTCGGACAGGGTTGTCTGGACTACACTTACCTATGGGAAGTCATATGCGCTAGACTCGCCAACTCGATAGTTAGTGTTTTCACCAGCTTAACCTATGCACGTGATCCGCACTGACTGTCAGGTCACTAGAATAACACATGTTCACATAGTGACGTATGCGACGTGCGTTAACTCTCAGAGTACTTATATAGCATGCATATAGGTTATTTCGTGCATGACTCATTTTCTTCCTCTGTCCCTTCACCAAAAAGGTGTTCCTTCTCTCTCTTCCTTCTCCGTTTCCGCCATTGTCGAACAAAGAAAGCTTCTGGCTTAGGGAAGATAAGGCGACTTTAGGATGTTAGAGCCTGAGAAGCCGTTCTCTAGTCTCGTTAACAACCTTAGAGGTAAGGAGCGTCGGTCCAGCCTTAGGATATAACTGTTCTCAATTTTTGGGTTAGTTGTGATGAACTCTTTTGGGGTTCTGCATGTCGCCTGTGGGTAACTAATGATGGTAACCTGATAATGTATCGAGTTCCTCTACATGCAACAGGTGAAAATCATTATTGATTTCTTGCATGCATGTATGTAGGGTGCGACGCTGAAGATCGTGGTGTTCGAAATCACGAGGGTGGACGAACCAGTGAGGAACGTCGGACAGGTAAGCTCCCTGTTCTTGAGAGTTCTTCTCTGGACAGCACTCCACCATACTCCGAGGGAGTGATGGTTGTTATATGTCATGATGTATGTATTGAAATTGGGTGTTACTACTTTCTGTTTGATAACATGTATATGAATTGCACTGTGATCATTTTGTGTGATATTTGAGATTCTCTAGCCAGTAGAATGGACAAACATGGACTTTGAGCCATAGACGTTCGTGCGGAACCCAGAGGGAATGTGCCCATTAAGTTGGATGATCTTCCTCAGGGGGTGTCTGCATGAAGTCCTGGGGGAATGTGCCCATTAAGTTGGATTATCTCTCTTGTTATATCCATGTGATTATATACATGTGATGTGTTTTTTTTGTAAGCCGGGATGGCTAGCTTGTGTAATGCCATTTTGATGCTTTGTGTCGTGGAAGTGAACCCGGGAAAAGAGAAGTCCTCCAGAACCCGGAGTTTACTGAGATTATTATCTCACCCCGGTTGGGGATTATATTGTTATTGCGGGTGGTGAGCATAGGGAGGATGGCGGATCCCGAGGCAAGAGGCCCGGGTAGCGAGATAGTCCTAGGGATTCCGGACGAGAGGCCGAGCCGGGACTAGTTCTAAGTGAATCTTAGTTTATTTTGTAGCATGTGGCTCTGTAATTTTGGTTGTGTATTTACGTATGCTTTTATCCGGCCCTGAAAGGTATCGTACCCGGGGTCTTATAAGTTTGTAAACTCATGAATTGTTACCATACATAATGCAAAGCTTTTATCTTTTGTGGACGTACGATGACGTCATTTTTATTAGTTGCTTCCTTAATTATTTTGTTATATTAACTACTGCGCTTAACGACCATAATGGAATGTTAACAACCTGGATGCATACGGGCGGTTACAACGGAGATATCTCAACATCCACTTCACAGCTTTCCAATGCTCAATACCAGGATTGGAAAGAAAACACTGACAACACCAACTGCATGGGCTATATTAGGCCTAGTGCAAACCATTGCATACATCAAACTTCCTACTGCAGATGCATAGGGAACAAATTGCATGTCTTCTTTTTCTTTATCACTAGAAAGAGCTTGTCTAGTGCTAAGCCTAAAGTGTGAAGCAAGAGGTGTACTTACCACTTTAGCTTTATCCATATGAAAACATTGAAGTACTTTCTCAATGTACTTCTCTTGTGACAACCACAACTTCTTGGCTTCTCGATCACGAGTGATATGCATGCCAAGAATCTGTCTTGCTGGTCCCAAGTCTTTCATCACAAAAGACTTGCTAAGCTCCTGTTTCAACCTGTTAATTCTAGACAAATTATGACCAACAATCAACATGTCATCAACATATAGCAATAAAATGATAAAATCACTATCAGAGAATTTCTGCACAAAAACACAATGATCTAAGTAGTCTTTTTGAATCCCTGTTGGATCATAACAGACTCAAACTTCTTGTACCACTGCCTCGGGGCTTGTTTCAACCCATACAAGCTTTTCTTCAACTTGCAGTCATAATTCTCTTTACCTTTCACCACAAAGCCTTCAGGTTGCTCCCTGTAAATTTCTTCCTCTAAATCACCATGAAGGAAAGCAATTTTCACATTCATCTGCTCAACCTTTAAGTCAAGAGTGGTTGCCAAACCAAGAAAAACTCGGATGGAAGACATTTTAACAACAGGAGAGAAAATTTCATCAAAATCAATGCCCTTTTTTTGACGATAGCCTTTGACAACTAATCTCGCTTTGTATCATGGAGCATAATTGTTTTCTCCAGCTTTAACCTATAAATCCACCGATTTTGCAAAGCTTTCATATCCTTAGGCAACTTGACCAACTAAAAAGTATGATTATCATGCAAAGACTTCATCTCATCCTCCATTGCTGCAATCCATTCTTTCTTGTACTCATTTTCCATAGCCTCTTCATAGCACTCAGGTTCTCCCTCGTCAGTGAGGAGCACATATTCATCAGATGAATAACGAGTAGAAGGAAAATATTGTCTAAAAGACCTACCTTCTAAAAGGAACAACAGATTCAACAGAATTATCAGTATCATCATTATCAATATTCTCAACTGGATCATCTGGAATATGAGTAGGGGCATCATCATGATTGTAAAAATCTGCTACATCAGGCGTATATGTATCAGGAATTGGATCAAAATCAACTAAATCATCAGTACTCGAAGACTCTGATTTCTTTGCCTTCCCAATATCTTCAATGGTTTGATCCTCCATAAAAACATCACGACTTCTAACAAGCTTCTTTCCAACCGGATCATAAAATCTATAGCCAAATTCATCATGGCCATAACCAATGAAGATACATTCATTTGTCTTGACATCTAACTTGGACCTATCATATTTTGGCACATGCACAAATGCTTTACAGCCAAAAACACGAAGATGGTCATAGGAAACATCATTCCCATACCACACTCTGTTAGGAACATCAGCCTGTAAAGCAACAACAGGAGACAAGTTAATAACATGTGCAACAGTACATAAAGCCTCACCCCAGAAAGAAGCTGGTAACTTTGCTTCAGAAAGCAAACATCTGACTCTCTTCATCAATGTCCTATTCATCCTTTTAGCCAAGCCATTGAGCTGAGGAGTCTTGGGGGGCGTCTTTTGGTGTCGAATACCCATCTGCCTACAGTATTCATCAAAAGGTCCAAAAAACTCGCCACCATTATCAGTGTGAATACATTTCAGTTTCTTCCCTGTTTCTCTCTCAACCAAAACCTGAAACTACTTAAAAAACACCAAACACTTGGTCTTTAGTCTTCAAGACATAAACCCAAAGCTTTCTCGAATGGTTATCAATAAAAGTAACAAAATACAATCCACCACTAAAAGTCTTAGTCCTTATAGGACCACAAAGATCTGAATGCACCAACTCAAGTACCTCTGATTTTTGGGAGGGATGATGACTCTTAAAAGAAACTCTATTTTGTTTCCCAGCCAAACAATAAGCACATTTTTCTAACCTTCAACATTTCAAACCTATAAGAAGATTCTTCTTGGCCAAACAATTCAGTCCCTTCTCACTAATGTGACTCAGTCTCTTGTGCCATAAATCTGATGAACTATCACAGTCAACAACATTTATAGCATCAACTAAAATAGAAGCTTTCATCCAATACAAACCTGAAAACTTCTTACCTCGTGCCACAATCAAGGAACCCTTAGTGAGCTTCCACTGTCCACTGTAACACCCTGAAATTTTCCAAGTAGAAAGATATTTGTGTTGATTAATTGTTTAATATAAATCTTGAAATCTGCATGGGTGTTTGTGTGTAAAAGGTGAAAGTCAAATTTTGTCGCTGAGATAAGCTATCCGTACACGCATAGTAAAAATGGTGGTGGCTATGGTGGCTGTTCAGTCACGCAAGTGGGCAACTATGATGGCTGTGATAGTTGGCTAAATCAAGTGGTTGGCAACTTGCCTCAATGCTTCGTCTATAAATAGCAGTGCATGAAGCAGAAGCACGATTCATTCTTTCACTCCTGTGCATGTTCCTCTTCTTTTCTCTCTCTAAACTCTTTGCACCTAGAAATTTCTCTTCTTCCACCATACCACCTTTAACTCTCAAGAACCACCATAGTTGCAGTGGAAACACCCCTACGTTAAGAGGAATTGGTGAATGAAGCATAATCCTTTCATTCCTCGTTGCTGGGAGAACTGGTGTTCAAACAAAAACTCACAATTAGGGTGAAAGAAAAGAATCCCTGTTGAGGTAAGGGGAGTTTATTGTGTTAATAATGATTTTTGATATCATGGTTGGGTTAAAGTGTGTGTCTGTTATTTAATATGCTACGTAAAATATATTGACGATGTTTGTAAATGGTGTGAGGAAGACAACTACTGGGATAGGTAGGCCGAGTTATATATCCCTTCTGTTGTGATGTCGGCTATCGGGATGAGTAGGCCAAGTTATATATATATATATATATATATATATATATATATATATATATATATATATATATATATATATATATATGTATATCCCTTGTGTTGTAACATCGACTGCCAGGAAGGGTTGGCCGAGTTGCATGTGTCCAACCTTTGTTTGTGACGACGGCTATCGGGATGGGTGGACCGAGTTACATATATGTCAATCCCTTGTAATGTGATGTCGGCTACCGGGATGGGAATGTCGAGTTGAATGGTTTATGTACCATGCATGTGTGCATGAAGGACGTAACTTAGTCTATTAGTGGTAGTTTGTATACCAGGTTTCTTACCTGGGGTGGCCCATTAGAACTACCGAGCTCAAGTTACTTCACGAGAGGAAGAGAAAGAGCCATCGGGTTCGTCACTCGGCAGAGCTCGTATCTTCTCGGGATTATTACATCAGTTGTTATGGCTGAGTGCCAATCCGGACACCTAATATTGCACACCTATTCACTTGTTTGTAGTGTTTGTGAATGACATTGAGATTGGCCATTGTATTGGCTTGAGTCATTAAATGCATTAATATCATGGCGGTGTATGGCATTATCCTAATCAGGATGAGTTAATCCCGGACAGGGCCACACATTGATAGTGCCCATGGTAATCTAAATGCATTTGGATATACATAAATACCCACGGGGGTGTATGACATTATCCTAGGCAGGACGAGTTGATCCTGGGGCTGGGTCATACATTGATGGAGCCGTGGTGATATTTTATGTATTGACATGAGATGTCGGGACCGAGTGATTAACCTTGCAAGGACCACGGTCAGTAGATCAGTGTACACGAGAATGGGTCAGTATATATGTATATGGGGGCGTATGACGTTATCCTACTCGGGTCGAGTTGAGCACGGGCCTGGGTCATACATTGATAGAGCCCATGTACATACTTCATGCATAATGGAAATAGGATGGTGGCAGTAGCGTACAGACATCTCTGTTTGGAACTCCCTTATGACTCAGGACTAATCACCATGAGGGGGGGAGCGACTTGTGCACGAAAGAATGACCTTGACGAGCTTCTGCATCATTTTCCTGAGAGAGACTATTTCCATGAGGATGGTACCACATTGCATTGACAAAGAGATAAGTCTGGAATATGCATCATGACTAGTCATTTTAAGGTGAATTGTGAAATGTCTCTGGAAAGGGTGTCCATGATTGAATGCGTGATAAAATATTTGACTATTGTTGTGATTTTACAATGTTCGAGTTGTCTTTTTATAACTAATGATATTTAATTAATTATCATTTTTCATGATAGACTCACCTTTGCTTTGTTGTACCTTGTGGATTGGTACCTGTGATGATCATGAACCATGTTCGCGTGAGCAGATGGACAACATTAGGTGACCGGGAAGATGACTTATGTTGGTTGGAGCCGCCAAGTAGCTGAGATATAGATGGGCTAGATCCCAGGCAAGGGTTGTATTTTTGCTAGTTACACCCCTTGTTCTAATGACTACACCCCGATGTTTTGCTAGTTACACCCCGTCATTTAAATCCTTGTTTCTTTTGAGAATTTTGTATAACTCAGACTTGGTTATTTATAATTACTACCAACTTATAATAATTAATATACAGGTATTATGATGTATTGCATCTTTGTATATTCAAATTTTGATTTGTGATATTGATTATACTTACGAAAAATTTACTACTATTTTTTATAAACAAACTAAAAGGGATTTTCAAATATAAATTACCATTAAAAGCATAATTAAGAGTATGATACAATAGCGATGAGGTGGATCGTTACATTAGTGGTATCAGAGCAGGTCGGACCTTCCAGCCAGTGAATTATGAGCTTACTATGTTTCTTATGTGCATACCGTGTTGATTTTTGAATGCTTGATTGTTAAAGTGACTAGTTGTTCTGTGCTAGATTATGTTTATTTATGTTAAAGCTTGTGTAGGATGTTAGTATGGTCATAGTAAGTTTGTATTTTCATGTCTACTATACCATAAGTTCTATGCATTGTTGTGAGTTATCAGACTAGCCACCTGTATAATTTAGGACAATGCAAGGGAACATTATGGCAAGTAGTTCGAAATGTAAAGAATAGGAAGTCTGTATAGTATAACTTGGTGTTTGTTTTGTATTCCTTCCGGGTTCTCACTTCTCGCTATACGTAGGAAGTGATAGCTGGTAGGAATGACCGTGCTATCGCCAATGCTCTTCAAGCCTTAGCTCAGGCATTAGGGAATCAACAAAGAGGAGAAGCTCCAGGAGCTGCGGAGTATCACAGGTTGGACCATTTTCAACGAAATAATCCTCCTTCCTTCCATGGAGGATACAACCTAGATGGTGCCCAGACCTGGATACGGGAAACTGAGAAGATATTTCGGGTTATGGCGTGTCCAGAAGAGCAGAAGGTTGTCTTCAACACTTATACTCTAGTGGAGGAAGCCGAGTATTGGTGGGATAACACTCGCCAACGAATGAAGGCAGAAGGCCGGATAATAACTTGGGAAACCTTTAAGGAGGTATTCCTAGAGAAATACTTCCCGGAGGATGTAATGAACAAAAAGGAGATGGAGTTCCTTGAACTTAAGCAAGGAAACTGGACTGTAGCCGATTATGCGGCTAAGTTTGAAGAATTAGTAAGGTATTTCCCTCACTATCAAGGACAGGATGGTGAGAGCTCAAAATGCGTGAAGTTTTTGAACGGCTTGCGATCCGAGGTAAAACAAGCCGTAAACTATCAAGGAGTCCGGCAGTTCCCTGCTTTGGTCAACATGTGCAGAATATGGGACGAGGTGTAACACCCCGTATGCATTCGGTTCATTAACATTCATTTATGGCCATTAAGCACAACAATTAATTAGAGATAATTAATTCGGAAGCAAATAACAAAATGACGTCATCAAAAGTTATCAACAATAACATTTTTACATTATGTGTGGTGAACACTCACATCATACCACTAGAGAACCAAATAAGCCATATGCATATATCTCAATAATGGCTGTACAAAATAAGAAGGTATTAGATACCATGTCCTCTCCACATACATCAATATCTCTCAAGATATACAACATATACACAATGTACATCAATTGTGCATCTTCCCCTCAGGGGTACAAAATACAGGCATAACAAAACAATGAGCCAACATGCTCTCAAAATAATATGCCTAAGGTTCACACAGAACAATATCCCTACTCGCGCCTCTTACCCTGGGATCCACCATCCGCTCGTTGAGCATCACCTGCAAAATATAATCCCCACACACGGGGTGAGATACAATCTCAGTAAACTCAAGGTTCTTGGAGGTCTCTCCTCCCCCTGGTTCACTTCCATGACATATAGCATCAAAATTGGCATCACACCATCTAGCCATCATGGCTTTCATAAAGCACATCACATGTAAATCACAACACAGGTGTCATTCCGTTGGGCGCTACCAACATCAGGAATGCAACACAGATACAACATAGATATATATAACATTGCACAACCAAGAGAAGATCATCTACTTAAAGGCACATTCTCTCAGATATACAACATATATAACATTGCTCGAGAAAGATCATCAACTGAAGGGAACATTCTCTCAGGACTTACTCGGACATATATGGTACTTCCGAGAGAAGATCATCCACTGAAGGACACATTCTCTCAGGTTTTATTCTATATACATATATTGACCACTTAGAGTTGTTCCACATTACTTTGTCTCTAAGGGAAGTCCATACTTAGTCCATTCTACTGGCCAGAGAATCTCATCAATCATACAACATATATCATCACAGTGTACATCATATACATGTTCTCAATTAAAACAATAACACACAATTTCAATACTACATGCATCATGACAGACAATAACCATCACTCCCTCGGAGTATGGTGGAACACAGTCAATGGGAAACACTCCCAAGAACAAAGAGCTTACCTGCTCTAAGAGTTACACCGGTTCTCTCGGCCTCGTGGTCACAACCACCAACAACCTCTGTATCACGCCCTACATAAAGGCATACAAACAATCAATAACGGTTCTCAACCATTAGAATGAAAAGAAACGCTATTCTTTTCCATTTAAACCTCTTTTCTAAGTTATAAGGACTAGTCACCTAATCAGTGACTTACAGACCCCCAACAGGATCTATCTCGGCCTAATCAAGGCACTAGAGTCTCCCTAAAACTCTGCATAAGCCAATTCAAAGAGTTCAATACTCTATCCATGCCACATTTCAATGATTATCAAGATTGCCAAAACGGTTACTTCAACACATTTTCACCGTTTATATAGTCTCCTGAACACATTTTGTAAAAGCACCAAGACTCATACATATCATAATATCATCAATCTAACCAACATTCTTCCTACTCATACATTTCTCAAAACCAAATTTCAAAGTCCATAAAAATCATACTTCAAGGTTAATCCTTCATCAGAACAACCTCTTAAACATACTTTTCCAAAGGATTCAAGCCTAATTTTAGCTCTAACTCAAATGGGTTACTATTCACCTCAAGAACAAATCCTTAAACAATCGGTAAAACTTGAGTTTCTAACCTCTAAATTGACAAGGAAGGCTAGAGGACAGCTTCTCCAAGCTTGAACGTCCTTAAAACGCCTTCTTTTCTCCTCAGAGTCAAACCTTGTGAATCTCCCTAGAGAATTGGATCTCTCTGTTTGATGGTTTTCAGAGAAAAGTGATGATGGAATCTAGCTCATTAAGTAGTTTCGTTCAACTTTCATGTTGGATGTGAAGGGTTTTGGTCAATGGTTGGGTAGTTATGAAGCTTTCCACACTCGTCAATGGCAGAAGCAGAGGCAAGGAGGAAGAGTGAATTTTGGCCAGAGAAAATACTAAAATGGCCTTTTATAGTGCCCCTGCCCGCGTTCCCGTGCTAACGGCACCATTCTTGGCGCTATTGGCGCCAAATTCTAGAGAAAATTGGCCTTCTAGTACCCTCTGGCGCTAATGGCACCGCATCTGGCGCTACTAGCGCCACTCTGGCGCTACTGGTGCCGCACCTAGCACTATTCGCGCCAGATTCCAGAGACCTCCAGCAAAATTTATTTATTTATTTAATTTTTTGTTAGCCTTGGTCATTATACGAGGATTCCTGAGAAAGGGTGGCCTACTACCGTAATACGAGCCCGGTAAAGGATAAGAAAATCGGGTTACAAAATCGTGGGAAACCCTACACCATTACTCGTAAGTCATATAGTAATCACCCCAGCTATCCAAGAATTGCTGCTCCGGGTTCTTCTGGTGGAAATAGTAGTAGACCTTCTACTTTTCCCACCCGGATTATCTGTTTCAAGTGTGGTAAACCAAGGCATCTCTCTACAGAATGCAAGCAAGAAGGACCAACTTGCTTTAATTGCAAAAAGATAGGTCACCTTCAAATGAACTGTCCACATCCTAAGAGAGAGAGAGGAATGGAAGCGGTCAGCAGGATGAACTCGGACAACCGAGGACCACGGGAAGAGTACTTACTCTTAGTGGTGCTGAAGCCTCAAATTCTCGAGATCTAATCCAAGGTAAATGTTTCATAAACGAGATTCCTTTACTTGTGCTTTTTGATTCTGGCACAACTCATTCCTTTATATCCCTGTTGTGTGTAGAAAGACTTAAACTTTATGTGTCTCCTTTGAATACTAAACTTGTAGTTGAGACCCTGGCTAGTGGGTCGGTGGTAACTTCCAAGGTGTGTTTAAATTGTTTTGTTGAAATTTTTGAGAGGAAATTTTGTGTTGATTTGATTTGTTTGCCTCTTAGTCAGATTGATGTTTGTACTTCTCCCCCTATTTTCAGTGACCAAAACCTCTGCCTGTGAAGAGGATGTCTGCTGAGTACGTCGTCTGAATTCTTCATTCAAAATAACAGGTTTTACAAAATCCATGGTCACAATACCACCAGGAGTAGAACTAGTCAAAGTAACACAGAGATTTTCCCAAGAATCAGGTAGAGTATTAAGCAACCAAAGTCCCAAAATTTCATCATCAAGTTTTACACCTATGCCAGACAACTGATCAAAGCAACCTTGAAAATCACTCAGGTAGTCAGAAATAGAAGTACCTTCCTTATACCTCAAATTCATAGCCTGTTTAAGCAAAAATAATTTGTTGTTCCCTGTTTTAGAAGCATACAAGGTTTCAAGCTTGTCCCACATAGTTTTGGCATGTGAATCATTAGCAATATGATTTAAAACATTATCATCTACCCATTGACGAATAACTTATTCATGTCAGCTTCTTTTTTTTTTAATTAAAGTAATAGGCCCACTAACAATCTGAACTCTCCTACAGAGATATTTGAACGAACTCAGTCGTCGTCGCCACCGCTGCCAATATGAGTGGTTGCCCTAATGTCAGGACCCCATTGACACTTTCCATCATCAACAGTTGAAGCAAATTATAGTTTGTCACATTGATCTTCTGTGTGACCTAGAAAACCACAATAATAACAAAACTGGCCAAGTCTCTCATACTCGAACTTCACTTCCTTTGGCTCTACTCTAGGTTTACGAATTTTGCTTGATCTCTTCAGTGAAACCCTAATGTCCAGGAAGACTCTAATCCTCATGTATGGCCTCGAGAAATTCGAGATACTCTTGTCAGCATATTCAAAAATGATGAAAGAATTCAGAGAGAAAAATCCCTTGATCTACCTCTCTAATGGTAACTCCATGTTTTGGGTGCTAGACTTCAACCATCCTCTTCTTCATGATAGGAAACTCTGATGGTTCTTTCCATCAAAAAACAGCCAACAAGATAAAGAGATAGATTGGGACCTTCATCAATAATTGCATCTTCCAAAATCAGTGTCTCTAGAATGTTTTCTTCAATGGATAAGTTCTCAAGTAGGGGATCCATGGAGGAAACAAACAAAACACAAAATAAAAATAGTGTCTGTCTCACACATACCTAGGAGAAGCCTATAAGGGGTTAACAGGGGAGGAAACCCTAGCCAGGAGAGAGGTCATCTCAAAGAGAAGAGAAAAAAGTCAAATTTTCTATGCCTATTTTTTTAGCCAAACAAGGGTAATTAAGTAATAATACAATTGATCAGTGTGGCCTTGCATGTATCTGTTAAGTTAGTAGACTATGTTTGTTATAAGCTTTCCCAAGTTAAAAGAATATTAAAAAAACATCTTCTTTATAAAAACATAAAATTATATACCTCTCAATGTAAAAAAAGATGGAAATGCCATAATTAAATGTTTGAGATTGACCAATAATCTTTAATATTTTTCAGATATCCCCCATAAAAATTAAATTTAAATTATTTTGGGTACAAAAATAAATTAGTTTAAATATTATATCAGTGTAATAATGTAGTTGCGTTGAATAATTTAAACATGTATATGATTCCACCAAATGTTAAGTAAGATAGTAATTTAGTAAAGGATCTAGGAGCAGGTATTTGAATTGAGGTAAGCCAACAACAACACTCTAATATGATCATTGATCAATGAGTTTGTCCTTAAAAAAAATTACCAATGAAGAATTTACTAGATTTGGTGGTTTGGATCTTGTACGTGGGAAAGAAATTACAAAATCAAGTTTTCAACTGGGGAACACTTGCACGAGCCCATTCAACATAAATTCCCGCAAAAAATGGAAGAGTGTAACTTCATACACAAGCTAACATTTCTACTACACCATTATTTTTTTGAAAAACCCGAAAATACCCCTGATGGTTGGCTGATATATTTGAGCTGAGGTACAGTTGATACAGCATTTTGGTTGCTATTTTCGTTGATTTTGGTTCGCCTGAGTTGGTGTCATTAGTGTGCATTGGTTATTTTTGGCTGCATTGCGTTCATTTCGTCAGAGTTTTGGGTGGGTGTCGGAGTTGCGGAGTGCGTCGTTGAAGGGTGTAGAGGTTAGTGGTGTTGGGTGTCGTACGGATTCGATAATCCATATGAGCTATACGGATTGCCTAATCCGTATGGATTGCATGGATTAGCCAATCCGTATAACCCATACGGATTAGGCAATCCGTATGACTTCAGATTGGTGAATATTTGGCTTTTTAAAAATTAAGAAATTGTTGGAAATATTTATTTGAATAAAATTGAGTTTATTTTGATAAAACATTTGATTAATCAATATATAAATTTAATTATTGTATAAAGATAACAATAAATAAAATGAAACATTATAAATAAGGACAAATTAATTATAAGCAGTATTTAAACACATGTAGTTGCACATACAAATAATAAAAAAGATGTTGAATAACTTTGATTCACATGAGAGACAAACATGAAATGTTACTAAATGTTATATTATGCGTGTGTATTTTTATAGGCTTCCACATGGAGTTTTTTATGTTAAATTAAATTGTTATTTGTTATGATGGACAACGATGACTGGATGTATGACAGTATAATGTCAGAAGAAGTTAATATGGATGAAGACATTGGAGCAGACCTTGATGCGTTTGAATTCAATGAAGACAATGGAGTAGACCCTGATGCGTTTGAGAATAATGATTGTTTAATTGATTGTTCTGCAGCGTTCCAAACGAATGAAGTAATTATGTGAATTTGAATGTATTTAAAGTTGTTAAATGATTATATTTAGCATATTAAATATGAATTATCCATTTGTGTAGGTGTTTGAATCACGTGATGCGGTATTGAAATGAGCTCGTATGGTTGCATTTAAGAATGGTTTTGTAGTGATTATAATGAGGAGTGATACAAAAACTGGAAAAATAGGAAGAACCTCATTTGTGTTAATTGGTTATGAAAGAAGTGGAAAATATAGAGCATGGAAAAAAAGGTTTCACATCTTCAATCTCAGGCACCAGAAAATGTGAGTGTCCTTTTAAGTTGTGGGGTAAACCAATCCCGGGAGGACAAGGGTGGATGGTGAAGCTAATATGTGGCAATCATAATCATGGTTTGGCAAAGTCATTCTGTGGACACCCATATGCTGGTCGAATAACTGAGGAGGAGAAGACCATTGTTGGTGATATGACAAGGTCCATGGCCAAACCAAGAAATATTCTGTTAACTTTGAAGGAGCACAATGCCGATAATGTAATAAGTTTGAAGCAAGTTTACAATGCAAGATATGCATACCAAACGCGTACAAGAGGCAATAATACTGAAATGCAACAGCTAATGAAACTTCTTGAACGCGACATGTATATTCATTGGCATCGAGTGAAGGATGAAAATGTTGTACGTGACTTGTTTTGGGCACATCCAGATGCAGTACAGCTGAGTAATGCATATCATATGGTGATCCTCATAGATAATACCTACAAAACAAATAGGTACAGACTTCCTTTACTTGACATTGTTGGTGTCACACCAACTGGGATGACATTTTCAGCTGCATTTGCCTATTTAGAGGCTGAACGCATAAACAATGTTGTCTGGGCCCTTGAATGCTTTAGAGGGATTTTTTTGAAAAGTGAATTCTTCCTACTGGTGATTGTTACTGATAGAGATTCAGCATTGATGAGTGCTGTGAAAACTGTTTTTTCATATTCAACCAATTTATTGTGTCGGTTTCACATAAACAAGAATGTGAAGGCAAAATGTAAAACTTATGTTAGGCAGAGTCATGCATGGGATCATGTCATGCAAGCATGGGGAAGTCTTGTTGACTGTGCTACTGAAAAGCAATATGATGAATTTCTTATAAAGTTTGATATTGCATGTGGACCGTGGCCTACGTTTGTTGATTACGTGAAGGACACTTGGTTGAATCCGCATAAAGAAAAATTTGTGACAGCATGGACAAACAAAGTGATGCATTTTGGAAATACAACAACAAACAGGTAAGTTTTTTTATTTGACATTGCTTACATTGACATTTGCATAACTTTATTGTATTTAAAATTAATTGATGATATGATACACTGCAGGGTGGAGTCTGCACATTCGACCTTAAAGCGCCTACTGCAGAATAGTATTGGAGACTTGTGCACTGTTTGGGATGCCATGAACAACATGATCACCTTGCAACATACTGAAATCAAGGCATCTTTGGAGCAAAGCACACATGTTGTAGGGCATGTCTTTAAAGTTACTTTACACAACAGACTTGTTGGCATGGTGTCCAGGGTTGCGTTAAACCATATTGCTTCTGAGTATGAGCGAGTTCATTATGCAGGAAAAGACCTTTCTTGTTGTGGATGTGTTTTGAGAACAGCTTACGGTTTGCCTTGTGCATGTGAGCTAGCTAAGTTTGTGCTTCAGAGCATTCCAATTAACACCGTTCATTTTTTTTGGCGGAGATTAAACTTTGCAAGTCAAGGTATGCATGAATTTGAAGTTACCATAAATGAAGAGATTGAAGCCATATCCAACCGTTTTCAAAAGCTTGGTTTGTGTGGCAAAATGACTCTTAAGAGTAAGCTTAAACAAATTGCGTACCCTGATTTAAATTCCATGTGCCCTCCCCCTGATAAGGTAAAAACTAAAGGTGCTCCAAAGAAGAAGATGACAAAGCACGAAAGGTAAACGAGAAGGGATCCGTCTTACTTTGAGTATGTAGACGAGTTTCATTCAGTGCAGAATAGTTGCTCCACTCCAAAACGGTGCAATTCCTCATGTGATGTTCAGATGCAACAGGGGATGGTTCCAATGCTAGATTAATTTCATCCATTTATACAAAACTATATCTTGAATACCATCGATGTAAAAGCAGATGGTAATTGTGGATATCGTGTAATTGCTGCCTTATTAGGTTATGGTGAAGAATCTTGGTCCTTGGTACGCAATCATTTGCTCAAAGAACTTGGAGAATGGACTGATGGATATATAGCCTTGTTTGGTGGTATACATAGATTTGAAACCTTAAAGCGGTCCCTACTGGTTGATGGATTGTCGAAGGTAAACCTTCGTTTTGTTTAATCATTATATGGCTTTAATAACAACGTAAATACTACACATGAAATATATTTTAATAACTATTTATTTACAGGTTACTATGGATAAGTGGATGGATATTACGGATATGGGCCATGTAATTGCATCAAGATATAACGTGATTGTGGTATCTCTTTCACTTCAGCAAAGTATGACGTTTTTCCCTCTAAGAAGTCAACCCCCGAGAGATCCCCACGTTCATCGCATTCTGTGTATTGGTCATGTTTTTGGTAACCACTTTGTGCAGGTATGACATTTATTTGTTTATTTTATGATAAAACATGAATATTTGAAATTGATGATTGTCTAATGTTATTATGTGTAACAGGTTTTCTTAAAAGACAATTGTCCTTTGCCGTTGACTACATTCTTATGGGATAGGCACTGTACCAGTGAAGCAAAACATTGGCCCAATAATTACATTAGTAGAATGCAAATGTATACTAGATGTATGATGTTGCGCACTGAACATGTAGACTTACGAGATGTGTAGAAACATTTGAAAAACAATGAATCAAGTGGTTTTTTGCATAACTGTATCTATATATATTTATAAATCACCAACTTTGTCCAACATGATAAAAAACATAAAAATAATACATAAATAAGTTTGTCCAACAGTAAAATAAATATCAAGTGGGCCACTCAAAGGCGCCTTCGCTGTGCATCTCGTGGTCGTCTTCCTCGAGTATAAACAATCCCGTGGTCCCTGACACTACAGGCTAGAAGCAACATTTGTTGCGTCCTAGAGTATCCGTCGGAGCCCTCTGTAACCATCCCGTCATCAATGAAGGCTTGCAAGCCCTCAGCCAGTCTTTGACAAACAAGCTGCAATTACAATGACACAAATAAAAACATTACCCAATGGAATCAAATCTGATAACATAATGCATAAGTGTATAGAAATATTTTTACCACTGGATGTGCCGGAGACTGGTCCTCCTGAGTGACATCTGATGCATGGGAGGCCCATCTGTTGAAGGGGGGAGGAGCTGGATCAGTAATGGGCCCAGATGGAACATGTAAACGGGTCTGTGCATAATGCGTCGGAGTCATAAATGGGTGTGAGATCCAAAAGAACCACTCCAAATATCCAGCAACACAGTGACATGGATAATGTACCAAGTCACCGGTCGATATAAGGTAATCTGCGAAGTGGACCCATCGCTCGTCAACATCGTCTGTGGAGGGGACTTTCGACATAGGCAGTTCTGGAATATGCTGAATTTGGCCAAACTGTCGAACTACCCTGTCTAGCAAGTACCTAACGATGTGAGGACCCAATCTAATGAAATCGGAAAATAAACTAATCGGCTCAAAATCCCTAAGGGCACGATGGTCCTCATATGTTGTCCAGCAGATGTCATCAGGTCTCAACCTATCGATGCGAGCATGATAAGTCGACAACGGTAATGCCTTCACACTCTTCCAGCGACAGGCACGTGGTTGCGTCTCTTCATACGTATCCTCTGCCGTCTTGTTGCCTACAGTGGGAAAATGCTCATATATCCAACACTACAAGTTGAAATGATTAAAGTCAGAACTAATTAAAAACATAACAAACCCAAACACACACACAGAGACACAAGATAACCTGTAATAAAGTAATGTATCCAGCTAGATGCTTTTCGTGGTGTTTTGATGCATAACTCAAATTCTCATACATATGCACCAAAGCACCAGCTCCCCAAGCAAATCTCGCAGCTTCATCGAGGTCGCAGAAAGGTTCTAAGAACTGAATGCTTATATGTGTCGCACTCTTGTTGGCAAACAAAGTGCAACCAACAAGATGCAACAGATATGCCCTCGCTGCAAGTATCCACTGCCTAGAGTCACACATACTAAAATACAACTCTCGAAGCCAGGACAATCGCACATATGCCCTGTGGCACTGTGTCATCTCCGCTTCAGCCTCATCAACACTGACTTCTAGCAGCTCAACCAACAATGTGATAGCCTCTCCGATATCAATCTGGTCGTAGCAGTGGAACACTTCCATGACAGGGATATGCAGAAGGGAGGCGACATCATCCAACGTAATCGTCAATTCACCGACCGGCAGATGAAAACTGGAAGTCTCACCGTACCATCTCTCTACAAATGCAGACAGCAATCCTCGATCTTCAGTCTCTACTGAGCAATGAATCAATGGACTTAGGCCACTCACAGCCACTAAGCCTTCAATCTCCGGAGTTGACTTCCCGAATTTAGTCACCTTACGTCCATGGGAAGCCAACTTGAGCTCTGCACATTCCTGCAATAAATACATGAACACATGTTTACAATGACAAAAAAACTTTCACATTTTATCCTAAACTAGATGTCATTGTTTTATAAATACCTCTCCTGACCAGACTTTAATAGCCACATGGTCGGCGTAATCAGTCAAGACTGAACAGTATTCTGGACCTCTTGGAAATCCTTCTGTACCTACATCATCCGTCACTGGTACATCCGTATGCATATGTGGTTCCTGAACTGGAGGATCCTTAGGAACACTACCACCCACCCTTTTTCGACGAATGGATGCTGTCGGCCTACGCCGCTCATGATCTCCACCAAAAGGCCTCTGCATTCCTCCTCTAGTCCTAGCCATAATCTGTACAACATTTGTTTATATGTTAGATTATCACTTCAGACTAAATCACATACAAAGTTTGATTCAAATTGTAATCAAAGAATCCCACACCGGGTTCCACAAGTACGATTCACATGCATAGTGACCAATCATGTTCAATTCTAATCAAACAATCCCATACCGGATTCAATAAGTACGATTCACATGCATCAGGACCTATCATGTCCAATTCTAACCAAAGAAACCCATACCGGATTCCACAAGTATGATTCACATGCATAGTGACCAATCATGTTCAATTCTAATCAAACAATCCCATAT
>CM023949.1:18487801-18624272 GCA_013407115.1 Glycine latifolia | reverse complement strand
GTCTCTCATGGGCACCATCAACGTATGGCCCGGCACAGGAACAACCCTGGCCTGGCTAGGATCTCCATACACCTCCCATGTACATATATATCACCCCAAACAAGGGCCGCCCCAACACGGGCTACAAATGTTGTAAGTCTCTCATGGGCACCATCAACGTATGGCCCGGCACAGGAACAACCCGTCTTGGCTAGGATCTCCATACTCTCCCATGTACATACATATTGCCCCAAATGTGGGGTCACTGATGCACTGACCGTGGTCCTTGCAAGGTTCACCACTCGGTCCCGGCATCTCACGTGTCTATACATAGCCTCTCACCATGGCTTCATCAAGGTACAAAACATCTCAAGCCATCACATAGGCTGACCTCAACGTAATCACATACGTCATTCACAAACACTACAAACAAGTGAAAAAGTGTGAAGCATTGGGTGTCCGTGTCAGCACCTAACTATATGAACTCGAGATAAGAATCCGAACAAAGTTGGATGGTCGGTAAAAAGCGGTCAAAAGGGGTAAAGGTTGGACAAGAGTGGACGAGGTCGGAAGAGATCTGTCGAAGTCGGACAAAGGCAGTCAAAGATTCAAGGGCTTGAACTTAACAATTTTAAATAGAATCATCCAACCGAGTAAAGGACCCGATGGCTCTCTTCCCGAGGAAGCACGAGCTCATCCGAGTTAGGGAACTTGATGACTCTTTTCCCGAGAAGGCACGAGCTCATCCGAGTTAGGGAACTCGGTAGTTCACTCGAAGCAACTTGGACTCAACAGTTCTAAGGTATCATCCCGAGTAAGGAATCCGGTATGCCGACATCCGCCAACAAGGACTGTCACGTTCAACATGCAGACATGCATGCTACCTAACCCGCTTAACTCCGCTTACTCATCCTGGTAGCCGACATCAAAACACAGGGGTTTGGCATATATATGCAACTCGGCCAACCCTCCCCGATATCCGACATCACAAACAAAGGTTTGACACATGTATATAACTTGGTCACCCCTTCTGGGTACTCAAAACCTTCACGAATACTTCTGCAAAGTGTCTTGGGGGCTTTTCAGCATCAAAATTCCAACCTCACACACATGCACGGGGAGTTCTTATAACATCAACTCTCCCCTTCCAGAATACCATCAAACATCATTAAACATCAACACAAAACACTAATCAACGAACATAAAGCATAACCCGTTTCATTCATTCAAAGGCACAACCTTTTGGAAAAAAAAAACACACACACACGCGGACATGCATCATCGCCATGGTTGGACTCCCTAGTCCTCAACCATGTTACCTGAAACTATTATAAAACATAATAAACTCCCCTTACCTAACCAGGAGTTCATTCATGAGCTTCACAACGGTTTGTCCTAAGCGTCTGTTCCGACCACGAGGTCCTTCTTGGTGTCGGGATATCGTAGCAACGACGACGAGTTGAAAGTGGTACAGAAGGGTTGAGGGAGAGAGGGTTCTGGGTGTGAGTGAGTTTGGGAGAAAAGGAGAGAAAATGCAAAGGTTGGAGAAAGGAAGAACACGTTCTGCTGTGCCATCTTGCTGCTTATAAACACGGTTGACAAAGCACGTCCATTAAACGTGCACGGCCAGCAACCACAGCACAACAGTGTTGACTTACTTCCCATCACCCATCAAGCACGCATCCCAAAACAAAGCACTCAGGACAACAATTAATACAATAAAATATATAATTAATCAATATAATACACACATAAACGTCCAGCTTAGCAATTTAAAATTCCAGGGCGTTACAGGTGCTCTCGTGCATATGTATGAAAATTTGAACTACGCATCTAAACACCACGAAAAATGTAACGACCCGCCTCGTTGCTACTGTATCATACTCTTAATTATGCTTTTAATGGTAGTGAGCAAGAGTCCATCATGTTAAATAATAGTAGTAAATTTGTCGTAAGTGTAATCAATATCACAAATCAAAACTTAAATAGACAAAGAGGCAATACATCATAATATTAATAATTATAAGTTGGTGGTAATTATAAATAACCAAGTCTAAATTGTACAAAATTCTCAAAAGGAATAAGAATTTAAATGACAGGGTGTAACTAGCAAAACGTTGGGGTGTAGTCATTAGAACAAAGAGTGTAACTAGCAAAAATACAACCCTTGCCCGGTATCTAATCCATCTACATCTCGGCTACTTTGCGGCTCTGTTGCGAAATCGGCAAGTGTACCATTCGTTTCAAGTAATAAAGTGAATAAGTAGAGTATCGTCTCCACAGGGATTGAATGCAATCTTATGTAACTTAATGTCTTAGAAATTGGAAAAAAAAATAATAAGTTTGAGAAAGTTTGTTGATTTGTACTTGAGTACTGTAATTTAAATGATAGAAAATTAACCAGAATGTAAGCGAATGTAATTAGATTTTACTACAGTGATGAGAGATGATTGTAGTTAAGCACAATCCCCTATGATTCCTTCCTACTATGTTCGATTGATTATTAACTTGAACTAATCCTAATTACTCAGCTGATATGTTCTCTTATGATTAGCTAAACCCTAATCCCTTAGTAGTTTAACTCTTTGATGAAATTAAGAACCCTAATCCCTTAGTGATTCCCTCTTAAACCAAGCATTAAGCAAACACAACCTGAAAGTGCTGCAACCACACATCCCTATTCCTAGGCAATGTATTAATTGTTGTTTTACTCATTTCAGAAATTAGAATCCCAATATCCCTATTGTGAATCCCAACCCTAGGTATCTTAACAAAATGGCCAGTCCAAATTAAGAATTATGCAGTGAAGAATAGAGTAAGACAAAGTAAATATGATAACTTCTTATTAAAACCAATCAATACATAGAGGAATTCTTCATAGGTTCATGGCTCAACCACAATACAAGCATTTGAGTGGGTTATTCAAGTTAAATGAAATGCTCTGGACTTCTGCCGCAGATAGCGTGGGTGTTCACGCTGATCGCGTGAGTCATTCGAACTGAAGGATTGAGTTTTGATAGCATGGCACGATTCGCGTGGACGTTCACGCTACCTGCGTGACTTGTTCGAGCTGAGAGTTTGTTGTTTCAGCATCTGACGCTGATCGTGTGGTGGTGGTGCTAATCGCGTGAGCTCTTCGAACTGAACTTGTTTATCTTATCACTTCCACGCTGATCGCGTGAGATCCCATGATGATCACGTGGTTCATTCGAGAGCTCTGGCTTGCTCTTTTTGGCTTCTTTTCCTCTCTTGTTGGTTCCTAGATGATAAAATAACTCAGAATTTAAATTAATATGCAATTAAATGATAATTCATCAATTCCTAATCTAATTTACTAATTCTTAAACAATTTATTAATTAATTAAACCTAAAAACTATTATATGCTGGAAGCATATCAGGCTCCAACCAACATAAGTCATCTTCCCGATCACCTATTACTGTCCATCTGCTCACACGAACATGGTCCGCGATCATCACAGGTACCAAACCACAAGGTACAACAAAACAAAGGTGAGTCCATCATGTTAAATAATAATTAAATAAATATCATCAGTTATATAAAAGAAACAACTTGGTCGTTGCAAAATCACAACATTGTTCAAATATTTTATCATGCATTCAATCATGAACAACCCGTCCAAACACATTTCACAATTCATCTTAAAGTGACTAGTCATGATGCATGTTCCAGACTTATCTCTTTGTCAATGCAATGTGGTACCATCCTTATGGAAATAGCCTCTATCAGGAAAATGATGCAGAAGCTCGTCAAGTTCACTCTATCGTGAACAGGTCGTTCCCCCCCTCATGGTGATCAGCCCTGAGTCACAAGGAAGTTCCAAACAGAGATGCCCCTCTAGTACCTCTGTACCCTACTGCCACCATCCTATTTCCATTATGCATGAAGTGTGTACACGGGCTCCATCAATGTATGACCCAGAACCGTGCTCAACTCGACCCGGCTAGGATAATGTCATACACCCCCCATGTACATATATATTGACCCATTCTCGGGCACACTGATGCACTGACCATGGTTCTTGCAAGGTTAACCACCCGGTTCTGGAATCTCACGTCAACACATAAAATAACACCACAGCACCATCAATGTATGACCCGTTCCCAAGATCAACTCATTCAGATTAGGGTAATGTCATACACCCCTGTGGGTATTTTGTGTATATCCAAACGCATTTAGATTACCATGGGTACTATCAATGTATGGCCCTGCCCGAGTTAACTCATCCCAGTTAGGATAATGCCATATGCTCCCCATGGTATGAATGCATTTAATTAACTCAAGCCAATACAATGGCCAATCTCAACGTAATCACATATCATTCATAAACACTACCAACAAATGAACAGGGGTACAGTATTAGATATCCGGATTGGCACCTAGCCTTAGCAACTGATGTAATAATCCGAATATAATGATCCTGTGATAATCCGGGTTGTCACATAAGGGGGTGCATGTTGGAACTCAGATAAGAAACAGGTGTAGATAGCATCTCTTCAAAACCAGGTTCATGTGACCGGGTTGCCACCTAAGGGGGTGTATTTTGGAATCCAGATATGAAGGAGGTGTAGATAACATCTTTTCAAAATCTGGGATCATGATGTATGTTAGTACTGATAGGAAGACCGGGTTAGTGCATGACCGGGTTATCGCCACGTAAGTGGTGTATATACTTGGCACTTTTGAGAAACGTTGACGTATAGAAGGAACCCGGATAGGGAAGGAAAGAGCAACCGGGTATCTATCTCGTATGTTCCTTCTCCTTGAGTGTTTTCCTTTTCTTTGATGTCCGAGTTGTGATCTCGAATAAGCTCGGGGGGGAGCTCAGAAGAGCTTGTATTTGGTTGACTTGTAAGAGCTACCGGGTAGAGAGACCGGAAGAGCTCGTAACCCCTTTTGATAGAATTACCGGGTTAGGAACCCAAAGAGGTTAGGAGGAATCTTGGACTTGTGAAGTACCAAGTTAGGAACTCAGATTAGATCAGATGAGGTCGGAGGAGGGTGGAACCTTAGATGTACTATAGTACCAAAGACGGGTTCATATGCAATCAATTACGTGAGTTTTGTAAGTGATCAAAACAGTCAGTACTTGCTGTTTAACCCAGACTTAGCCTTGTGATTGGAATGAGTGCTCAGGAACCCGGGGTATGGTAGTGAAGTTGCACTCAATATGTATATATATATCTAACCCAACAACGTTAGTGATATGGAGAGAACTCGGCAGCGTCAGTAGGGTTTAGAGAACTCGAGAAGTCACATGTAACCTGTATGAGGTATAATAAATTGACTTGCCAAACAGTAGACTCAACCCGACAGTCAAATATCTCTACATATTCACTTTACACAAGTGACACGTGTTGACTCTTTGCTAGTTGTTTTGACGCGGGAAGATCCTCATATTATGATCTGACGTGTGTCAATTTTCAGGATATTTAAGATATGCATGAGTGAGATATTTGAGTAGAAACTTTATTTTCACTGGCTTTGCTAAAACACTTTCTTTCTCTTATTCCATACTTCCTCCATTGTTAAAGTAAGAAAAAAAGATTCCTAGATAACCATTCCCTAATCTAAACACCTTCACCTCCAACGTAAGAATTAAAGAGTATCACCATACAAAATAGTTTCCATCCTTTGTTAGTTGTGAAAATCATCAGGCGAAGAAATCATTTCTATAAAAGAAAGTTAAAGTTTCAACCTTTAAGAGTTAGAAGGCACGTTAAGGACATCTAAGCTTGGAGAAGTTGTCCTCTAGCTTTCCTTGTGGTTTTTAAGGTAAGATATGTAACTTTCATAGTATCTTTTGAGTTTGGGTTTTGAGAGGAAAATGACCCATATGAGTTAGGGTTGGTTTTGAGTGGTGTTTCTTTGGAAAAGTATGCTTAGGAGGTTGTTGTGATGAAGGTTCAACCTTGAAAGCTAACTTTTCTAGGTTTTGGGTATTTTGTTATACTCAGATAGATATTTGTGGGGTTTACAAGTCAATGGTTAGTTGGTTATGCTTAAGATCTGGAAAAGAACTGGGTTCTTTTCATGAAACGGTTGAAAACCATTCTTGATATCTTTCTTACCTAGTGTAGGGCGTGATAAAGGAGATATCGGTGATTGGGAGCACGAGGCTGAGAGAGCCGGTGCGGTGATCAGAGAAGGTAAACTCTTTGTTCTTGGGGAGTTTGTATCCCTTGATTGTGTTCCACCATACTCCTGGGGAGTTATGGTTATTGTATGATGCAGTGTGTGTATTTAAATTATGTGTTACTGCTTTTTGATTGAAACATACATGTAAATGATTTGCACTGCGATGTTTGTATTGTGGTTAAGGAAGCCCTCTGGCCAGGGAAGCGAACCATATATGAGAGTATAAGACTCATCCGAGATGAGGTTCTTGGAAATTCATATACGTTCGAGTGCATGAGATGTGCACGGTTGATATATATATGTGCATGAGATGTGCACTGGTGAACTTGTATATCTGTGCTGGAATGGCACGTGGGTGTGATTATATACATGTGATGTTTATAAAAGCCGGGATGGCTATGTTTTTATTAAAAGGCCGGGTTGGCTATGTTATTGCAATGCCTATTTAAATGCTATGTACTGTGGGAAGTGAACCAGGGGGGCTGAGTCTCCAAGAACCCTGAGTTTACTGAGATTTGTATCTCACCCCGTTTGGGGATTATATTTATTGCAGGTGATAGCCAAGGAGCGGGGGACGAGGTCTGGGGTAAGAGACCCGAGTAGGGGTTATGCGGTGGATCTTGATTGATAGGTCGGGTAGGCCAAGGCTGAGTTGGCTACTAATTGAGGATCCCGGACAAGAGTCTGGGATCCAGGTTCGAGGAAGCGGATTTTTGGAAGGCGGTCTTTTGCGAGTCTGTTGACTCAATTTTTGTTGTACTTTTGTAACCCGGTATGGGTTTGTACTATGATGTATCTTTTGAGAACAGAACCCGGGTACTGGGATGTATACAAATTCTATACATAATGTTTTAGTTGTATTGTGTGACGTAAGATGACGTCTTATTATTTATATGCTTTCGTGTTTACTTAAGTTTATTAAGTAATTGCTACGCTTAAGACCATATTATAATGTTAATGAACCGGATGCATATGGGGTCGTTACATTGAACAAGGTCGGAAGATGGCACAAGGTTGTCTAGGTAAGGAAGCCTGGTAATTCACAAGGAAATGGGTACGAGCTCTGCCGAGTAAGAACCCGGTAGCTCTTTCCCGAGAAGGTACGAGCTCTGTCGAGTAACGAACCGGGTAGCTCTTTTCTTAAGACATATAAGTTGTGCCGAGTAAGTAACCTGGTGGTTCTTTTCCCAAGAACATACGAGCTCTGCAGAGTAATGAACCCGCTCAACTCGGTCAACTCATCTTGGTAGCCGACGTCACAAACAAAGGTTTGACACATGCAACTCGGCCAATCCTTCCCGGCAGCCGACGTCACAAACAAAGGTTTGACACATACAACTCGGCCAACCCTTCCCTGTAGCCGACGTCACAACACAACAACATTTTAATATATATATATATATATATATATATAACATACCCCACCCGGTAGTCATCTTCCTCACACCATTTACAGACATCATCAATCTATTTTACACAACATATTAAACAACAGATACACACTTTAACTCAACCATGATATCAAAAATCATTATTAACACAATAACTCCCCTTACCTCAACATGGATTCTTTTCTTTAGATCTAACGTGTGTTTTGTTTGAACACTCATTCTCACAGTGACCAAGAATGAAAAGTTTAAGCTTCGTTCACGAATTTTTCTTAACGGAGAGAATTTCCGCCGCTGCTACAGTGGTTTCTCGAGAGTTTTAGTGGTACAGAAGGTGGAAGAAAAGAAAGATTTCTGGTGCAAAGATTTTTAGAGAGAGAAAAAGAAGAAATCACGCCCATAAGTGAGAGTAAACCATTCTTTTGCTTCAGGCTTATTTATAGACGAAGCATTGAGGCAAGTTGCAAAAAACTTGATTTAGCCAGCTATCACAGCCACCATAGTTGCCCACTTGCATGACCGAACAGCCACTATAGCCGCCATTATTTTTACTATGTGTGTACGGATAGCTTATCTCAGCCACAAAATTTGATTTTCACCTTTTACGCACAAATACCCATGCAAAATACTTTAACAGATTTCAAGATTTATATTAAACAATTAATAAACACAAATGTCTTTCTACTTATAAAATTTCAGGATGTTACAGAAAACATCTGACTGGATACATTACTTTATTATAGGTAATCTTGTGTGTGTGTGTCTATGTGTGTGGGTTTGTTATGTTTTGAATTATTGCCGACTTTAATCGTTTCAATTTGTAGTGCTTGATATATAAGTATTTTCCTACTGTAGACAATGTGGTTGCAGACAATCACTATGAAGAGACGCATCTGCGTGCCTACCGCTAGAAGAGTGTGAAGGCCTTACCATTGACAACTTATCGTGCCTGTATAGATAGATTGAAAGCTGATGATATCTGTTGGACACTGTATGCGGAGCATCGTGCCCACAAGGATTTTGAGGCAATTAGTTTATTTTCTGGTTTCATTAGATGGGGTCCTAACATTGTTAGGTATTTTACAGAGAGGGTAGTTAGGCAGTTTGGTCAAATTCAACAGATTCCAGAGATGCCTATGTTGGAAGTCCCCTCCACTGAAGATGTTGATGACCGATGGGTCAACTTCTCAGAATACCTTATACCAACCGGTGACTTGGTATATTATCCAAGTCATTGTGTTGCTGGATATATGGAGTGGTTCTATCGTATCTCATATCCATTTATAACTCCGACACAGTATGCACAGCCCCTACACATGTTCCACCTGGGCCCATTACTGATCTAGTTCCTCCCCTTGCACCAGATGTTCATCCCCCTGCACCAGATGTGCCACCCCATGCATCAAATGTTACTCTGGAAGACCAGTCGCCAGCACATGCAGTGGTAAAAAGATTACTATTTGTTTATTAACCCATTATCAGATTTTATTACATTGGGTAATGCATTTTTTTTGTTTTATTGTAATTTCAGTCTGTTTGCCAATGGCTGGCTGAGGGCTTGCAAGCCTTCATCGACGACTGGATCGTTACAGAGGGCACCGATGCATACTCTAGGACACAACAGTTGTTGCTTCTAGCTCGTAGTGTCAAGGACTATGACATTGT
Organism: Glycine latifolia; assembly: GCA_013407115.1. Taxonomy (NCBI): domain Eukaryota; kingdom Viridiplantae; phylum Streptophyta; class Magnoliopsida; order Fabales; family Fabaceae; genus Glycine; species Glycine latifolia. The sequence continues at coordinate 18,615,082 of CM023949.1, read as the reverse complement.
CTATACTCGAGGAAGACGACCAAGAGATGCACAACGGAGGCGACTTTGAGTAACCCATCACTCATTTATGTATTGACAAATCGCATTGTTGTTTTATGTTTTTTCAAGTTGGACAAACTTACCTGCACATTTATAATTATATTGATACAGTTATGCAATTAAATAGTTTATTCATTGGTCAAATATTTCTATACATCTCGTAAGTCAACATGTTCAGCGCGCAGCATCATACATTTAGTATACATTTGCATTCTACCAATGTAATGTTTGGTCCAGTCTTGTGCTTCGTTGGTACAATGAGTAGCCCACAAGAACGCAGTCGATGGCAAAGGACTATTGTCTGTTAAAAAAACCTGTTTCATACAATAAAATCACACAAATAATGAGTTTCACAGATTAATATAGTTCCATAAAATAAAATAATAAATGTTATACTTGAACAAAATGGTTACCAAACACATGACTGATGCACAAAGTGTGATGAACTTGGTGATCTCTAGGAGGTTGACTCCTTAGAGGGAAGAACGTCATACTTTGCTGGAATGATAGAGAGACTACAATCACGTTGTATCTTGATGCAATTACGTGACCCATATCGATGATATCCGTCCACTTATTCGTCGTTACCTGTAAGTAAAATAGTTAATGAAATATGTTACATGCCATTTGGAGTTGATTAGTTAATTTAAATGAATAGTGAATACAACAATGTTTTACCTTCGACAAACCATCAACCAGTAAGGACCGCTTTAAGGTTTCAAACCTTTGTAACCCACCAAACAGGGCTATATATTGATCACTCCATTGTGCAAATTCTTTGAGCAAATGATTACGTACCACAGACCAAGACTCTTCACCATAACCTAACAAGGCAGAAATTACACAATACCCACAATTACCATCAGCTTTTACATCACTAATGTTCAAAATAAATTTCTGCATAAACGGATGAAATTGATCGAGCATAAGAACCATCCGATTTTTCATTAGAACATCAGATGACAAACTGCATTATTGTGGAGTAGAGCAACTATTTTGCACAAAATGTAACTCATCCACATACTCGAAGTAAGACGGGTCCCTTCTTATAGACCGTTGGTGCTTTGTGATGTTCTTCTTTTGAGCACCTTTAATTTTGACCTTATTAGGGGGGGCACATGGAATTCAAATAAGGGTACGCAATTTCTTTAAGTTTGGACTTGAGTGTCATTTTTCCACACAAATCAAGCATTTCAAAATGTTTGGATATGGCTTCCATCTCATTCATTATGCTGACTTCATATTCATGATTACCTTCGTCTGAAAAGTTTAATCTCCGCCAAAACATATGAACGGTGTTAATTGGAATGCTCCCAATAACATACTTAGATAGCTCACATGCACAAGGCAAACCATGCGTTGTTCTCAGCACACATTCACAACAAGAAGGGTTTTTGCCAGCATAATGCACTCGCTCATACTTAGTAGCAATTTGATTTAAAGCATACTTGGACACCATGCCAAGAAGTCTCTTGTATAACGTAACTTTAAAAACATGCCCGACCACATGTATACTTCTTTCCAAAGATGCCTTGATTTCAGTATGTTGCAAGATGATCATATTGTTCATCGCATCCCAAACAATGCACAAATCACCAAGACTATTCTGGAGTAGTCACTTTAAGGTCGAATGGGCAGACTCAACCCTACAGTTTATGATATGATCAATTCAAGTCAAAAACATTAAACGTATGCAAATCATAATTTAAGCAATGTCAGACCCAAAAGTTACCTGTTTGTTGTTGTATTTCCCAAATGCATGACTTTGTTTGTCCATGTTGTCACAAATTTTTCTTTGTGGGGATTCAACCAACTGCCCTTCACGTAATCAACAAATGTTTGCCACAGTGTGTAACGACCCGCCACGTCGCTACTGCATCACTAACTCTTAATCACGCTATTAAACAAGTTTTTAAATGAAAACTCCCTTAGTTTGATTACAAAAACATGCTAAATTTTTCGCGAGCACGGAATGACCATCATCATAAGGTAAACATGTGAATAAAATACATAAAAGACATCTCAGGTCATATATATACATATATATAAAACATAGTTTATTTGCAGGTACAAACACTGTTCAAAATGTATAACATGTTATACAACAGGAGTAAGAAATTAAACGTCGGGGTGTAATTAGCAAAACACTAGGTGTATCCATTAAAATAAGGGGTGTAACTAGAGAAATACAACTCATGCCTCGGATCTAGTCTGTCGATATCCCGGCCACCCGATGGCTCCAACCAAGAGATGGTCATCTCACAAGCACCTACTGCTGCCCGTTTGCTCACACGAACCCGGTTCGCGATCATCACAAGTACCAAACTACTAGGTACAACAAAGCAAAGATAAGTTCATCATATTAAACAACAAACAATAAATAACATCAGTTAAGGGAAACAATCCAGACATCATCATATCATCACGAATATCCAAGCATCTCATCACACAATCAAAATGCACAGGCATCCAAACACATTCCATAAGGTGACTTATAATATTTAACATGATGCATGCTCCTGACTCAACTCTCAGCATGCAATGTGGTACCATCTCGAAAATAGCCCATCCCTGTGGTCTCGATGATGCAGTAGCTTATCAGGGTCATTCTATCGTGCACAGGTCACTCCCCCACGGTAGTGATCAGCATCCGGGTGTCAGAAGGAGTTCCTAACAGACGTGGTCCCCCAGTAGCCCGGTACCCTACAACCAATCATCCTATTTCCGTCATGCAAACGCTGTATGTCCCATGGGCACCATCAATGCATGACCCAATTAGGAACAACTCGTCCTGGATAGGTTAATACGTCATGCACCCCCATGTACATACCATCATAATCACGGGCTGCCCTAACATGGGCTCATAGATGCACTGACCTCGGTCCTTGCAAGGTTAACCACCCAGTTCTGGCATCCCACGTGTCTATACATAGCCTACCACCACGGCACCATCAATGTATGACCCAGTCAGGACAACCCGTCCTGGATAGGATACTCGTCATACACCCCCGTGGGTATCTATATATATCCACCCGCATTTAGATAACCATGGGCACCATCAATGTATGACCCAGTCAGGAACAACTCGTCCTGGATAGGATACACGTCATACACGCCCCATGTTATCAATGTAAACATCATCACAAGCCATCACATAGGTCAATCTCAACTATTATCAATATAGACACATACGTCTCTTACACATCATTCACAAACACAACAAACAAGTGAGCCGATGTGAAGTATTAGGTGTCCGGGTTGGCACCTAGGCATGATAACTTAAGGAAGAAAATCCGAACAAGGTCAGTTTAAAGGGTCCTTGGGTTTCTATAAAATACCAAGGACGAACTCAGCACTATGCAATCGATTACATAAGTGTTGTAATCGATTATAACAGATAGCGCTTGCAATACTCGGGATTGTATTAATACCACTAACCTACACAAGATTGTCTGGGTAAGGAAACTCGGTGGCTCACCAAGAGAAAGCTTGAACTTAGAGATTCTAAAGAGAATGGTCCATCCCAGGTGAGGAACCCGGTAGCTCTAAGGAAAGGAGATGAGCTTAACAGAGTAGAAGACCCGGTGGCTCTTTTCTCGAGAAGGCACGAGCTCATCCGAGTTAGGGAACCCGATGACTCTTTTCCTGAGAAGGCATGATCTCATCCGAGTTAGGGAACCCGATGGCTCTTTTCCCGAGAAGGCACAAGCTCATCCGAGTTAGGGAACCCGGTAGCTCACTCTCTCGAAGCAAACTTGAGCTCAACAGCTCTAAGGTATCACCCTGGGTAAGGAACCCGGTATATTGACGTCCACTAATGAGGACTAAGTCACGTCCCGTATGCACACATGCATGCTACGTAACCCGCATACCTATCTCGGTACTTAGCACCTCCATGAACACTACTACATAGTGTCTTAGGAGTTTTTCAGCATCAAAATGCCAACTTCACACACGTGCACGGGGAGTCCTTACAACATCAACTCCCCCCCTCAAGAACACCATCAAACAACACACCAGAATATCGTTAAACATCAACACAAAACACCAACCAATGAGCATAAAGCGTAACACGTCCCATTCAATGAAGACATAACATAACTTTCCTGGAAAACCATATACACAGGGACATGTAGTCATTGCCATGGTTGGACTCTTGGCCCCCAACCATGTTATCTAAAGATATTATCAAACATAATAAACTCCCCTTACCTAACCAGGAGTTTGTTCTACAACTACATGACGGGTCTTCCTAAACTTCTGCTCCGGCCTCGAGGTCCTTCTTGACGTCGGGATTTCGTGACAGCTAGGGTGGTCTTCAAGTTGAAGGTGACATAGAAGAGTTGAGGAAGAAAGGTTTCTGGGTGTGGGTAAGCGTAGAGAGAAAAAGAGAAAGCGCAAAAGATAAGAATAGGAGAAAAACACGCTTCCACTGCACACTCTTGTGCTTAAGTACCCAACTAACAGAACAGGTTTTCCTTTCGTGCAAACACAGCAACCGCAAGTCAACAAGGACATCTAACATCCACTAACACGCATACCAAGGCAATGGCACTCAAAACAGCAATTATCAAATAAAACACACAATAAAACATAATTAATCACCATATCACACAAAAGAAATGTCCAGCTTATGTCACTTGAAATCTGGGGTGTTACACGGTGCACATGCAACATCAAACTTCATAAGACAATCATCAAATTGCTTCTCAGTAGCACAATCGACAACACTTCCCCATGCTTCCATGACCTAATCCCATGCGTTCTTCTGCCGAATATAAGTTTTACATTTTGCCTTGACATTCTTGTCAATGTGAAACCTACACAATAAATTGGTTGACTCTAGAAAAACGGTTTCGATTGCACTCATCAATGCTAAATCTCTATCCGTAACAATGACCTTAGGAAAAAATTCACGTTTAAGAAGAATCCCTCTAAACCATTCAAGGGCCCACACAACATTGTTTGTACGTTCGGCCTCTAAATAGGCAAATGTAGCTGAGAATGTCATCCCAGTAGTTGTCACACCAACAATGTCAAGTAAAGGAAGTTTATACCTGTTTGTTTTGTATGTTGTCTATCAAGAACACCATATAATATGCATTTCTCAATTGTACTGCATCCAGATGTGCCCAAAACAAGTCACGTACAACATTTTCATCCTTCAATCTATGCCAATGAATATACATGTCGCGTTCAAGAAGTTTCATTAGTTGTTGCATTTCAGTATTATTCCTCTTGTACGTGTGCGGTATGCATATCTTGCATTGTATACTTGCTTCAAAGTTGTATAATTATTATCATTGTGCTCCTTCAAAGTTAGAAGAATATTCTTTGTTTTCACCATCGACCTTGTCTTGTCAGCAACAATGATCTTCTCCTCCTCAGTTAGTCGACCAGCATATGAGTGCCCACAGAATGACTTAGCCAAAACATGATTATGATTGCCACATATTAGCTTCACCATCCACCCTTGACCTCCCGGGACTGGTTTGCTGCGCAACTTAAAAGGACACTCACATTTTCTAGTGCTAGTCGTTGAAGGTGTCAAACCTTTTTTCTATGGTCAATACTTTCCACTCATTTCACAACCAATTAACACAAATGATGTCCTTCCTATTTTTCCAGTCGATATGTCACTCCTCATTATGGCAGCTACAAAACTATTCTCATTTGCAGCAGCACGAGCCCATTTCAATACCGCATCATGTGATTCAAACACCTACAAAAATACATAATTCATCTTTAATCTTCTTAATCTAATCATTTAACAACTTTAACTACATTCAAAATCACATATATACCTCAGCCGTGTTGAACGTTGCAGAACAATCAATTAAACAATTTTTTTTTTCAAACGCATCAGGGTTCGCTCCAATGTCTTCATTCATATTATTTTCTTTAGACATGATACTGTCATACATCCACTCATCGCTGTCCATCCTAACAACTAAAAATTTAATTTATTAATAAATAAAAACACCCACATAGATAATAATAACATTTACTAACATTAAATTTATAACATAAAAAACATTAAATTCTAAAGATCACCATTTACATAAACAATCCAAAAATTTACTTTTTGTATTTACTCAATCAAATAATTTCTAAAATTAAACTCCATTTTAATTAAATACATATTTTCAACAAATTATTTAATTTTTTTAATAATAAATTTGTGATTTAAAAAAGGATGAAAGTCTCAACATCACCACCATTTGCATAAACAATCCAAAAATTTACTTTTTGTATTTACTCAATCAAATAATTTATAAAATTAAACTCCATTTTAATTAAATACTTAAAATCACAAATTTTTTAATTTTTTAATAATAAATTTGTGATTTAACAAATGATGAAAGTCTCAACATCACCACCATTTGCATAAACAACCCAAAAATTAATTTTTTGTATTTACTCAATCAACTAATTTATAAAATTAAACTCAATTTTAATTATATACATTTTTTCAACAAATTTTTAATTTTTTTAAAGGCAAATTTGTGATTTTAAGTCATACGAATTGCCTAATCCGTATGGTTCTTACGGATTAGCCAATCCATAATCCGTATGTATGTTACAGATTGCTTAATCCGTATGGTTCTTACGGATTGGCTAATCTGTAAGAACCATACAGATTAAGCAATCCATAAGGATGTTAAGGATTGCTTGATTTGTATGATTCTTACGATTTGGCTAATCCATAAGAACCGTACGGATTAGGTAATCCATAACATCCATACGGAATACTGAATCCGTACGAATCAAAAACATCACCATTGACCTCTGTGTCCACCACGATGCCACTTGACCACTCCGACAACCACCACGACGCCACCACTCCGACGAAATCAAAACAATGGCACCATCTACCACCAATGCACGACCGTTCCCAACAACTCAACTCAACCAAAATGAAGGGAAAAAAAACCATAATCGTACATGAGCTGCAACCAACTCAAATATAAAAGGAAACCTGCAGGGGTATTTTCAGGTTTTTTTCAAAAAAAGCAAATGGTGTATGGGAAAATTTAATGGTGTATGAAGTTGTTGCCGAGTTGTTTTTGACACCTACCAAGGAGCTGACCCTTTCTTTATTCTAAAACTATCATAAATTATGATTCTATTGAATAAAATGCATAAAGTAATCATAATTATGTTGCACAATCAATTTCACATTCCTTTATCATAACAAAATCATGATTTCGTTGCATACATGTACAATAAAATCATGATTTCATTATATATTTTTTCGCCCCAGACATAACATAATTACAATTAAGTTGTTACCTTTTTTGGCATACTCCTTTAATACAACGAAATCCTAATTCTGGTGTGATAAAAAATGTTCAACAAAATTTTGATTCCGTTGTGATAAAAAAACACAATAGAATCGTGATTTGTGATTTAATTGTAGTGTTCAAAACCCAAATAAAAAATAATGAAATAGTGATTTGGTGGAGATTTTTCTATAACGAAATCACGATTTTCTTACTCTTTTTTTTTTAAAAAACAATAAAAATGGTGGAGGAAGGAGAAGAAAAGGTTGGGTTAGGGAAAGGCTGCTATTGCTGGTGGAGGAAGGAGAAAGGGGAAATGAAGAAATAAAGAAATAAAGAAATAAAGAATGGAGGTAGAGGGAAGAGTGAGGAGTGGGAAAGTTTTAAATAGGAGATAAAATTGGGATTTCAATCCTTGGTGGAGCCAAGAGTAGGGGACAATAGTAGTTCCCTAACGGCACTAATCAACCAGCATGCACCTCTTGTGCTCAATGTTTAAGAAATATGGTTAATAACTTGTTTGGTTACTATTTTACAGAAAATACTTTTTTAGTCTCACTACTTAAAACCAACACATTTTAGTTCCTATATAAATACCCTTTTAATCATCGCTACAGGGACTTAAAAGGATTAAACTAATATGTGTAGGGACTAAACAATTTTTAAAAATGATTTATACAAGAACTAAAATTGAATGTTTTAAAATATAAATACTAAAAGATTTTTCTTTAAAGAAAAGAAAAAATCCAATAATGTGAGACCTTAAATTTAATTATTATTTCCAATGTAAACATGCATAAAAAGAAGGAGCATATATAGGCTGATAAAAAAGAAGAAAAAAAAAGAAGAAGCATATAGAGATTGATAAAAAAGAAAAAAGAAAGAGTATATAGACACCATAAATATTAATTTTAATTTTCACATCCTTTTTTCTTATATTCATTTTACTCTAATGAAAAAACTTAACTTACATTAACTTTAAAATATAATAAGTGTTTTTTGTCTTTTTTATTTTTTAAAATGACATTTTTTTCCATAAAAAACATTCAAATAATTAAAATACAAATACTTGACAAATATCTCATATAACCATTCAAGTATCTAATATTATCATTAAAATAATTATTCAAATATCTCAAATACATAAATATCATTCAAAAGTCTTAATAAATGGTAATCTTCTCTAAAACAACACATACCATAGTCTCAAAATAAAATTTAATCATCCAAACATTAGTCATAATTTAGCAACATTAAAATCTTAAAATTAAAAAGACTAAAATATTGTCTCTATGAAATTACTTAAATATGAATTTTGTCCTGCAAATTGTTTTATCTATTTTTTTTCTTCATAAAATTAAAATATATTACATTTTTATTTGAAGCTGATTCCCATACTTAAACATCACTTTCTTTCTCAAGTGTAAATACCATATTGATCCAATCAATGGGAACTCACTTCTTAATTTGGGTAAAAAAAACCCCACATATTCCAAAAAAGCCGCCTCAAAGTTTCAAATTACTCTTCCCAAACCTTCAAAGGAGATTTATCCGAACAACAAAGTCTTCTTCCAAATCTCGAATGCGTAAACTCACGAACAAAAAAAAAAAAAAATTAATCTCCTCCACTAGCAACTTGAAGATTCCGTGTACCACACTACCACCTCTGCCATTTCCTTTGCCGCTTCTAAAGGCAAGGCACCCCGTGATTAATCACCTGTTTAATTTATTAAGAATTATATTCTTTCCCAAAACCATTATAGTTAATAAAAAAATTGAGAAAATATTGAACCACAGGGAACAGGACCTGGAAAAAATATTAGTTTCTACAGGCTTCGCCGATTTGGTGAATAACTGGGCTCTATTTTGAGAACCCAAGTCGATGACAGGAACATCCTCCTCACGTCCTCCGGCAACGGAGCACGGCTAACTCCTCTGTCGTCGTAGTTGTTAGCAGCGTCGTCAAGAGTGGAGTCGTCGGCGACGGAGAAGGAAACGACCCAGATCCGCCACCCACCACCGTCCCTAACCTCACTCCGGCGCGATCCCGACCAATACCCAACTTTACCGCCTCGACCAGCAATTGTGAATTCAGATATGGGTTTTCTCATAAATGAGATTGTGACATGCTTGCTTGCTTGTTGTGTTCTTCCATTTAATGATTGTTGTTTTGATTTTTTATTTTGGTACTGAGGTTGAATGAAGTTGGAAGAAGATGAAGAAGGTTTGGAAAAAAGATTCTAAAATTTGTGTGGTTTATTTTATAGTTTGTGACGTTTTTAACTCTTATAAATTATATTTTTAAAATTAAAAATAAAAAAGAATATCTGATTTGAACATTACCCAAGTTAACTGCAAGATAAAAAAAGTGATACAATATAATTTTTGTAACCACGAAAAATAAATAAATAAATATATATATATATACAATATAATTTTTGTAACCACGAAAAATAAATAAATATATATATATATATATATATATATATATATATTATAAAATCATTCTTTAGAAATTTTACAAAAATGAAAAATATATTTTAAACAATTAAAAAAACTAAATTATCAAGCAAATATACATAACTAAAATGATTAAGATATAAGCAACTACAATATTTAATTCTAAATTTCATACTCCAAATTCTAAAATTGAATCCATCTCACTCATAGATTGAGTTGGATTGAGTTTTTATTAATATTGTAAAACTTTGAATTTTTTAGCTTTGTTCAGTCCAAATTCTTGCCTAAATTATAGATTAAATTTCTCTCTAAAGATTCCACTTAGCCATTAATTCCCACTAACCATTAAGTCTTTACTTCCCATTAGAAAATGATTTTTTTTTTACGTCCCACTAATCTTCATAATCATTTAATAAGTCCTACCAACCATTACAATGATTTAGGAAGGAAAAAAAAAACACAGACTTAGAAATTACCAAAAAACATTTGAACTAATTAATAAAAAAAATGCAAAAATTCATGAAAATTTATGAAATGGGATTCAATTGACTCACCTTTAAATTTCTGTCCTCTCATTTTTGTCTACCAATCAAATTTGTTTTTCTTTAATCTCCCATATATTTCTTTCTTTTATATTGCTGTTAGCCTGACACGGTAAACAAAATCACTATCAACTTTTAGCGAAAATTTAATAGTATTAATTTCCACGGACTCAGTTACAAATTTTAGAAAATATGAAGACTAAACTAAAAATTTAGTGAAATCATAAGAATTTACCCATTGATTTAACTTATATTTGAAAATAATGGAACAAATATCATTAAATCAGCATATTGATTTTCTTTATTTTCCAACGAATAAAAAATAAAAAAAGTAAAACCAAACATATTGATTGTAGCATATTGACAATTCCTTTTTGCACATTGCGTAAAGGAAGTTACCCCGCATAGTTCATAAAAAAAAGTGGCACTGTCATAACTTATGTATGTCTTTAGAAGTTACCATCTTGTAAAATCTTTATGTATGTTTATATGAGATTTAATTATCAATTTAATCCTCAAATTATTTTAAATAGTTTAATTTATTTTTTAAATTTTAAAAAGATTTACTTTAATCTTTAAACTTTTAAAAATAAATTTATTTGATCTCTAATTTTTAAAAAGGTTTAATTTGATTCTCAAATTCTTAAAAATGAATACTTTAGTTTTTAAATTGTTAAAAATAAATCAATTTATTCATCAAATTCTTAAGAACTTAAAGAGCTAAATTGAAACATTTAAAATAATTTAAAAACTAAACTGATTCATTTTAAAACTTGAGGATCAAATTAAATCTTTTAAGAATTTAGGATACATTGACTAATTTTTAAAAACTTAAAACTCAAATTGAATCTTTTAAAAATTTAGACCAAGTTGAATCATTTAAAATAAATTAGGGACCAAATTAATAATTAAACATTTATGTAATTATTGAAAGATAAAATAATTTATATACTGACCATGTAAAATAATTTTATATTATCATATAATCATATAATTTTATATATAATAAATTTATATACTTTTATGATAGTGAACTAAAAATTATATCAAACTTAATTTATGATATGATATCATTGACAATATTAAACTCTTAGTGAAATGCCTAAACTTCTAAATTGATGGATTTGAAATGTATAGATAGTGGGGTATCTCTAGTAAAGTAAAGAGTTGGAGAGGAAATTAAGACTTTGAGTCTTTGAAATTGTCCATCCGACATGAGTCTTTGAATTAATTATTTTTTTATACAAAAGTTGTTAAACATTAGGTACACGACTGTTTTGTTTTACTTTATATATATATATATATATATATATATATATATATATATTCAAATGCATGTGTGATTATTTTAACTTAATTAGAGGTCTCAAATTTAATTCCTTGATATGTTGATGTGTTAATTATTTAAAATAAAAACTTTATTGTATTTAATGATCTTATCTGATTTAAATATGATTGTCTTATTTGAAAGATAAATGTGGTATAAAAAGACATATTTCCCCTCCTCCTCTCTTTCCATTAATCATCCAAAGTTTCACTCTAGTTAGAACACAACACAATCCTAAATAAACACCATCACCATGCTGGTTCAATCTCTATGTTAGGGTTTATTGGACTGAGGATAAAAAATGGAGGGGTGTCATCCTTTAAGCTGAATGAATAGGTACTCGACTGATGGTTGCATAAGAAGAATCTTTGCCGAACTAATTATTGTTCCCTATTGACTTGGAAATTTCCAAGCTAGTGTATACAAGTCATTTTTGTAATCAATGATCATCACCAAAAAAGAAATTGTCCAATACGACGACATGAGTCTTTGAATATTATAAAATTATTTACACAAACTATTAAACTTAAAACACTTGACGGATGTGTACAAAAGAATCTTGCAAAACAAATTATTCCTTGTTGACTTGGAAATTTTGAAGTAAGTGTATACAGCTCATTTTTGTAATCAATCATCTTAACTAACATGATAAACATTTCATGGATAATTATTCGTACAAAGTAAAATATTAACATTATCTTTCTAAATGACAATAGACTCAATTTTCTTAAATGTAGAACCCTCTAATTATTCGTATTATTCTCTCAACAAGCAAGACCAACGATTTTTTTATTAATTAAATGCGAGTGACATTTTGTCACCATCGATTCATATATTACAAAGTCAAGTCATTCTACAAATTTTTAATGATTCCAACCAAAAGGGCAAGTCACCGTCATTCTCAGCTGGAATGGTTTGAACACAGGACAAAGGGAAGGATTAGATAGTAAAAGATGGAAACAACAATGGTCTGTTTGTTGACGGAGTCTACGGAGCGTAATCCAAACTTGTTAAGCATCATGTAAAATAATTTTCAGCTATTAGATATATGTTTATAAAAATGAAAGGCATGAATCGAAGGTGATAGACTGGTCTCAATTGTAGCGGATCCTTTTTATAAAATTTTCAATCACAGAAATCATATGCGTCAACAATAGCATCTTTCCTTAGATCTGACAATTGCAACATCTCCCTGGAGATCTGGTGATGACGACAACATATCCACACAGATCTAGTGACAACGAAAACTTCTGTGGCTTAAGCAACTTAACATCACATTGTTTGAGTCGGAGTTTAAGAGTGAAGTTTGTGTTGTTGTAGTCACAAAGGCGATAGAGGAAGACGTGGTCAAGGTTGCGACTGCCGAAGGAGAATGTGGCCATGAAATACCTTTCCGATACTGTTGCTAGAAGAGACAAGTGACAACATCGTGTACATAGGAAGCCCAGATCTAGTTTTTTTTTTTTTGTGGGATTTTAGTTTTTCATTGAAGATATAACAACACCGACCACCATTTTTTCTCCACGACGCCCCTTTTCGTCCTTCAAAGGCAAATGCTAATGATGGTTTAGGCGTGAACAGGAATCTCTGTAAAAAAATGTTAGTGTAACAGTCTATGCGTGCTTGCAAAAGATCTCGCTAAACTTAGATCTCCAAGAATCTCCGACAAATGCTAATGGTGGTTTAGTGCAGTTTAGATTTTTTCATTAAATTTTTCAGATCCATTCTTGAAATTTAATTGATTCAATTGGAAATTTTTTAATTGCGTCATGGTTTTCAGATTCCGTAATTATTGTTTATGATTTTTAGTTAAGATCCTCCTCAAAAAGAGATAGAGGTAGAAAGAAGAAAAGAGAAGGAAAAAGCAAAAAAAAAAAAAATTAATTTTCTAAATAGGAAGTGATATCCGACCGTTGAGATCAAGAAATTTTGCTAATGCATTGAATAACATATACATTCAAAAGCCAAATACAAATTACACACCATGTCAAAAAGATATTTCACTTTCGCACAATAAAATTCCTCCTGTTTGGCAAAGAGAGAAATAGAGAGGCAAAAGGAAGGAAAAAGTGGAAATTGAAAAAGAAATAAGAAATAAAATATGTTCGATAAAGGAGGAATAGGAGGAGTGAGAAACTAAAAAAAAGTGTGGTAGTTAAAAATTAAACCGTCACATTTAATATTTTGTGGCAGCCAAAATTGAAAAAAAAAATGAAATTTAGTGGCAGTTTTAGACATTGAATGAAGATTTAAAACCGCCAAAAGAAACATATATAAATGATTTTAGAAAACAATTAATTTTCACATATTACAATTGATTGTTTCATTTGTTTGTCACAAAAAATTGATTAACAATGGATTTTTTATTATTGTTTTTTCTATTTTTATTCCTATTTCTCTTCAATGAACGCCCATATTTCAACTTTGTTTTTCTCTTTCCTATTTTTATTGATTTAATTTGTCACTTGTTTTTTCTTTCTTTCTAAAAACACCCTTAAAGGCTTAAATTATCTATTCTTTTCTTTATTTAAACTCTTTAAAAAGAGAAGGAAGGAACAAAGAAATGTGAAACCTACACACTTAATAATCCCTCTGAATTTGAAAACAAAACAAAAAAATTTGGTTTGAATAATAAAAAGATCTAAAAACCCTTATTTTATGTATACTCACCTTTTTCTTTATCTAACAACTTGATAAAAATGTTACTAAAAACTTTGGTAATATTTTAAAAATATGATCAAATAATAATAAATGTTACTATTATATTTTTGTAACATTTTATTAAATATTATGTATATGTCATATTGGATAAAATGATATATATAATCATTTACGTACATATTTTTCTTTCATTTTGTTTTTCACGCAACCAAACAAAAAGAAATATATATATATATATATAAAAGCACTTTTTTTCCTTGTTTCTCTTTTCTTTCTTTTCTATATATATATAGAGATTTTTATAAGGTTTAGACAAGTCAATTTATAATCAATCATTCAATGATATAATGAACATTAAAATTAATTAATATTTTTTGTCGTGTTGAATATTTATTTCTTTCGTTCATACGTAGAAAATATTCCTCCCTCATAATATTAATCATAATGATAATTAGGTCCAGATCACAATGCTCACGGACACCATATAAAATCAAGAGTAATAATATAATATATAGATATTTCTACATATCACAAATACTACATTAATATTTATTTATTTATTTTTATCACGTAACATCACTTATAATACTTTCATTTCTCTATTGTTTCACTTTCTTTCACTATATGTTAAATAAGATTTGTCGTCAATGGATGATTTTCCACAAATCAAAGAATCTAGGCTACAAGGGGATGTCAGGGAAACTACGCTCACATACAGACACACAAAATTACATCAGTCATTTTACGACGATATATTAAAATTAATTAAAGTAATTGACTCAAAAAATGGCTATTAATTTTTCAAATTTCTTGAAGTTCTTTGAGTTACATAGATAGTAGTTAGAGCCTTATTGGGAGTGAAAGCATCGAGAGGTAGCTTACATGCTTGATTGGATATATATGCATAAGAATATAATGAATTTGTAATATGAAGAATTGAAGAGATTATTAATTTAAATGAATGTTCACCAATTGAGAATCACAAATGTATATATATTAATTGAAAAACAATATTTGCATGACTCAATAGGAACAAGCATTAATTACGTGAACATTAATATTCACGCCTACACACAACCAACGAAACGAAACTTTTATGTTGTGGAAATGAAATAATTAATACTCAACATATATATAACTAGAAGATGATTAATTACTTTGACCATTTCTTCTTAAGATACTTGTGCCAAATGCCGTACAACAAAATAAGTCCAAAGACCCCAACCAAGACTCCGATGATGATGCCAAAGGTGGATGTGGATGAAGATGAATCTGAATCATCAAATGTTGATGAAAAATAAGACGTTGGTGGTGGATATGTTGTTGGCAAAGATGGTGTCCATTGGGGAACCGTTGGTTCTGAAGGAGTAGCCGGTGGTGGAAGATCATAATTTGACATTGGCGTGATATATATTTATATATATATATGAAAGCTCAGTTCCAGTGTTATTTGATGAAACTCTCTCTCTCTCTCTCTCGCTCTCTCTCTCTCTCTCTCTAAATTTTTCCCTATTCTTTTGAGTAATATGAATCACGGAGGAAATATAATTTTATAGGCACAATGAATGCAAGTATGAGGCTTGCAACTTTTTTTATTCTTGGCTCCTTTTAATAGTACACAACTTTTAGAGGTTGGTATGTATGTAACCGAAACGAAGCAATTAAGCTTCCTCAAGGGAAATGTTCCAAGCTATATTCTTTGTTTGTGTCATCTTGATTGGTCAATAAACAATTATATGGGTCACGATCAACGGATTTGAATTAGGCAGAAAAATCTTCAACCTTTAAGCAATTTAGTGAGAAAAATCAACAACCAATTATTTGGAATATATATACAAGAAAGAGATTTTTTAAGAAAAAAATTAAAAATATACACTCAAACACACTCTTTTAAACATATTATTTCTTAGTGGTTGAAATTTATTAACAATAACAAAATTATGTCGATCACATATCATATTTAATGATTATCTCTCGTAATTTTATAATTTTCAATAAATTTTGACCAATGTATTTGAAGGAGTATGTTATAAAATGTGTTCCTAACATAGTTTCAAAACTTGGAACGATCCGGTTGGTCTGACCATGAACCGATTGGTTGACCAAGTCAAGTTGATTATCAGATCACTATGCAATCAAAATTACTCAAAACGATGTTGTTTTGTTGTTGCAATGGGATTGTTGATTTGTTTTCGATATTACTTGTTTAATTTGTTGTGTTTGGAGTGTTTATGCTTGATTATTTAAGGTATTTGTCATTGTGATTTTGTTTATGAGTAGTATTTTTTTTGGGACTTTTTTAAGACATGTGTACTGTCAGGGGTTCACAAAATACATGTGGTAACTTACGTGGTGTTCCAACACATACATCAACTCTCCATGTCAGCCCTGGCACAAGAGCACGTACGTCTCCCCCTCAGCAGTCAGCCTGATGTGTTAACAGGTTATCTTTAACGCCTTATTATTCAAATATTAACGATAATGTTGTAACCTCCCTACTCAATTATCTACAAAGAACAAATTATCTATAAGATACGCATTATCTATAAGCCTAATTATTTGTAACTTACAATTATCTGTTAGTCATTATCTACAAGCTAATAATTATCTACAAAGGTTGTTACACCATTGTAACAACCCCAACATACAAGGACCCGAGGCTTCCCCCTCACTCTATAAGTATCAGGTTCCATCTCACCCTTTGATACACTTATTCTCCATAACTCACGTACTTACTTGAGCGTTAAAGTCTTTTGTTTTGAAGACCCCCCCTCTTGTTCTCCTAACAAAGGCTACTTAGTGTCCAACATGCAAGATTTGGAGCTCGCCTAAGTCACGACCACCCTACTATTCTAGATTTTGGTAAGTTCATTTGGCACCCACCATGGGGTCGCGATAAAACTTACCCTACGGCCTCGCTTTTTCATCAGTGGCCACAGTCTAGCCTCAGACGTTGTACTCCTCTTGAAAGCTTCATTCCTACCATGACAAACATGCTAGAAACATATACCCTCCAATAACTCTAGACCCACATAACGGAGATGGAACATCATCACGAGGAGAAACTCTGAAAACTGAAGGCTAACCATCATTAGCTGGAGGCTCGAGTGAGATGCCCTCAATTTGACAAACACTCAGCTCGTACAACGAACGAGCATACTCAAGGGGAATCAAGACGGTCTCAGCCTATCACATATATATAGTCCAGAAGGGTGGACTACTCGTCAACACCCTTTTGTTGACCACATCATGGAAGTTGACCTACCCCTAGGTTGGAAATTACTCAACCTAGAGCGGTACGATAGCACCACTGACCAGATGAACATCTGGATGTTTTCCTCACTCAAGCAAACCCTATGTTGTGTCTTTCCTACATCCCTCAAAGGGGTAGCATTGACATGGTATGGGGGCTCCCCCTAAGGTCCATCGACACTATTGTCAAATGCTTTAGTTTGCAGTATGAACCCAGCCTATCACATTGCATAACTTCTGCCGCATTGGCCAGTCTACGACAAGCAGACAATGAATCTCTTCGGAGTTTCATGGAAAAATTTGGACGAATAGTTGTGCAGAACTGAAACCTCAACCCAGAGGTGGCATTGCACTCCATGTTGTTAGCCCTACGACAAGGTAAGTTCGCGAACAACCTATGCAAGAAACCCCTCTTCTAGCATGGACGAGTTATGCGAACAAGCTAAGGGATACATCAAGATGGAGGAGACATAGAGGTTCAGAAACAAGGTCCAAAAAGTCAGACAAAAGCATGGAAAGAAAAAATGAGAACCAAGACCGACCCACAAACGTCAGACAAAAGGCATAAGCCAGAAAAGTGCCAGCCTTTCCCAAGGGGACCCAGGTATGAGCGCTACATACTCTGATAGTCAATCACACCACTATCATGGAGGAGGCCTTCAACACGAAGGTACCCGTAAAACTACCTCCACCACTGCCTCCTAGGCCAGGATTAGACAAGAGCAAATAGTGTAGATACAATCATAATAGCAGTTATAACACAAAAGACTGCTGGGACCTAAAAGACAAAATCGAAGAACTCATACAAGCTGGGTATTTATCCCAGTTTGTGAAAAGGCCCGGCAATCACCCAATAGGAACCAAACCCAGGGGACACCAAGAGGATCAACCCATAAATCAACATGCTGACAGGAGAAGGGACAAAGCAGAAGATAGAGGGAGGTAGAGGCACTGCCAATAAAGACGTGAACGACAACCTCCACATGAACAAGAAAATGAGCCCACCCAACAAATCAGAGGTGCAATCAACACCATCGCAGATGGATTTTCCTATGGAGGGCTCTCTAGCTAGTCTAGAAAGTGACACTTCTACGCTATTCAGGACATCGACATCAACTGTGTCGATGTTCCACAACCACGAAGTCTCCCACCCATTACTTTCACCGATCAAGATTTCAAGGGTATCAATCCTGTAAACCAGGATGATCCCATGGTGGTCTACATCGTGATCGCCAACTTCATGGTGTCCAAGGTCATCATCGACCAAGGAAGCTCCACAGACATCCTGTACTGGAGAACATTTCAAAGGCTCAAAGTATCATCCGACACAGTCCATCCTCACTCTGGACCTTTCCTTGGCTTTACAAGGGGAGGGTAGAGACCAGAGGCTACGCAGACCTCATGACTACCTTTGGTTAAGGCCAACTTTCAAGGAGCTTCACAATTAGGTATTTAATTGTCGATGCAGATACCTCTTACATTGCTTTGATTGGCAAGAAAATATTCAATGAGCTTGGAGCCATCGTCTCCACGCCTCACCTCAAAATGAAGTTTCCTATCTTGATGAGAGAAATAATGATTGTCAAGGCAGACCAAAAACAAGCCCAATAAGTCGAGAGCTTGAAAGTTGCAACGTATCCTCCCAGCAGCAAGGAGCCTGACAGACATCATTCCACAGTGGGTGGTACTAGTCTAGTCATGAACGTGGGCGAAGTGTCTCCAATACAAACCTTGACCATCTACGAAGCAAGCCAAGCTGGCATCTTTATTATGGATCAGCGCAACGACACCGTTGACAAAGGCCTAAAGCCTATTGAAGAACTTTTTCGGACTCAAACCCAGGTAGTGCATGCTGCTCAGCAAGGACCTCACTAGCCATAAGCACAAACGCAAAGCTAACATCTTCTACAAAAATGTAGACCTATTCGCCTGCAGCCATTTGACATGCCAGACATTCACCCTAATATCATATGCCACAAGTTGGCCATCTTCCCTCAGGCCAAACCGGTATCACAGAAGAAGAGGAAGATGAGAGACAAATGATGCAAGGCGGTCACAAAGCAAGTAAACAAACTGCTAAAAGCTAGATTCATCAAGAAAGTCAGGTACTCCACCTAGCTTGCCAATGTCGTTATGGTCAGAAAAGCCAACAACAAATGATGAATGTGCACTGATTACACCGACCTCAACAAGGTGTATCCCAAATATGCATATCCTTTGCCTAGCATTGATAGGCTGGTCGACGGGGCATCTGGGTTCCAAGTGCTGAGCTTCCTGGATGCATATTCTGGGTATAACTACATCAGAATGCACTCCCTGGAGGAAGAGAAAACAACATTCATCATTAAAGAAGCCAATTTTTGCTACAGGACCATGCCCTTTGGCCTAAAATATGCAGACGCCATATACCAATGACTAATGGATTGAGTCTTCAAACAACAAATTGGACGAAATGTCAAGGTATATATCGACGACATAGTCGTCAAATCTCAGAGTATAGTCCAACACGTGGCAGATGTAGAGGAGGTTTTTGGATAAATCCGTAAATACGATATGGGAGGATGGTGGCATGGTTCGTAGAACTGTTAGTGTTTGATCTCCAGTATGAACCTCGTGACCCCATGAAAATACAGTTCATGGTAGATTTCCTAGCAAAATTTGTTGATAATAACCAAACCACCCCAAACTGGTGGAACTTCTACATGGACAGAGCATCAAACGTAAGAGGAAGTGAAGCTGACATCATCCTTGAAGGGCCTGGTAATGTCACTCTAGAGCAAGCTCTCAAGCTCAACTTCAAAGCCTCAAATAACCAAGCTGAATATGAGGCACTCATAGCAGACTTGAAACTAGCAAAAGAAGTTGGAGCCAAAAAGCTAAGATACTACACCAACTCTCAGTTTGTCCAAGGACAAGTGACCAACAAATATCAAAGAAAGGAGACAATACTCCTCTGGTACTATCACAATGTTAACACGCTCATTGACAACTTTGAGTGTTTCGAAATGAACCACATACCCAGGGAAAGCAACACCAAGGAAGATATGCTATCCAAGCTAGTTAGCACCAAAAAGATCGAGCATTTCAAGACTATAATCCAAAAGACACTCCAAGCTCCCACCATAAACACCCAGAAGGTCATGCCAAGCTGATAAGTGCCCTAATTCAGTTAAAATCATGTCTTAAATAAAGGCACTTATCCTTTGATTTCATAAGCTTTTATCATAAATTTACCCTAAACCTAGTTAAATAGCTCCTATTACTTGTATACATGTCATTTGTCATATTTCGGAAGATTAATCCAACATGTTTTGTATTTTGATAGATTCCGAGGATTTCTGGGGCTTCCAAAAAAAAAAAGCAAGCAAATAGGGATCATAAAGCAAACCTGGGAGGTGCATCAAGCAAAACAGGCCCAAGGCCCAAAAAGAATTCTCCAGAAGGGACATTTGACTCGCTTGGGCGAGTGAATCTAGTGTAATTTGATCGCTTGGGCGAGCTACACCAGCAAGTGGCCTCCAAGTGGGCCAAGTGGACGTGCAATTGGGCCCTTAACTCGCTTGGGCGACTGAAACATGAATAGAATGGTCGCTTGGGTGACCAAACGTGAGCAGATCAGCCCCTATAAATACCCAAGCACCCCCAAGGCTCACAACATTCATTCCAACTCAAATCTCTTCTCCTCCTTGCTTCTTCTAAGCTTTTTCTTAGTTTTTTGTAGTAAATATTAGTAGTAGGTAGATTAGGAAAGTGAGAGAAGTGAGATTTAGTGTGGAGACTCTGCCAGAAAGAAGCAGTGATGGGGCCCTTCATCAATTCTTCTCTTAAGGAGGTTCTCTCCATGCTTGGTTAGTTTCTCTTAAGGATTGGATGTAATCTTCTTACCTTTAAGTATTTCTTTTAATATTTATTTATGCATAAGTCTTTCCTATTTATTATTGGTAATTTTATTCCGTTCTTAATGCTTGATTCTACTTGATCACTAGTTTCATGAAATTGGATTCTGAGTTTAACTGGAAAGTACTCTTAGAGTTTGAACTGAATAATTTTACTCATTACGTTACGATCGCTAGGAATAGGGCGTACCGTTTTGATTGCATAAAAGCACGCGATTATAATTCTTAATGCTGAGATATTTACTTTGTATGCGAGGGATCGATATTCGGTAAAAATCCTTAGAACTCGATTGCGAGGGATCGATTCGAGGTTAACATAGTGTGCATCAATAAGGATAGATAATGATTATTGCATGGTAATATTAATTGGATACCGAGGTATGAATGATGAAATCCAAATCCTACGCTTTTCTTGAATTAATTAAAATCATTTTATTAGGTTCCGTACTTTTTAAGTTATCTTTCGTTATTTCCATAAAACCATAAAAACTTCGACCATACTCGTTGTACATAACTATTCAACTGTTAAGTTTTATTTGGATTAATTGAGTAGCACAAGTCCCTGTGGAGACGAACTTTTATAAATTTTGTAACTTACAACGACAATTGGTACGCTTGCCAAAAGTCTAACACAAGCGAAGATGAGGAATAAGACTGGATGCCCCCTACAAGAATTTCCTAATTCGCAGGGTTGAATACTATGTCATCCTGGATGGTGAGCTATTCAAAAGAGGGTTGACAACACCCTTGCTCAAATGCATGACAACTAGCAGGCATACTATGTCATGCGAGAGTTTCGTGAAGGGATCTGTGGCCTCCATACTGGGGGATGCTCCCTTGCCACCAAAGTGGTATGTGTCGGATACTACTGGCTGACACCTTTGACTTCACCAAGAGGTGCAGATGATGCAAAGAGTTTGTAGACATCCCACACACCCCTCCTGACAACCTTCACAGCTTGAGCTCCCTTGACCTTTTGCCATGTTGGGAATGAACATACTGAGACCACTGCCAAAAACCCTGGAGCAATCAAATTCCAACTAGTCATCATTGAGTATTTCACCAAATGGATTGAGGCAAGGCCATTACGAGAAACCTCAGCCAACAAGGTGGAAAAGTTCACTTGGAAACACCTCATATGCAGATATGGCCTTCCTTACGCCATTATCACCTACAACGATACTCAATTCAAAGATGAGGCTTATGAAGACTTCCTAATGAAGCTAGGTGTCAAGCACCTCGTGACTTCTGTCGAACAACCCTAGACCAATGGTCAAGCGAAGGCAGCAAACAGAGTTTTCCTTAGGACCCTGCGCACAAGACCTGAGAAGTCCAAGGGTCTATGGAAGGAGGAACTTCCCAGTATACTCTGTGTCTATCATTGCTCACCCAGAATAGCAACTAATGAGACACTTTTCTGACTCACATATGGCATAGACGCCATGACCCCCATCGAAGTTGGGAACCATCGACAAGGAGGATGTTGTTACCTTGGTGAGCCTAGACAAAACCCAGGATGGACGCATTCCTGGTCGCATCTCCAAAGGCTCATCAAATTCAAAGTTCGCCCTTACTGAGCCCCTCCACTGCCAAGTCTCGCCTTCGCAAAAGTCTAAGGTATGCGAGGTCCATCCTTGACATGCTCTTCTATTCCTAAACTTTATCTTTGCAGGGATACAAGGTTGCAGGAACATGACAAAACTCAGGACGGACGAGTTCCTGGTCGATCTCCAAAGGCTCACAATACCCAAGGTCCGCGCTTGGTGAGTCTTGGTCTCTAAATGTTCGATAAACCCAAGGTCCACCCTTGGTTAACATTGCCAAAACCCAAGATCGATGAGTTCTTGGTCAATCTCCAATGGCTCAGGAAATCCAAGGTCCATCCTTGGTGAGTCTCAGTCTCTAAAGGTTCACAAAACTGGTCCACCCTTGGTAAACTTCGCCAAAATCCAGGACAGACGAGTTTCTGGTTGATCTTCAAAGGCTTGAAAAATCCAAGGTTCACCCTTGGTGAGTCTCAATCTCCAAGGGTTTGCAAACCCAAGGTCTACCCTTGGTGAACCTTGCCAAAATCTAGGACGAACATTTGCCTGGTCCAAGGTTCGACAAACCCAACGTCCACCATTGGTGAGCCACCCCATTTGATAAGTTTTCTCCACGTGGAAACTCAAGGTATGTAAAGTCCACCCTAGACCAACTTTTATACTCCTAAAATCTATTTTTGCAGGAATACAAAGAAACCCAAGGTCCACCCTTAGTATATAAAACCCAAGACATACTCTTAGTAAGCTCTGTAACGACCCGCCACGTCGCTACTATATTACTAACTCATAACCATGATATAAATTCATTTTAATAAAAAGAACACCCCTTTGGTTACTTGTGAAGATGGTGATAATTTTTTTTCCTCGAGCATATAACGACCATCATCATAGAATATACACGTAGATCAAGGTACTCATAAAACATTTCCAATATATGTACGCACTTGCAAAACATAATTTAATTACAAGTACAAAGATTATGTCTCAAAAGAATATACATCAAGTGTTTTACAAATGAAAAGAGAAATAGAAGTCACGGGTGTGATTAGAAAAACAAGGAGTGCATCCATTAAAACAAAGGGATGCATCTAGAAAAATGCAACTCCTGCCCGGGATCATGTCCATTGACATCTCGGCAAAACACGACAGCTCCAAACAACCCGATCTTCTCCCAAAGCACCTACTGCTGCCCATCTGCTCACACGAACCTGGTTCGCGATCATCACAGGTACCAAACCACAAGGTACAACAAAGCAAATGTGAGTTCATCATATTAAATAACAACAATAAATACAACAAGAAATGAGCACAACTCGGTCAAGAAGCAACACGGTCATCAACATATCAATACAAACATTCCAAGCATCCATCAAACACTAACATATACGGACATCCACAACCATTTCATAAATCGACTCATAAAATCTAGCATGATGCATACTCCTGACTCCATTCTCATTATGCAATGTCGTACCATCCCGGAAATAGGCCAAATCCATGGTACGAATGACTACTGCAACTCGTCAGGGTCACTCTATTGTGCACAAGACTCACCCCTCATGGTGATCAGCCAAAATGGGTGTCATAAGGATTTCCCTACAGACATGGCCCCCCAGTACTTCTCATACTATGCAGTCAATCATCCTATTTCCATCATGCAAATGTCGTATATTACGTAGGCACCATCAATGTATGACCCGACTAGGAATACAATCCTTCCTCGCAAGGGTAATCCGTCATACACCCCTATGTAACATACCGCCCACACAAGGGCCCAACGATGCACTGACCGTGGTCCTCGCAAGGTTTACCATCACCCAGTCCCGACATTTCACGGATGCACTGACCGTGGTTCTCGCAAGGTCTACCACCACCCAGTCCCGGCATCTCACGACTATACATAGAATATCACCACGGCACCATCCATGTATGACCCAGAACCAGGCTCAACCCGAACTGGCTAGGATAATGCCATACACCCCCGTGAGTATTTATGTGTATTCCAAACGCATTCCTCATCTCGGACCATCACATAGGCCGAGTTCGAATGCCACCAACGTAATCATATACGTCATTCACAAACACGTACAAACAAGTGAACCGGTGTGAAGTACGAGGTGTCCGGGTTGGCACTTAGACAAACTATTTCAAGGTAAGAATCCGAACAAGGTCGGACGAAAGCGGACAAGGTCAATCAAGGCCGGTAGAACTTGAACAAGGTCGGTAGGGGTCGGTTAGAGGGGTAAAGTTTGGGTAAGAGAAGACGAGGGTAGCAAAAATGGACGAGGTCGGAAGAACTCGGTCGAGGTCGGTTGGGTTTGCTAAGGATTTGCCAAAGGCGGTCAAGAGGTCCTTAGGTTTCTTATAAAGTTCTAAGGACGGGTTCAGCACTATGTAATCGATTGCATAAGCATTGTAATCGATTACAACAGATAGCGCTTGTAAGACCCCGGGTTTGTATTTCACTAACCCACACAAGGGTGTAAAGGAACCCGGTAGCTCATTTTCCAAGAGCATACAAGATCTGCCAAGTAGGGAACCCGATAGTTCTCAGGGAAAAAGGGGTTTGGACTGGGTAATTCTAAAGGAAATAGCCTACCCCGAGTAAGGAACCCGGTCTCTCTAAGAAAAGGGAAGGATGAGCTTCTAGAGGCGACACGTGTATGTAACCCATTCGTTTTAGAAAAGGAACACAAGCTCAATCGAGTAAGAGAGTTCGATGGCTCTTTTCTCGAAGGGACACGAGCTCATCCGGTTTAGCAACCCGGTAGCTCCCTGTAGGTAAGGTAACTTGAGCTCAACAACTCTTATGTGTTACCCGGGTAAGGAACCCGGTATACCTTATAAAAAAGGAAACGAGTCGTAACGACTCTAAGGGAACGACCCCGAGTAGGGAACCCGGTCTACTGACATCCGCCAACAAGGACTAAGTTACGTCCCACATGCATGCATGCATGCCACGTAACCCGCTCAACTCGGCCTACCCATCCCGGTAGCCGACATCAAAACGCGAGGGTTTGACACGTATATCTAACTCGGCCTACCCATCTTGGTAGCCGACATCAAACAAGGGATTCATGTCTACGTGTAACCTGGCCAACCCATCCCAGTACTCATCACCTTCACGAACACTTTCCACAGGTGTCTTAGAAACTCTTCAGCATCAAAATGTCAACTTTATCCACATGCACGGGGAGTTCTTAAAACATCTACTCTCCACAAGAACACCAAACATCAACACAAAACAACACTCAACAAATTTAAGGCATACCAAATCCCATTCATAAAAGACGTAGCTTTTCTGAAAAAAAACATCGCACACACCAGGGACATGCAGTTATCATCATGGCTGGACTCCCTGGCCCCTACACCATGGTACCTAAAGCTGTTAAGAAACATGATAAACTCCCCTAACCTAACCAGGAGTTTGCCCACGAGCTTCAGGGTGTGTTTGTCCTAAGCTTCAGCTCCGACCACGAGGTTCCTCTCAACGTCGAGATTTTTGCAACAGCTATGATGACTCTCGTAGGTAGGAGATAACAAAGAAGGGGGTCGAGAACAAGAAGTTTTTGGGTGAGTTTTTAGACAGAAAACAGAGGAAACGAAAAGGTAGAAGAATGAAGAGTGAACTTGTTGGTGTGCCAGCCTGCTGCTCATAAACACAACTGACATAGTACGTCCTTTTAGCGTGCTCAGCCAGCAACCATAGCACAGCAGGGCTAACTTACGTCCAATACCCATCAAGCACGCATACCAAGACAAAAGCACTCAAACAACAAGTTATAAATAAAACAATTAATCAACATAACACATGTAATTTTAATTAATATAATGCACACGCATCAAGCATCCATATTAGAACTTATAATCCGGGTCGTTACAAGCTCACTCCTTTGGAACTACGACAAGTATGGCCAAAGATTAGTCATTTATCCTCGAACAAGAGGAAAAATGAGATACCAACAAACTGGTCAGCAAGACCTTCAATAAGGTGGAATTTAGATTACCTCCTCATAAGCGTTAGGGGAGAAGGTCTGCAAACCGAAATGAAATGTATGACAAGACCTTTAATCAAGTTGAAATCAAACCTGAGATGATTTTGCATCATCTAAGCTCTCTATTTCTGTCAAGGTCTCGCTTCCTTTGCCACAAGGACATCATCCAAGTGGCCTACCCTTAATATTACTGAGCATTGCATTAATAAATGACAACAACATACAAGATATAGAACAAGCAGAGAAAAATTTCATCAACAAAGGGAAACATTTACATTAAGAATAATACTTGTTAGAGTTACAAAGATTTCACGACTCAAAATCAACAAAACAAATAAAAAGGGGGCAACCTAGTTGACACCTTCCTCCGCAGAAGTAGTTATCTCTTCCTCGTCTAGTAGAACACCGTTCTTCACATCCTTGAAGGGGTCAAAAAGAACCAAATCAAGGTCCTTGGCGAAGATTTCAGCTTGCCTAATGACCTTGTGAAAACCTTTTTCATGCTACTCCATAGCCTCATTCTTATAGATGAGCAGCTCCTTTTCAAGCTCCTTGCGAGCCTCACTCTCCTCTGACGTCTTGCGCTTAGACTTTTCGAGCTTGGACTCTGACTCCTTCAAACAAGCCTCAAGGTCGACAACCACCTTGTGTAACGACCTAAAATTATTCTAGATATTGTATTTTTATTAGGGTTAAATTTTTAAAAAATTGTTAGATAATTTTTATTGCTATTTCATTTTTACTGAACGGGTCCTAGTATAAATTCTAAAATGTATAGATTATAGAAGGTGTTACACTGATATATATATATATATATATATATATATATATATATATATATATATATATATATTATAAGTAGTCACAGTCCTTGTTACAAAAGTCATTATTAAACAAGTACAGAATTTTCCATACACCGGCCTACTTCATATCTTCATTTCTACACCATCACCAATCCAGGGTATTAAGGAAATTGACCACTGTTGCCATCTAAAAAAAAATGAAACAAATCTAGTAAGAAATAAAATTTCTCAATAGGCAAAAACTAAACCACCAAACACGTTAGTACGTTAGTAAATAATTAATATATTCAAATGAAGCAATAAAATAATTATGCAAACTATATGGATGTATGAGATAAATTTTCCCAGAGTGCATATGGCTTCTACATATCGTACTGTATGTAGCTACACCTCGTACTGGATGTAGACGCTGCGATCGTCTTACGCAAACATGCATGATTTTTGCCATATATTTGCACCTGGTCACTACATATCGTACTGTATGTAGTATCAAATTTTGTTTCACAAATCTCGTACTGGACTTGGTAACATAAATCAACATATTATCAGTCAAAATCCATTCATAATAACATCCATAAGCAAAATACATACCATCTTATGAAAAAAATTGTTATCATAACATCATACGTACCCCAAGTATGGTTAAACCACCATACCTTATTCAAATAAGATCATTACCACTTAGGCATGACCTTTGAATATCCTCAAGCTATAAAAAAATCATGTTAGTAACCTAACTAATAAACCACAATATATCTCTAAAATAATTTCTAACACCTTTAAACTTTCACAAGAAAATTATAACCTAGCATGCATTTTAATCTCCTTTCACCTACCACCTTGCTACTTCATCCTCAAATTTAATCACTCAAACATTTGAACCATTTAATTACATACCATTCAATCTCTACTTCAAAAAAATTAATTCAAAACAATCCCATAATAAAAATATTAACAAACAGCCCAAAGGTCATCAAATCACTCACAAAAATCATCAAATGTGATTCCAAATATCACTAATATTTCAACCTATAAATCATTACCTATCCTATGGTTAAAATCAACATTTCCACATCATAAAATAACCCTCAAATGACATGAAATTACAGCCTAAATAATAGCCATAAATCTATACATTTAAGCATGTAAATTAATCCAAATCAATTCTTAATTAAAGATTGAAGCCTAGCCTACCTCAAGTGAGTTTGAGTTTGAAATGGAAATAGATTAATGGCTGTCTCCCTTGGCTATCTTCCTTGGAATATTCTCTAGGAAATGATGTCTTGAAAAATAAAATGGCTGAGTGGTAAAAGATGTCACGGTTGGAAGCAAAAAGAGGTAAAAAGAAAAAGTTTTTCAAGAAATCAACAAGTGACCATGGGATGTATGCTATACGTGCAATGTTTTCTACTCCCTAGCTATTTATACTTCTTTAATTAGTTGGGTTTTAATTGATTTAGTTGAGTTATAACTGAATTAGGATTTAGTTTAGTTAGAAGTTAACTAGGTAATCATTACTTTGGAGGATATTTATGACTAACCTTATCTTAACTTTGCTTTGTCTTGGTCAATGATTCTTTAATCCATTGTTTTGGGGCAGCTGGCTTCTTGTACGTGGGATAGGGCTGGGTTGCTGAGTTATTTACTTGGCTCTCCTACTTCCACATACACACAAGGCCATATTATATAATTTTTCATTCAGCTTTAAAATTTTTTTACAGCAACTACACCTTCATGTTTATCTCTTTTGGCTGAGTGTTTAAGTGCAAGATTCCTTTATTTATTGTTCCATGTGTACGTGGAAAGGGACCTTTTAGGAGTCCACTTTTGATTGGTCTAGTTGTTGGCTGAAGCTTCTAGCTTTTGTGTCAAAGTTTTAGGAGCTACAAATTGCCAAATACTAGATTTTTCTACAAAAATGTTTCACTGCACATGGTTCATTCATGGTTTATTCTGTACCAATCTACTAGGCCATAAATTCCCATTTTCTAGTATGTTAAACTAGACTTCCTAAGATTTCCAACAAGGTATTACATGCCTAATTTGCAGTTATAAAACTCAAGATATAAATTTTTTAATCCAGACTTCCAAACTTCCAGCGAATTCATCTTAGGACACTGACATACCTTAGTGTTTTTGTTATTTAAAACAGTAGTCAATCTAGATTGGTCTGAAATTTTAATATGTTGTAGTAGACATATAAATCTTTAATTCCATATATCATACACTTAATTTGAATAAGAATTGAGAGGGAAATAAATTTTGCAATTCGGGTGGCAGATATGGAAGTTTTTGGGCAGCTTAAATAAAATTTGTCCTATTTTTCTTGTATCCAACTATCATCCTTCTTCCATAATTCAATCATAAATATAACTCATAATATAATTTTGAGGATGTTACACCTTGGATAAGATGTCCCTCATTGTAGCGGCATTCTCAACCTTGTCGGTCAGGTCCTTCTTCTCCCTTAGCAGTGCGTTGCAACGACCGACCAGTTCGTCACCATCTTACTTGGTGCACAAGAGTTTGGCCAAGACACCATCTGTAACACCCCAAAATTTTGGAATCACAGCCAATTACTAGGGCAAAATGTTAATTAGAGACAACACGAAAGGATCTAGGGAAAATGACGAAAATACCCCTGGATATTTTGTAAATGACTAAATTACCCCTAGGTAGTTTAGTAAGACATTTTAAGGAGAAAATCTTATAAAGACCCTTGGATGTTCTGGAAATGATCAAGAATACCCTTAGGGTGACAATTATAGGGATATCTTGAACATTTTTAGAAATGACGATTATACCCCTAGTGTGAGTGGTGAAATTACCAAAATACCCTTATGTCAAAAATGACCAAGATGACTTCAGAAATTTGTGGGAACCTGAGTATAGGATAAAATACTTTTAGATAACAAATTATCAGCAAGGCTGAGGGCAGAGAACCCTAAAATAGAATTTCTACAAATTTTGGAAGATAAGGCTGAAAAGAGCTTAATCTGGACTACTCCAGGTATCAGAAAATTATAAAAAGAAGTATGGATATAATCTATGGAGTTTTCTCTTAATTATGGGAGGAATAGGTTTTCCAAATAAATTGGTTTAGTAATTTTAATAATTAAAGACAATAAGGATTAATAGGAAATTAGAATTTTGATATTACATGGAATAAAAGGAAATTTGTGGATTAGGTTATCTAAGATCAAGCATTGGCCGTATGATACAATATCAAGGGAGATAAGCTTTAGGAACATTCAAGATTGGCCACATGGAGGGTTAAGAAGCTTGAAAATTCATATTGGTCCAAGTGGAAAGGTAGTTATAAATGCTTAAGAAATATTTGAAGCAAATTTTATCTGGTTCTCTTTGGCAGAATACGTAGGCATTTCTAGGCCTTATTTCGAAAATCCCAACGGTCAAAAGTTAGATATATGAGCTAGGAGTATGTATTCAAAATTTTAAGAAGATCCAACGGATAACAAATTCAGAATGAATATTTTTGTAACACGGATTTTGGGCAGAAATTTTATAACTACACCTAAACTACTCCACGAATTTGAATAAAATCAAAGGGAATGCACCTTGTTCAAGCAAATACACGTGCAAGACTAGATGAATATGGAATGGTGTGGAGAATTCTTGAAGTAGGACACTTGGATGGCTAGAAATGAGTAGCCAATAAGATGAAAACCCATGGAAAGTAGTCATAATGAACCTAAAGATTTTTGTAGAAAAATCAAGCATTGGTTACCCTATAAAAGGGAGTGGAACTGAAAATGGGCAGCTCCAAGGGAGAACTAGGTCGTGCAAATTCACTCCAAAAAGCTTTCCATTCCATTTTTTCTACTTCACCCTTTACCAAAAACAAAACTAAAGCCTTCCACCTCTAATACCTCACGTGAAAGCCAAGGGATTCTAGGAGCAAAATCATTCAATTTAAAAGAGGAAGGGCTGTCCAAAAAGCTTAAGGAAATGAGGTATGGGGAGTTTATGTTAAGCTTAGTTTGAATAATGTTCCTTGCTTTATTTCATGAAGCTTGTAGACTAGGTGTTTGATAAAATGTCCCAAAGAGCTTGAAAGACTATTTGACTAAGTAACTTGATTCTAAATTAAATAACTAAGTGTTGGATGAATAATTTGAATTAAATTTAATAAAGAAGAGTAGGAATTAACCGAAAATTAGAAGAAGTTTAGTTGTCCTTAAGAAAACAAGCATTTAAAGCTATAGTGATTAAATAAAATATGTAGACATATGTGATGTTGGCTGAAAAATTATGCTATGATTCCTTGAGTATTTATGTTAAATTTGGTACTAGAAATTGGTTGGAAATATGTTTATGATGTGGAGCTTTATAAAGAATGATGATTAAATAGCTTTCTTTTAAGTATTCTATATTGCATACCAAGTGTTTGATAAAGGGTTTCCAAGAAATAAAATAGGTTATGTGGTGAAATTCATGTGATTAGTGCATGGTTGATGAAGTTTCGTGTGATTGAGTGGTCAAGGAGATGTATATGTTGTTAAATAAGCCTACTCTATGTATTTGAGAAAAACATAAAGAGTACGTGTTGTTGAGAAATTTTATTTGATCTGTTGCTTGGTGACTTTATAATTTGATATTGAGAAATAAACTAAGAAGTATACTATGATGGTGATGAAAGTATTGGAATCCTTGTTACAAATGTTGTGATTATTTATGGATTCCAAGAGTTGTGTGAATGATGATTATATGCTTAGATGGTTGTAAAGCTTTATGTGATGGAAAAGAAGCTTTACGTGATACTTTAAAAGCATATGCCATAAGTTGTTAAAAATGTTGAGCTTTGAAATGTATGAGAAGAAAAATAATTACGATGCGATAAAAAATGAAACATTCATGCATTTCATATACATATGCCTGGCGAGGGTTAATCCATGGAGTTATGCCTAGTGGGGGTTAATCCGTGGAGTTGTTTGTCAGATAGCTAAACCGAGTCCATGCGTTCAGAGATTGAACTGGGGGGTAGTGTGTTTCAGGGAGGACCACACCACCATGATGATCACATAGGTGAAGGTGACATTCCTACGCGCCCCTGCCCTACCCCGACTGAATGGATAGGTGTGCCACTGGGATGGGGCTATCTTGACTGTGGCCACTGTTGATGATTTAATAACCTGATATCTCAGTCATGCATCATATAAAAAGACGAGCATGCATCTTATACATCGCACAATGGGTATATGTATGATGATCGGTACACTGTATAAGATGTGTGGATTTTATCTATCTGTGTTTTATTTATTCAAACTATGTTTGGCATAAACTTACCCATGTTTTGTGTCTGTGGTTGACACCTGTGATGACCCCAATTCATTTGGGCGAGCAGAGGAACAGGAAAGCATGAGATGTAGATGAAGATTGTTGAAAAAGTTTGATGAGAAGCTGTATGCTGTGATTTTTAATTTTCTGTGGCATGTAATTTGTGATAAGTTGTTTGTGTATTATTTTGGATACTATATTTGGACTGTATCATGGACTGTATTCTTATCATATGAACCGTGGTGAGGAAAATCGTTTAGACTACGAACAAATCATTAGCAAGCAAGGCAAAAAGAATTTTCGCGAAAAATTTACAACTAAGATCATTCTAATACAAAAAGGACACGAGTTTTTAATTAAAATCAATCAAGCACGAGAGAGTCACGAGAGGCGTTACACCATCAACCTTGGCAGACAGCTGGTGGTTGGATATAATGACCATGTGATATATCCGGGTTCGTGTGACGAGGTTGTCACAAATGGGGGGCTGTATATTGGAACTCAGATAAGAGGTGGGAGTAGATAGCACCTTTTCAAATCCAGGATCGTGTTGTATGTTAGTTTTTATAGGAAGACCGAGTTAGTGTATGACCGGGTTATTGTCATGTAAGTAGTGTATATACATAGCACTTTTGGGGAAAAGCGCTGCTGTATAGAAAGGAACTCGGACAAGGAAGGGAAGAGTGACTGGGTAGTTATCTCGGATGAGCTTGGAGGAGCTCGTATTTACTGACTTGTAAGAGCTACCGGGTAGAGAGACCAGAAGAGCTCGCAACCCCTTTTTGATAGAGTTACCGAGTTAGTGATCCTGGAAGTGGTTGGGAGGAACCTTGGACTTGTGAAGTACCAAGGTAGGAACTCAGATGAGGTCGGAATAGGTTGGATTAGGTCGGATGAGGTTGGAGGAGGAGGGAACATGGGACGTACTATAGTACCAGGGACGGGTTCTTATGCAATCAATTACATAAATATTTGTAAGCGATTAAAACAATCAGTATTTTCTGTTTAACTCGGGCTTAGCCTAGTGACACGTGTTGATTCTCTGCTTGATATTTTGACGCGGGAAGATCTTCATAGTACGATATGACGCGTGTCAATTTTAGGATATTTAAGATATGCACGAGTGAGATATTTCAGGAATAACCTTATTTCCACCGCCTTTGCTAAAACACTTTCTCTCTCTTATTCCATTTTCCTCCATTGTTAAAAGTAAGAAAAGCTTCATAGTTACTCATTCATTGACCTAAACACCTTTACAACCAACATGAGGATTGAAGAGAATCACCTATAAACTAGTTTCCACCCTTTGTTAGTTGTGAAAACCATCAGACGAGGAGATCATTTCTCCAAAGAAAATGCAAGGTTTCAACCTTTAAGAGTTAGAAGGCACTTTAAGGACATTCAAGCTTTCAGAAGTTGTCCACAAGCCTTCCTTGATGTTTTTAAGGTAAAACACGTAAGTTTTATCTTTTTTCTTTGAGTTTGGATTTAAGAGGAAAAAGGACCCATATGAGTTAGGGTTGGTTTTGGGTGATATTTGTAACACCCCAAAATTTTGGAATCACAGTCAATTACTAGGGTAAAATGTTGATCAGAGGCAGTATAAAAGATTCAGGGAAATGACAAAAATACCCCTGAACATTTTTAGAAATGACGATTATACCCCTAGTGTGAGTGGTGAAATTACCAAAATACCCTTATGTCAAAAATGACCAAAATGACTTCAGAAATTTATGGGAACCTGAATATAGGATAAAATACTTTTAGATAACAAATTATTAGCAAGGTTGAGGGCAGAGAACCCTAAAATAGAATTTATACGAATTTTGGAAGATAGGTTGAAAAGAGCTTAATCTAGACTACCTCAGACATCAGAAAAATTATAAGAGAAGAATGGACATAATCTATGGAGTTTTTTCTTAATTATGGAGGAATAGGTTTCCTAAATAAGTGAGTTTAGTAATTTTACTAATTAAAAACAAATTGGGCTAATAAGAAATTAGAATTTTGCTATTACATGAAATAAAAGGAAAATTTGTTGATTTGGTTTTCTAAGATCAAGCCTAGGCCGTATGATACAATATCAAGGGAGAAAAGCTTTAGAAACATTCAAGAATGGACACATGGAGAATTAAGAAGCCTAGCCATTTCCATTGGTCCAAGTAGAAAGTTAATCATTAATGCTTAAGAGATATTTGAAGTAAATTTTATTTTGTCTCCTTTGGCAGAACACGTAGACATTTCGAGACATTATTTCAAAGATTGCAACGGTCAAGATTTAGATATATGAGATAGGATTATACCTTTAAAATTTTAAAGAGATCCAACGGTTAACAAATTCAGAAGGAGTATTTTAGTAAAATGGGTTTTAGAAGAGATTTTGTGTGACTAAGCTAGCATTCCACGTGAGAAAGGAGAATAAGTGAGGATTTCTCTCCAAGCAATGAAGTCCAACGTGCAAGAAGGAGAAAAGTGAAGAATCTTCAAGAGCTTGGACACTTGTATGGACAGAAGTCATTAGCCAATGGAAATAAAGCATGTAGAAAGCAAGCTATCATGACTTAAGGAAGATTTTTGTAGCAACATCACTATATAAAGGGTGTAGGAACTGAAAAAATGGGCTGTCCTTAAGGGAGACCAGCCGTGCAAAAATCATCCCAAAAGCCTTTCCATTTTATCTCTTTTAGTTCTACTTTTTACCTAGAACACAAAACAAAAGCCTAATCTTTGGAAGCTCACCTGAAGACTAGCAACCCTAGGAGCAAGGATTATTCAATTTCAAAGGAATGAAGCTGTCTAAAAGCTTAAGGAAAGCAAGGTAAGGGGGAGTTTATGATAAGCTTAGTTTGAATATTACTCCTTGCTTTATTTCCTTAAGTTTTGTAGACTAAATGTTTGATGAATTGCCTCAACGAACCAAAGGTTGCTATATGAATGGTTATTTGATTAGGTAACTTGATTTTAGTGTTATACATAATTGTTGAATAGACAACTTGAATTTAACCTAATTAATGAAAGTTAAAATGATTTATAACTATATGTTTTATGATTATTTTCAAGAAAATAATTGTTTAGAAGTATAGTGTCTAAATAGAATATTTTGTTACAAGTATACGTTTGATTAAAAGTATTCTATGATTCCTTGGGTTTATATATTTAAATGATGCTACAAATATGTTGACTTGAATCTATATGTATTTGCTTTCAATGGTAGTAAGTAAATGGTTTCTAAAGTTTAGATGTTTTATTTGGAATACTAAAGTAAAATAGTTTGTTAAAATAAATATCTTGAGTATGTTTGTTAGAATTATGTTGAAATTATGAATATTATGTTGGACAATATAAAGATTAATATTAAATAAAGTTTTCTTTAAAGTATTTTATGAAATAAAGTTGTCTACCAAGTGTTTGATAAAATGCTTTAAAGAGACAAAAATG
Organism: Glycine latifolia; assembly: GCA_013407115.1. NCBI lineage: Eukaryota > Viridiplantae > Streptophyta > Magnoliopsida > Fabales > Fabaceae > Glycine > Glycine latifolia. The sequence continues at coordinate 18,578,544 of CM023949.1, read as the reverse complement.
GTTTAAAGTGTTGTTTTGATTAAATAAATAGTTGGAATATTTATGTTGTGAGTATGTTATGAACATTCATGGATTTCATGAGTTCTTATAAAGCTCGATGAGAAAGATTTTGTAAGAGTTGTTTGTTTGAATAAGTGTTTGAGTTTTGATATATTATAATTTGTCTTGAGAAATTTATGAAGTTGAATTATGGTTGAATGCTTGAGTACTTCTATAAGGTGATATGTGATTGTTGAAAGAAGTGTTTCTATGAAATTTGATAAAGTTCACGTGTTGCTTGGTGTCTTATGAATATACATGAATTTTAAGTGGTTTTATGATTTTGATAATGAAGAAATAAGTTGAGATGTGTACTATGTTGATGATGAATTGAATGATGAGAAACGATGTGATGAGATGAAAAGAGTTGTTGTAAAATGAAACCATCTCATGGGTATCGTAAAAGTTGTATGTCAGTTGGTTATCAGAATGAAACCCGTGCGTTCAGATGAACTAGGGGGTGCATCTTGCAGTACGAAATCACTAAGCATGAAAGTGTTCGTGTAAGTGAGAACCTAGAAAACACTGGAGTACCCTGACTGATCGGATAAATTCTGGTAGGCCACTGACATGGGACTTGATACTACATATGGATGAGTTTCATAGAGTTGTCATATGCATAAGGATGGCGGGGATTTACTCGTGATGTTGATCCTCGAAAAGAGGTGTTTGTCAGATAGCTTGACTGAGTCCATGCGTTCAGAGGTGTCTGAACTGGGGGGTAGTTGTATCAGTGAGGACCACACCACCATGATGATCACATAGGTGGAGGTGACATTCCTACGCGCCACTGCACTACCCTGACTGATTGGATAAGTCTGTGCCACAAGAGAGAGAGTGGGGCTATCTTGACTATGGCCATGTGATGAGAATCTGAGATCTCAGTCATGCATCATATAAGAAGATGAGCATGCATTACTTGATGGAGTATGTTGTATATCTGTGTGTTGCATGAATGGTATGATTTGAACTATGTGCTGTGTAGATGGTGTGATTTAATCTGTGGGTGAATCGTACGTGCATATTATATTATAAATGTTATTATAACCATCTGGATATATATTCTTTTATGTATGTTTTATTCAAACTGTGTTTGTCATAAACTTACCCTATGTTTGTGTCTGTGGTTGACACCTGTGATAACCCCAATGTATTTGGGCGAGCAGGAAAACAGTGGAGCATAAGCTGAGAAGGATTTTGAAGAAAAGATGATGAAGATGTGTGGATGATTTGTACTAGAATTTAAATTATTTGTATTTTACGTTGGCTTGTATTTGGGATTGTATAATGAACTATACTTTGGTCTGTATTGTTGGACTGTACTTGATTATTATAATTAAACCGTGAACAGAGAATTCGTTTATAATATAAACGACTAGTAACATATGCAAGCAAAGCGAAAAGAATTTTCATAAAATTTATAACTAATCTGATCCTAATCCAAAGTGGTCACAAGATTTCATCTAAAATCAATCAAGCACGAAAGAGTAAAAGGAGGCGTTACAATATTTCTTTGTAAAAGTATGTTTAGGAGGTCATTGTGATGAAGGTTCAACCTTGAAAGCTAACTTTTCTGGGTTTTGGGTATTTTGCTATGTTCAGATAAATCTTTGTGGGGTTTACAAGTCACTGGTTGGTGGTAGATGTTTGAGACCTGGAAAAGAACGGGGTTATTTTCATGAAATGGTTGAAAACCTTTCTTGATATCTTTCTTGCCTAGTATAGGGCTTGATAAAGAAGATATTGGTGGTTGTAAACACGAGGCTGAGAGGGCCGGTTTGTGATCAAAGAAGGTAAGCTCTTCGTTCTTGGGAGTTTGTTCCCTTGATTGTGTTTCACCATACTTCTGGGGGGTGATGATTGTTGGATGTCATGGTGTGTGTATTTACATTGTGTGTTATTGCTTTTTGATTGAAAACATACATGTAATGAAGATGTACACTGGTTGCATAATTTGTATATCCTGATATACATTTGTGCATGTCTGTGCTGGAATGGCATATTGGTGGAATTGACACGTGATTGTGCATGAGAGGTGCACTGGAAGATATACAAGAGTGCACAATATTTGTACTGGCTGTCTAATTTGTATATCTGATATGCAAGCACTGGAAGATATACAAGAGTGCACAATATGTGCACTGGCTGTCTAACTTGTATATCTGATATGCAATTGTGCATGATATATTCACTGGTTGGCTAAGTTGCATATTTGTGCTGGAATGGCACGTTGGTGTGAATTATGTACATGTATTGCTTTATTAAAAGGTCGGATTGGCTATGTTAATTGTAATGCCAAAATAAATGTTATGTACTATGGAAGTGAACCAGGGGGAGGTGAGACTCCAAGAACCCTGAGTTTACTGAGATTGTATCTCACCCCGGTTGGGGATTATATTTCATTGCAGGTAAAAGCCAACTAGCTGAGAACAAGGTTTAGGGTAAGAGACTTGAGTAGGGGTCAATCGGTGGATCTCTATTGAGAGACCAAGTAGGCCAGGGGGGCCGGGTTGGCTGCTAATCAAGGATCCCGGACAAGAGGCAGAGGCCGGGTTCGAGGGAGCGAAAATCGAAAGGCGGTTTTGAGTGAACCTGTTGGCTCAATTTTGTTGTATATTTTGTAACCCGGTATGGGTTTTGTACTATATGTACGTTGTGAAACTGTACCCGGGTGCTGGGTTGTATACAAAATTCCATACATAATGCTTTGTGATATTGTTAGACGTCTTATTTATTTTAATGCTTCCGTGTTTACTTATTACGTTAAGTTATTGTTGCGCTTATGACCATAATATAATGTTAATGAACTAGATGCATACGGGGTCGTTACATTGGACATGATCACCTCAGCAAAGGCGATAGTGACATTGGTCACCTTGGGACGCTCCACTCTCTAGACGGTCCAAGCAGTGGAACTCCACTTGGCAACCTCAGTCTCTAGGGATGCTGCCTTGCTCACAGCTTCCTAGTGGTGTTGTCTGTTCTCCTCCAAGATTCCCAAACTTCTCTGGAGGAAGACCTTCGCAGAGTCGGTAGCATTTTAAACCCTGATCGACCGAATCAAATTCCTTTCAAAAGAAGATATAAAGACAGTCGGAGTTCTCTGCTCTAGCTTATACCTTATTCTCCACAGCGAGTCTGTATCACACGAGGTATAGATGTGATCAAGGGAGACGTTGGGGCAAGAAGAGGAAGAAGAAGGAAACGTCGACGCCAATACAGCAGAGGGAGGAACCAGAAGAGCTGAAGAAGAAGGAGACAACACTTCAGGAGCAGTAATAGTCGCCATACTCGGGCTTGGCAAGGAGCAGTAAGGGTGGACAAATGAGTCGTGATGGGGCTAGCAAAAAAGATTGATACATTGATTGCAATAGTAGGGGAAGCAGAAACCCCATGGGCAACAAAGGAGGGAGGAGTTGTAGAAGCAAAAGCAATAACAGGAGAAGGAGAAACGAAAATGGCAGTGGCCTGGGTGACCATGGATGCCACAAACGAACCTTGTGAAACAGCAGCAAGAGGGCCACTCGAACTGGGAAGAAGCCCAGCAGCTTGCCTCCTTGCACGAAGGCTAAGAAGGGCCCTCAACTTCTTACAACCTGAAGTCCCAACACTGTCATCTTGCTTCCTCTTAGCCAAAATAGAGGAAGGGATGTTGGGGGAAGCTTCAACAATTTCAGCACCAGTAGGGCCAACCCCAGTAGTGGGTTGACCCTCGCCTCCAGTGGAAAGGTTGACAGACTATGGTGGCACAGCCCCACCATCAGATCCAGTATGTTTCACCAAGGGTCTCCAGGGAAAATTCTCATTATACCTGCAAAATGATCAAAACACAGCAAGTGTTAATTCAGGCTAAATACCACAGACACAGAGGAAGATATGGAAAAATAATTTACCATTAAGGGCAGCGAAAGGTCATCTGCTGAGGACAAAGACAAAATGACTCGCACGTCCAACGAAGCCAGTAATTGCTCCAAGATCGCCTTGTCCACCCTCTCCACATCGGTCAAAAGATCCTCGTCGAAGGACTTGGACCTGGTGGCTTATGTACTGTCTGGGGTCCACAAAATACACGTGACAACTTACGTGGTGCTCTAACATACAAGTCTACCCTCCATGTCAGTGCTAGCATAGGAGCACAGACGTCTCCCTCTCAGCAGCCGGGCTGATGCGCTAACAGGTTATCTTTAGCACCTTATTATTCAAATATTAATGATAATGTTGTAACCTCCCTATCAAGTGGAAGATACTCAGTTATCTACAAGGAAAAAATTATCTATAAGGTACGCATTATCTATAAGCATTATCTGTAACTTACAATTATTTGTTAGTCATTATCTACAGGATAATAATTATTTACAAATGTTGTTACACCACTGTAACAACCCCAACATACAGGACTCGAGGCCCCCCCCTCACTCTATAAGTACTAGGTTTCGTTCTCACCCTTTGATACACTTATTCTCCATAACTCACGTACTATACTTGAGCGTTAAAGTCATTTGTTTTGCAGGTCCCCCTTCTTGTCCTCCTAACAAAGGCTACTCAGTGTCTGACATGTAAGATCTGGAGCCCACCTAAGTCACATCAACCCTGACATAAGCTATTTCCAAATTTTGGTAGGTACAACATGTGTACTTTTTTCATATATTTTTTAATATAAATTGGGTCATATAAATCAATTAATGACTCACTAATTCGACTATTGACCTCAGTTACCTAGTGCATTGACTAGATCCATTTTTAAAACTATTGTTCCTATACAACTCTTCTTTTTATAATTACTTTGTAAGAGTTAAATATTTATCAATTTTATCATGAACTAAATTGTAAGTAAACTTAAATCAACCCTTGGTGATTTCAATTTTAATGAACTTAGAGAATACCTAAAGCTTGAATAATGTTTTCTATTATATTAGAATATGATTAGGATCACATGGGGGTGATTTGTTTTAATATGATAACACGGAAGAAGATCCTTACATATATTGAGCTACCTTAAGTTTAAGGCAAAACAATCAACATATGAATAATCCTCCAATGGTTGGGTTTAGCAAAAAGGATTAATTTTTCATAATGTGATAAATCAAGGTTTGAATATTTGTTTCGAAAGATGTTAATATTAATTTAGTCTAGGACTAAGATTATACTCGGTAAAACCAACTAAAAAGATAGTTGGAAGCTGAAAAATTAACCGATAGTTAAAAATTGATTTTTTTTTATTTGTGGAAAGCTATCTAATTAAATTATATATAAGTGTTTGATAAAATTATCTATTAAAATAGTTGAAAAATGTAAAAATACATAAATGAACATGTTTATATAATTTTTTTATACATACTTTAATTTCATTTTGTTGATAAATTATTTTGTAATATTAGATTAATTTTAAGCACTTGTAGTTTTTTATTTATAAAATATCCAATAAAAACTACATAAACTTATTATATACTAGCAATATCATATATAATAAAAATGTAAAATTGAGAAAACTCTATCAAATATAAAAAAAGAATAAAATTTTTAAGATTTTATCCTAAATAGAAAAGATGAAAAGGGAAACCTAATAAATGTTCAAGGACAAAAATAAAATAAATATAAAAGATTAGGAGATAGAAGATAATATTTAAAAAAACATTTGTTAAAAAAAGTTATAAATTACTAAAAAAATTCATTTATCAAACAATTATATAAATTTTTCAGTTAATTAAAAAAATTAAAAACTAGATAAAATATCTTATCAAATACACTAGCATGATTACTTTCAAAAGAGAATATGTATGAGAAACAACAAAGTGTAACAACTACAAAAGGTCAAATATTTTCTTAGAAACAAAACTAGACCGAAAAAATGGGGAAAGGACCACCGTAAAATTAAATTCTACCCCAACAAATGTATTATACACAACAAATTTCATATAAAAAACTTATAGTTATATGTTTCAAAATATTAATTACTTAACATTTTTTTAAAAGACTTATTATAAATGTCAATAATCAATTTCACGTGTTATAAAGAACTTTTGTCAAATTATAATAAAAATTAGAATTTAAATATCCTTTTAGTCTCTAAATTTAGATATTAATTTACCTCTTTGGTCCACATAAATTTTTCTTTGCATTTTAATCACTAAAACATTTTAGTGTTTTTGTAGTCTTGATGTTAAAGATGCTCTATTAAAATGGCGAGGTTGTAAATAGAGCACCACCTCCCTGCGCCAGCACACCATCCCATTTCGTCTTCTCACTATTGTTACAAATAAAAGGGTGAAGTTTAGCTAGTTTCCTTTGTGATTTATTGGCACGATTCCTGAGTATAAACCCATGGTTTCTAGGTTCGAACCTAGCTTCTTCAGTGCAAAGGGTGACGTTGAAACCCTAAATTAAATGTCAAATAGGAAAACGGATGGCACATATATAGCATCTGCAGGTTTTTTTAGTTCAATTTCATCACCTATGACCTACCACATGTAGTTGTTTGTGTGTCACTATGGATATGAACTTGTTATCAACATCCAGGAGTGGGAAGAATATAAGGAGAACCGCCTTCTAAGGTCCAATGTCATGTAGGAAAGGGAAAGGCATCCCCAGATCTTCTAGTCCAGCTTACTTATTTAGCACAAGCTTAAGTATTCGTCTCGATCTCATTGGGTATTTTGTGGTAAAAATCGGATTAAAAGAATTTTTTATTTTAATTATCGACATAAAAAAATCTTAAAATTTCCCAATGATCGACTTAATCTACTTTACTATTTGCTCAAGTTAATTCCTACATTGTTCACAACATGATCAGTTTAAACAAAAATTATCCACTACAATGCAAGTTAAACAAAGCATACATATCAATCATGCCTTGATTTAATAAATTATTTTGTTCATCGAGCTACAATGAGCACGAGTAAGAATAAGATAATTGATTATTACCAGAAAATCAATTGTCTGCGTCAGAAGAAATTTCCTTGGGGATTAAATAATCAATCATCTTGAGTGACTAATCAATTATTTGTACACCTTCACAAATTCTAGGTTACAGGACATGAGACAATCAATTATTTTATTCACTTAATTAATTATTTTGTTCTTCATTTTAGAATTTTCAATTTTCAAAAGCATTTTAGTCTAAATTTAATCCCAAGTAATTTAGAACTTCAATTTTACTTTTAAGGATGACTAAGTGAACCTACCATCAAAAAATTATACCCTTAATGCATGCATTCACATACATAATTGTGCAATAAAAAGAAAATCAAAAGCAAGCATAAGGGGCAAAAGTAACGAAAAAACAATAATAATAAAATCCTAATCTATTACAACAACATTTTCACAATTACATGGCATCATCAAAATTAATTAAATAAACCAAATATTCAACTTACGTCAAGCTTCCATTCATGGTCATCAAACCTCACTGATGTCGATCAAAATTTACAATTATTGATTCTTGGGAGATGACGGCGGCATCACAGTGGCCTTCCATCGGAAATGGGGAGAAGAAGAGGAAATAGAGAAAAACAAGGGTACATCTAGATCTAGTGAACAAGGGAGAAAAAACGTAAGAAAAAGATATAAAAACATCAGCCATCGATATAAAAAGAATTAAATCTAACGGTGTAGAAGAAGTCTCCCACGTTGGCAAACTTTATGGCCTTACGGACCCACGCTAGTAGCATCACTCAATAAACTAAAGCAAAAAACATGATCTTATGTCGAGAAAGTTACTGATGGAAACTATGTTTTTCTCCATGCTAAATGCTAAATAGTGATTTTTGTTTCCGAATAGGTTAAATATTAATAAATTTATTTCTGAAAAATAAAAAATCATATTTTTATCTTCAAAAGTGAAAAAATATCATAAATTCATTCGTCCGTTATCGTTAATTGAAAAAAAATATATAACATATTTAAGGACAAATTTGTCAGTGTATTACATATTCAGGGAATTTGTCAGTACTTTATCCAAAATATATAATTTAATCTTCATCTTCTCTATTTTTAATCATTACAAACATAACATTACAATAAACACTTTAAAAATTATTGTAATTCATTCGTCCGTTAACTTTTATCTGTTACAATTAATGAAAGAGTATATGTAGTACATTCATGGACAAATTTATCAATGCTCTACACATCTAAGAATAAAAATGACTATTTAGTCTTTTCTCTTTTTTAAAACAGATTATTAACATAAAATATTATTCAATTTTACAATATACTTTTCTTTAAAATATAAGAGTAAAAAGTATAAAAAAATTATGGATATTTAAACACTTAGAAATTACGACACTTTATCAATACCTCATATTTATGTTTTTTTTTTCTGTTATCATATCCATTATACTAATTAATCACTTATCTCTTATCTCATCTAATATATATCTCACAGGTAAACACTCGAGGAATCTAACAATCATTTTCCAAGAAAAACATTACAGCATCACCAACAGTTGCTTTACATGATTGAACATGCATGTGGGTTATCATCATCAAAGGCCCTCATAAGCTTCATCTCTGGAGACTTAGGGTCACCCATTGCATCCGGGATATTTCTGACGAAACCAGATGGTGCCTTGATGTCATATGCCCCTTTCACATAAGGAAATGCCACCAAATCGTAGGGAACAAATGGCCAAAGGTCAGCGGTCTTTCCTGTGTTCATCACTTCTTCCAGAACCTCCTCTGAATCAACATAACCAGTCACAGTTACCCTCTGTAGCTTTCGGTTCACATCATATGATTCCACTCCTGAAATAATTCATATTTAGTAATTCAATATATGAATAGTTTAATTGTCAAGGGGTCAAGTATAGTTAATTAAACAGAGCCTGAGTTATTGTAAATTTTCTGATACTTTATTTGATTCTTATAAATAAATAAAAATAAAGTGTTTAATTTTGATAGCAATGTAAGACTTTTATACCATCAATACTTTCATTATTTAAGAGTGAAACTACATTACATTGCGTTACTAAAATGATGAGTATATATATATATATATATATATATATATATATATATATATATATATATATTTTTTTTTTTTTTTACAGTACATTGTAATTAAATTCCAAAATGAATTGACTATCTCATTTTGTATATAGCTACAACGGTTGTTCTATCATATGACGAGTTTTTTTAAATAAAAAAAAGTAATATGAGAGGCGTATTTAAAACCACACAAATGTTTCTCCTTTTTTCTTTATTTTCTTCTTTCGTTTGTCTATGTTATTTTAAGTTTAGATAAATCAGAGTATTGCTGCCCACAGTTTTGGTGTCGCGCAACTTTCAGAAATTTACAGATTTGCCTAAAGCTGACTTTAATTATTTGGTCCTTCTTGCATCTTCTATTGATTTTGTGCTAAGCATCATAAATTTGGTTAATTATAGTAATATTTTTCAATAACTTTAATGTTTTTTTGGCCAATCCATAACTTAAAAAATTTGAATAGTGATGGATTTGGAAGCTTCATAGAAGAAGATCGATAGCTTGTTTGACTATAGAATAAATACAAAAAAATGAAACAAATTGTACATATATGAGTAAGATCTCAAGCAATTACCTACCACCTCTAATTAGTATATATATATATATATCTTAGGATGCTTTTCATGACGAACAGGTTTGACCTTTATATTAATTACTAGTCTAGCGTTCTTGCATGTGCTTGTATAATTGTATTAGTAGTGAATATTACAAGTTATTAATGTACTTGACACTTACAGGGTTCCAATAATAGTTAAGTTTCATTTAATTATAGGAATTATTGCAGTTCTACTAGACAACATGTCTAGTTTGATTGAATTGGAAGAAAAAACAATGGCCAAAAAATTGATTGCCTAATGGTTGATTATCACCATTTTTTTTCAAGAGGGGAAAACAATCACACTATTATTCTGCTTCCTTTGGGTAAGATCCAATTTGGACTAAAAATAAATATAATGAGAAATTGTATTTATACAATTAATTAATAAAAATTCCTAAAAGGAAAAAGATAAGAGGACGTGTATGATAAAGTGATCATAATGTGATAAAGAAAAATAAAAATAATATGGTAGAAAAGAATTAAGTATAACTTATTTAAGATTATAACAATTAACAAGTTGCTTTAATTTTAACTGCAGGGTGTATAAGAAATTGGGTCTCAAGATATGGTATATTGATACTTGATTTGTTCACACAGTTCACTAAGGTCTTTCAGGGATGGACTGAACAGGTTTCTCAAACAACACACAAATAAGTGCTACTGAAAAGACAATAGAAAGAGATAATATATCAAGAGAGATTTATATAAATGAACCTTCCAAGTCCTTCACTGCATTTTTAACCTTTCTTTCACAACCTTCACAGTCCATTTTCACCCTGACATTAACTGTCTATATCATACACAAACAACATCAATATCTTGATTAGATTAGATAAATAGAAAAAGTCTGAAGAGTATAGATTAAAAAAGAGACACACAAATAGCAAGATAGATGCTATGGGAAATGGAGATTAATTACCTTCTTGGGCACAAGTTTCTCCTTTGGATTGGTACAAGCAGTGAACCATTCTTGAAGATTATCTAGAAACCCCATTTGTGTAAGCTAGCAAAAATGCGCCAAGAAAATTTATAAATGTTCTTTGGAAAGAGAGAACTTCGATATGAAACTTAATTGTTTATGATCCTCAAGTTGTACTTGGTTATAATGATTTGGTCCAACCATATATATATATATATATATATATATATATATATAGCAGTCACATTGCACTATCTTCGATTTTTCGATCTTCAAATTTGTTAGTAATTTATTGTTACTTGCACATCAATCCATTGATACGTAGTAGGCTCTCATCGTCAGCTAATTAATTATTGGGAAACATCATATCATATATTATTTCAAAAGGATTGACTTGACTTCATAGTTTTGGTAGTTGGTACTTGGTCGTGATAGTTATTTTGGCGATAGGTATTTATTTTTTAAGATTACCTAACAACTTTGAACGCGTATTAAAATAAAAATTATTTTAATAGATTAATAGATTTTTTATTTTATTTTTGTTCAGCATCAGGCTAAAGAAAGGAACATCCAAGGTAAGTTCCCCATGTTTATTTTGTTTTCCTATTTAATATGTTTTGGTGTATGTGCTGCAAATGATAGGTGACCGAGGGTTGGGGTGTCAATAGATGAGATTGCAGTTTCATTGTGATGCTTTAGTATGCCATTTTTTGCTTAAAAAAGGAACACTCAAGGTAGAATTCAGAACTTTCAGTAGTCTTATGCAAAACAAATTTTAATGTGATCACTGATAAAGACTCTCATGCTCAACTCACTTTATGTTGGAGATGATAGAAAAATTAGAATTATAAGTGTGTACCTTGAACTTGTAAGGCTTACTTATAGGATTTGTTCAACAATGAATGAAATTTAAAAGTAAATTTTAAGAAAATTATTTTATAATTTTTTATTTTAAATGAGAGTTATATCTTGGTTATTTTTTCCAACATATGACCTTTTTGTTAATATATGAAGTCTTTTTCTACATAAAAACTAATAATAAATATTTTTTTTTGTTGATAAGCTTAAAACTTGAGCTTTATTTTTTAGTCAACTCTGCTTACTTATAAGGCTCTTTATAAGTTGGGATGTTGTTTCTTGCTGAAAATACTCATCTCCAGTACTGGAAAACACTATAGTTCCTCAACTAGAAACCTTATACCTTGGTAAGAATTGGTATATTAGTTTAGTGGGAAGATGAATACCTTAATAGAGATTCTAATCAAAAGAGTGAAAATAGTGTTATAGAGTAAGACTATATAGTGTGAGAAACTTGATAATAATTAGAGTGAGTAGAGTTATGAACCCAGTAGTAAAACCTTGTTACATCCTAGTTGTGACCTACACCTTCCTATGTTTTTTAGAAAAACAATTTTAGATCTTTGTTAGACATTATATGGGTGGCACATTGAAAAACCTAGTGTAGGAAAGTTTTGATTTAACTATGGTTTCATGTGATTTGAAAACTCTTTGGAAAATGGAATCAAAACATGGTTTATGTTTTTAAACTTGTTGAAAGTTTAAGTTTGACCCTTTTGAGTTTTGAAAGCTCCCTTTTTAAAAATGGATTTGCATGCTTTATGAAAAAATGAGTATTCATCTTCATGAAGTTGTTTGATTAAAGTTTTGGAAAAGAAAGAGATTTGTGGTAAAGATCATGATTTTATGCAACAAGTTACACAGTATTAGCAAACTCAAAAGTTTGTTAGAGACATTCTATCTAGGAAGGATTAAGGTTGGGAATTTGGGTGAATCACTCGACGAAAGGGATGACTTGACTAGACGAACGATTGTGGAGGAAAGGTGAAGACCTCTAGAAGATGAAGAAGTTGTGTGCTTGGATAGTGGTTACAGTATTTCCTTAACAAGCAAATTTCGAGGACAAATTTTTTTCTTGTTGGGGAGTGTTGTAACATTATGTTAATAATTAATTAAGTGGTTTTAATTGGATAGCAAGAGTAATTAAATTTAATTTAAGTTTCATAATTAATTAAATTAATCATGAGATGATGGTTTGTGGTGTTTATATCCATGTTTATAGTTATGTTTATGCTTAAACCATGTTTAATGTGTGTTTTGATTAGTTTTAGAGTGTTTGGATCTAAGTGGAAGGATCTTGGGTTACAAAAAAGGGGTGGGTGAGTTTAATGAAGTGTGGGATATGAAGAGAATGAAGTAAAAGAGTCATAAACTCTTGACAAAAATCTTTTAAATCTAAAACCCAAATCAAAATATCATTCTCTACTCTTTTTTTCCTCTTCTCTAAAAGAACCCTTCCCTTGTCCTCCTTATGCAAAAGGAAGCGTTTTTCTCCTTTTTTTTGTTATATATGGCTGACCCTTGGTGTGGTGTGTAACACCCTGAAATTTCAATAACTATGGTCAAAATGTTATATGAATTATTCTTGATGTAAGTATTAGGTTATGTGAGATTTGATTGGTCTATATTTAAATTATTTGGGTAAAATATTAATTAGAGATATTACAAAAATGTTTGAAGAGAAATGACCATATTACCCTTCCCTTAAAGCAGAAATTACAGAAATGCCCTTGAGGTAAAAATGACGAGAATGCCCTTGGATATTTTTAGTTAGATATTTTAAGATGGAAATTACATAAATACCCTTGGATATTTTGGAAATGACAAGAATACCCTTAGATATTTTTGGCTAGATATTTTATGGTGGAAATGACAATTATGCCCCTAGGATGAATGAAGAATTTACCATAATGCCCTTCAGCCAGAAATGACCAGATATCCTTAGAGATTTTGTGAGAACCTGATGAAATTACAAAATACTCTTGACTAGCAGAATATCAAAATAGTTTGTGACAAGAAACTCTAGAATAGAATTTCTATGAATTTTATAAGGTGACAACTTTGAAACATTAGTCAGAAGAATTCAAGCATTGGAAAAATATGGAAAAATAATAAATAGAATCTATAGAATTTTCTCTAAATTGTGGGGTGTTCTGATTTATTTAATAAAATGGTTTAGTAATTTTGGTGATCAAAAATAGTACAGACCAATCAGAATTAAGATAAAAGCAGTCTGGTACATGAGGCCTGTATAGCACTCTGTAGAAACTAGTTATGAGTTATTTGTAGTGTAACTGAAGTTAGTTTCTGGAAATCTCTAGAATTCTATTATTCAAAATCATCTTTAGGTAGAAAGAGTTCAAATCAAATTTGACTTCCTACAAGAAAATGCCATGTGGAAAACCATAATTGAAATTAGATTTTTCTTCATCATCAAAAATGACACATGTACATAAAATGGCATAAAAGGAAGAAAAACTTGTCTTCCTTCCCCTTAATCTTGAAGATCACGTGAACAAGGAGGAAAGGTGGAGAAGTTTCAAGACATGCCAACTAGGTGGACACTTGTAAAGGGAGCTTTAAGATGAAGACAAGTGGTAGGACACTTGTAAGCAACATAATAACTTCGAAGATTTTAATGGTATAAAGTAAAAGAATAATGATGAATCTAGTTAGAATATAATGGGATGGAAAGAAACTAAGTTAGGATGGAACTAAATGAATGAAACTAAGCTAAGAAGGGCAATTATGTCCTTGAATATTTTATTATTTTCTAAACTCTATATAAAGGGAGAGGGGGGCCTTAAGTGGAAGTCATTTCAAGACTTCATTCTACTACACCTCACGTGAGAAATCTCTTCTTCCATTTATTTTCATTTCACTTTCATCCTTTCCTTCTCAAAGCCTAAACTAAGTAGGAAAAGACCCCACTCTCTTGAAGAAATCACGTGTAGAAGAGGCCAGCATCTATAGGAGAAGTTTGTCAAGCTTTATAAGAGATTATAAGGTACGTATGGGGAAGTTTTATGGTAAAGATAATTTAAGTATTACTTGTGTTTAAATAAGTACGTATGGGGAAGTTTTACGGTAAAGATAATTTAAGTATTACTTGTGTTTAAATAAGTATGTATAGGAAAGTTTTATGATAAGGATAGTTTAAGTGTTACTTGTGTTTGAATAAGTGTTTGAAGTTCTATGAAGTATGACTGGTATCTGAGTAATTGTTTGATTTAAGTTATAATTATATGATTAAGTGTCTGAATGAAGTTCATGTGTTGCTGAGTGTTTTTATGAATCTTTTGTACATGAATGGTATGTTGAGTTTCTGTATATGAGTAACAAGCTGAGTTCTATACTTGAGTTATGTTGAATTTCTGAGTAAAATATATGAGACAGTGATTGAAAACTGATGCTGAAAATAAATGTGAGTTGATAAAATAAAAAGAGTTATGTGAATCAGTTTCATGTGTCTCATGTGCATAAGAGTTGCCTCAGAGTGGATGTGTGTATAAGATTTGCCTCAGAGAGGAGGTGTGTATAAGAATTGCCTCAGAGTGGAGGTGTGTCTCAGAAAGGAGGTGTGTCAGATAGCTACAGGAACTGAGTCCGTGCGTTCAGACAAGAGGAGTCTAAGCTTGGGGGTGACTCTTGCGGTGTGGACCACGCCACTCATGATGATCACATGAAGTGTGGGTAACATCCTGTGCAACACTGGGAGACCCTGACTGATCGGATAAGTTCTGGACCACTGGGATGGGGCTATCTTGACAATTGGTACCAAATATTGAAAAGTTTAAGAAAATCATGCATCATGATAAGAGTCTAAGAGAATCATGCATATTTGAGGATGTTGTTATGAATATCTGCATACTGAATATATTTTGTTGCTTAAATTATGTTTATCATAAACTTACCCTATGTTTTGTGTCTGTGGTTGACACCTGCCATGACCTCGATTTTATTCGGGCGAGCAGATGAACATCAAAGAGAGACTACTAACTGTCTACAAGAAGATGATTTTGTTTGAAGATGTGTTGTTTGAAGATGTAATGTTTGAAGATGTATTTCTTTTGTTATAGAGTATTCCAGTTATTTGTAATATGTAAATGAACCAGTGTCGGTTTGTAATCTTATTATATGTTACTTCAAATCTATAAATATTACTCAGTAATGAAATTTTCTTGGAATATCAGTTATTGACAAAATTTTGTTATATACAACTGGATACTCTTAAGTAAGTTGAAAAGAATTTTCATTAAAAATCAACAATTACAAGATGGTAAGTTGAGGCGTTACATGGTAAACACCTCTCCTCCCTATTTTATATTCCATTTTTGTTTTCTCATAGAGCATCCATGGAGGTTTCTAGGAAAAAGGCTTAGTTTTTGGGTAATGCCCTTGTAGTGTGAAGTGCTAGTGGAGTTTAAGAAAGCTTCCTCCTTGGACCCAGAGTTCCTTCCTTTTCATCTTCTTCTTCACAAAGTCATCTTTTGAGTTTGAATAGGTAAAAGAAGCTTCACTTTTTCCCATGCTTAGATTGTTTTGGATTGGTTTGAATGTTGCTTTAGAATGAACCGTGTTGTTTGAAAATGGAAATTTGGCATTTAAGGTTTTTGAGTTTTGAAATTGGGTTTTTGATTATTTAATTAATGTTGATGAAAAAAGTTCCTATTTCCAAAGGGTTTTGGTAGAAAATGGTTTGGGTTTGTTTTGGAATGATTTGGAAGGCATGAGAGACAATTCTACATAATTTTGAGATTTTGCAGAATTTGCGTCCAATGAACTAGTTTTGAGTCCAAGAAACCAATTTTGATGGGGATGTGATCAATGTTCATTTTCCATATGTAATATGTTTCTTTTGAGATCTTAATGAATTAGTGATGATATGAGATATGGTTGAGATGATGTTGTTTTATGATTAGAGTTAACTCTATATTGAGATCATTAGACTTATATTCAATGAGTTTTTGGTGAGTTGCTTGCAAGAATTCAAGGTGTTAGAATGTCTTATTATGCTTATTAAACCATAGGTGGGTTCATGAGTGTGATGAACATATGAAGGGTGAATTTATGATATTATAACCTTTTATGGTGTTGATATTGGAAAATGAATTTGTGATGACATATGATATTGGTTTAAATGATCATAACATTCATCCATTGATGAATGACATTTCATATGAGTAGTTGGGGGTGCTAAGAAGGCCTTCTGTAACGTCCTGAAATTTCGATAACTGAAAATAAATGTTTAATGTATTTATTGTGTTATTTGATTATTTGATTAATTTAGATTATTTTAAATGTTATGTGAATTATCCATGTGCAATTGCTTAGTGTGGATGTCAAGTTATATGGAGTTTGTTTGAGCTGCATTGAATTGTGTGATTTCGAGTTTGACCCAAAAACTTGTTTAGTAAAATCAGCATTCTTGATTGGTTAATTATTGGATCGCCTTAAAAGTTTAAAGGTAGGCTCCTAACCCACATATGTAATTTTTTACTGTTGGGATTTGCGAAATAACATTTGAAGCGTGAGAAATTAATTTTTCACAAAAGCAAAAATTTTAAATTTGGGTTAGCTCGCCTAGGCGAATTTGGGCAGGCATTTTAGCTCGCCTGGGCTAGTCAAGTCGGTTTTAAATAGTACCAACAACATAAATGATGAAAAAATGGCTTCCTTCTTCCTCCATAAGCCACCCAACCCCCTCCCCCTCCTCCTCCTCCTCCTTCACCAGCCACGACCACTAGTGACGACCACGAGCCACCGTCGCTTACTATTGGACAACCGCACGAAGAGGAACATTTTAATCGGAGCAGAATCTTCAAAACTCAACTCGAGGATTCGGTAGAGAATGGAGCCTCCAATCCTCCTTTCTTGGATTCTTTGGGGTAACCATGGTTTCCTTGTCTTCTCTTAGCTAGTTTGAAGCCTCTCTTGATATCTCTTGTGTTTTGGGTATTGTTGTTGGGAGTTTTACACTTCCTTTGTAAACCCTGTGAAAATGAGATGTTGTAAAAGTTTCCTTTTTTATGAAATAGATGTCATTTCTATGATCTATGTTGAGTCCCGGTCACATTGGTGTGATCGAAATTTCAAAATTACGTCTTTTGACATGAACTTCCAAAACACTATTTCAGCCCCTTTTTAATTTGAGGGGGTATTTGACCCCAAATCTGTAATTTTGACCTTGCCTTTGAAATCTATAATAAATTATCTTTGATTTTGTATATAGAGCTCTACGTTTGGACAAAAACACGCGTATTGAATGATCTCAAAACAACACTGTGAGGTTTTAACAGGAGAACTCCTAGTTAGCTAAGGAGAGTTTATTATTTAGTTATAGTTTTGGTACCATAGTTGGGGGCGAGGGAGTCCAACTATGAGGATATCTGTTTGTCCCTGTTGTGTGCTGGTTTTCAAGAAAAGTTATGTTTTAAACTAACGAGATGCAATATATTTATTATTGATGTATGTTTGTTTCTGTTGTGTGCTCGTTTTCAAGAGATAATGTGTTTTTAACTAATGGGATGTGATGACTTTGCTTATTGATGGATAAAACTGTTGCTGATGTTGTTGTTGTAATGATTGGATTTTTGGGAAAAGTCTTAATTACAGATGAGACTCAGCCCAAAACTTTATAATGCGTCCTCCTATTTAATTCTTTATTAAATTTTTAAATGGGAATAAGAGTGTGTTTTCTATATTGTGGTACTCTTTAATTTAGAATTTTCCTAAAATACTAGTCTCGTGGTAATATGGATTGTGAATGAATGAGATGATGTTGAAATGGGATAATGTTGATATAGTTGATGATGTTGAATATTGATGTTTATGATGATGATATTGAAATAAAATGATGTTGATGGTGCCCATGTTTCCTACTTAATATTTGCATGGATGGAAATAGAATGATGGATAGTAAGTACCGGGAGTACTAGGGGGGAATCACTCTGTTTGAAACTCCCTTGTGACTCAGGGCTTATCACTATGGGGGGAGCGACCAGTGCATGACAGGGTGACCTCGACGAGCTACTGCATCATTTTCCTGAGAGAGACTATTTTCATGAGGATGGTACCACATTACATTATGAGAGATGAGTCAGGTGCATGCATATTCTGAGCATGGTTGTTTAAGTTGTGAAGTGAATTGGATGATCGGTTTGTCGAGTGTGTATTGGACTGATGAACTTTTGATAATGATTGTGGTTGTTAATGTTGTTTCCTTTCCAATTGTTATTATCTGATGTTTGTTGGTTTTATATAATAAACTCACCCTTGCATTTGTTGTACTGTGTGGTTAGTACCTGTGGTGATCGCGAACTTTCGTTCGTGTGAGCAGATGAGCAGCAGTAGGTGACCTTGGAGGGAGAACTTCTTTTTGTTGGAGCTGCCAAGCTGACGTGATGACATTGGAATTCTTTTTGGAAAGAGTTATATTTTGTTAATCAACTCTTTCATAGTTAGTCCCTCAATTCTTTTGTGGACATGTATATTTTGAGTTGTAAATACATGTAAAACTAAATTAAGTTCTAAACATGTGAATGATGAGTACTGATTTAGTATATGTATTCAATTATTGTAATTGTATCGTGTGTACGATGATTGCATTCTTGTGAAAAACTTACTATCATTTTCATAATCATATTAATGGGGATTTCATTAAA
This sequence comes from Glycine latifolia, assembly GCA_013407115.1. Taxonomy (NCBI): domain Eukaryota; kingdom Viridiplantae; phylum Streptophyta; class Magnoliopsida; order Fabales; family Fabaceae; genus Glycine; species Glycine latifolia. Next base: position 18,559,483 of record CM023949.1, on the reverse strand, counting down.
ATTTGAAATTCACACGATTAGAGTTAGTGATGTCTAGGCGGATCGTTACATTAGTGGTATCAGAGCAGGTCAAACCTTGTCGATCGGTGAGTTGTGAGTGTACTGTGTTTCTCTTTGCATTTTGTGTTTGCTTGTTGAATGTTTGATGTTTGGAGTAATTGATTGTTTGGTAGTGGTTTGAGCTGTTTGAGACTTGCGCACATTGTTGTGGTGACTAGGTTGTGGAGATTTATTGGTGTGGTTATGACATGTTTGTATTGATGATGTCTGTTATACCATGAGTTCCAATGCCTGGTCATAAGTTATCAGACTGGCCATTTGGATAATTTGTGAAGTGCAATGGTAAGTGTTAATGTCTCGAGGGAGACCTGTTGTAAATGAGTGATTTCTCAAGGCATCAACTCTCTATAGTGATTAAGTGGGTGTAGAATTGTATTGTTCTTTTGTTGTGTGTATCCCTTCCATGTTTTCACTTCTTGGTGTGCGCAAGAAGTGATGGCTGGTAGGAATGGCTGTGCAATAGTTGATGTTCTCCAAGCTTTGAGGCTGAAGGTCAAGTTGTGACCTTGGAAACCTTCAAGAGGGTATTTATGGAGAAATACTTTCCTAAAGTTGTTAGAAACAAGGAGATGGAATTCTTAGAGTTTAAGCAAGGGAGTATGATTGTGGCTGAGTATGCAACTAAGTTTGAAGAGCGGGTGAGTTACTTTCCTCATTACCAAGGAAGATATGGGATTTCGTTACTTGTACTTTTCGACTCTGGTGCGACCATTCATTTATATCTCATTTGTGTGTAGAGAAACTTAAACTTTTTGTGTCTTATTTGAATGATGAGCTTGTGGTAGAGACCCCAACTAGTGATTCTATTTTAACTTTTGATGTGTGCTTGAATTTCCTTGTAGAGATTTTTGGTAGAAAATTCTTTATTGATCTAATTTGTTTGCCTCTCAGTCAAATTGATGTTATTCTGGGTACGGACTAGTTATCTTCCAACCATGTTTTGCTAAACTGTTTTGATAAAACTGTGGTGTTTGGTGATCCTGAGGTGAGTGAAAATGGGATGTTTATCTCTGTCAACCAAATTGTGTCATCTTTGAAAGAGAATGTCCAAGTGTACATGATCTTGTCTAACCTGGAAATAGAGACCAAGGTTTCTATAGGTGACCTCCCTGTTGTTGGAGATTTTCTAGAAGTGTTTCTTGAGAATATATCCGGCTTACCGTCTAAGAGAAAGATAGAGTTTTCTATAGATTTGGTACCTAATGTCGGACCCATATCCATAGCCCCATATAGGATGTCTCCTATAAATTTAGTTGAGCTTAAGAAACAGTTAGAAGAGTTATTGGATAAGTAGTTTGTGAGACCCAATATTTTTCCATGAGAGCGCCAGTGTTGTTAGTGAAGAAGAAAGATGGGATCATGAGGTTGTGTGTAGATTATCGCCAATTGAACAAGGTGAAAATTAAGAATAAGTACCTTTTGCCTAGAATAGACGACCTTATGGACCAGATGGTAGGAGCTTGTATGTTTAGCAAGATAGACCTTAGGTCAGGTTACGAGTATTTAGTTATGCCCTTCAGTGTGACTAATGCCCTTGGTGTGTTCATGGATTATATGAATAAGATCTTTCACCCCTATCTTGATAGAGTATTTAGTTATGCCCTTCAGTGTGACTAATGCCCTTGGTGTGTTCATGGATTATATGAATAAGATCTTTCACCCCTATCTTGATAGTTTTGTGGTAGTATTCATAGATAGTATTCTGATATACTCTAAGACTAGAGAGGAGCATGAGGAGCACTTGAGGATTGTCCTGCAAACCCTTAAGGATCGACAACTTTATGCTAAGTTGTCCAAGTGTGAGTTTTGGTTAGAGAAAATGAGTTTCCTAGGACATATGATATCCTAAGGTGGTACAGCTGTAGATCCTTCTAAGGTAGAAGTTGTTCTTAAGTAGGAGAGTCCTAAGTCGGTGTTTGAGATAAGGAGTTTTCTAGGTTTAACAGGATACTACCGGAGACTCATAGAAGGTTTCTCCAAGTTAGCCTGACCGTTGACCAAGCTGACTCGTAAGGGTCAAGCTTTTGTGTGAGATGACTAGTGTGAACATAGCTTCCAAACTCTTAGGGAAAAACTGACGACAGCGCCTTTGTTAGTTTTTCCTAACCTAAGAGAACCTTCGAGGTGTATTGTAATGCATCAAAGATGGGTTTGGGAGGAGTGTTGATGCAGAATGGCCAAGTAGTGGCCTATGCTTCTAGACAACTCAAGACACATGAAAGGAATTATCCTACCCATGATTTGGAGTTAGCTATTGTAGTGTTTGCTCTTAAGATATGGAGACACTACCTGTTTGGCTCTAAGTTTGAAGTGTTTAGTGATCATATGAGCCTTAAGTATCTGTTTAATCAGAAAGAGCTGAGCATGCGTCAGAGGAGATGGTTAGAGTTTCTTAAGGACTATGATTTTGAGCTTAGCTATCATCCTGGCAAAGCCAATGTAGTGGTTGATGCTTTGAGTAGGAAATCCTTGCATGTATCTGCTTTAATGGTTAGAGAATTGGATCTCTTAGAACATTTTTTGGACCTTAGCCTTGCATGTGAGGTTACCCCTAATAGTGTGAGACTAGGAGCCTTTGAGGATTACTAGCGGTTTCCTAGGAGAGATCAAAGAGGGCCAGAAGTCTGATTCTTTTCTGAGGACTTAGTTAAAAGCCATAGCGTCAGGGAGAAGTAGTAGTTTCAATGTGGGATCAAATGGAGTCTTGAGAACAAAATAGAATATGTGTCCCTAATGTACTAGAGCTTAGGAAGATTATCTTAGAGGAAGGACATAGGAGCAGTCTGAGCATCCACCCTGGTGCTACCAAGATGTATAGAATCTCAAGATAATGTTTTGGTGGCCAAACATGAAGAAAGATGTTAGTGAGTTTGTATATGCATGTTTAGTCTATCAGAACCCTCAAGGAAGTTGCAACCCTTGGAAATACCCCAATGCAAGTAAGACATCATTTCCATGGATTGTGTTGTAGGACTACCTAGAACCCCGAGAGGTTTAGATTCTAACTGAGTTATTGTTGATAGATTGACCAAATCTGCTCACTTTATCCCCATCAATATCAGGTTTTCCTTAGACAAGTTGACCTCCCTGTATATTAGTGAGATTGTCAAATTACATGGTGTGCCATCTAGCTTAGTATCTGACAGAGATCCTAGATTCACCTCTAGATTTTGGGAGAGTCTAAACAAAATGTTAGGAACCAAGCTTAGGCTAAGTTCAACCTATCATCCTCAAACTGATGGTCAGACTGAGCGGACCATTCAGTCTTTAGAGGACCTTTTGAGGGTATGTGTTTTAGAACAAAAGGACAATTGGGACAGTTTTCTGCCATTAATAGAAATTACCTATAACAATAGTTTTCACTTTACCATTGGCATGGCTCCCTATGAAGCTCTATATGGTAGGAGGTGTAGGACACCCTTGTGTTGGCTAGAACCCAAAGAGAACCTTATTTTAAGACCTGAAGTGGTACAACAAATCACTAAGAAGGTCAAGTTGATCCAAGAAAGAATGAGAACTGCTCAGAGTAGGCAAAAGAGTTATCAGGAAAAAAGGAAGAAAGACATGGAATTTGAGATTGGTGACCATGTATTCTTGAGAGTCACTCTGTGGACCAGGCTTGGTCGAGCCTTAAAATCCCGAAAACTCACACCTCGATCTATTGATCCCTTCCAAATTCTCAAAAGAGTTGGCCCTGTACCATATCAAATTGCATCACCTTCATCCCTTTCTAATCTTCATAATTTCTTCCATGTGTCCCAACTCCGTAAATATGTCCATGATCCTTCTCATGTAGTCTAGTTAGATGACGTTTAAGTAAAGGAAAACTTGACATATGAAACATTAGCTTTAAGAATCGATGATTAGCGAACGAAGCACTTAAGAGGGAAAGAAATTCCCTTGGTCAAGGTGATATGGGAAGGTACACCAGGAGAGGATGCAACATGTGAACTAGAGAGTCAGATGCGATAAGCCTATCCAGCCTTGTTTGAATCAGGTAAATTTCGAGGACGAAATTTCTAAAAGGTTAGGAGAGTTGTAATGCCCTGAAATTTCGATAACTGAAAATAGATGTTTAATGTATTTATTGTGTTATTTGATTATCTGATTAGCTTAGATTATTTGAAATGTTATGTGAATTATCCATATGCAATTGCTTAGTGAGGATGTCAAGTTATGTAGAGTTTGTTTGAGCTGCGTTGAATTGTGTGATTTTAAGTTTGACCCAAAAACCTGTTTTAGTAAAATCAGCATTCTCGATTGGTTAACTATTGGATCTCCTTCAAATTTTAAAGGTAGGCTCCTAACCCACATATGTAATTTTTAACCGTTGGGATTTGCGAACTAACATCTGAAGCGTGAGAAATTACTTTTTCACAGAAGCAGAAATTTTTAATTTGGGTCAGATCGCCCAGGTGAATTTGGTAAACATTTTAGCTTGCCTGGGCGAGTCAAGTCGGTTTTAAATAGTACCAGTAGCGTAAATGTCCAAAAAATGGCTTCCTTCTTTCTCCAAAAGTCACCCAACCCCCTCCCCCTCCTCCTCCACCACCCATGGCCACCGATGATCACCACGAGCCATCGCGGCTTATCGTTGGACCACCGCACGAAGAGGAACACTTTAATCAGAGCGGAATCTTCAAAACTCAACTCGAGGATTCGGTATAGAACAGAGCCTCTAATCTTCCTTTCTTGGTTTCTTTGAGGTAACCATAATTTCCTTGTCTTCTTTTAGCTAGTTTGAAGTCTCTCTTGATATCTTTTGTGTTTTGGGTATTGTTGTTGGGAGTTTTATACTTCCTTTGTAAACCCTGTGGAAATGAGATATTGTAAAAGCCTCCTTTTTACAAAATAGATGTCATTTATGTGATCTTTGTTGAGTCTCGGTCACATTGGTGTGATCGGAATTTCAAAATTATGTCTTTTGATGTGGACTTCCAAAATACCATTTTAGTCCCTTTTTTAATTTGAGGGGGTATTTGACCCCAAATGTTAATTTTGACCTTGTCTTTGAAATCTATACTAAATTATCTTCGATTTGGTATATAGAGCTCTACGTTCTGACGAAAACACGCATATTAAAGGATCTCAAAACAACACTACAAGATTTTAACAGGAGAACTCCTAGTTAGGTAAAGGAAGTTTATTATTTAGTTATAGTTTTGGTACCATAGTTGGGAGCCAGGGAGTCCAACTATGAGGATATTTGTCTATCTTTGTTGTGTGCTGGTTTTCAAGAAAAGTTATGTTTTAAACTAATGGGATGCAATATATTTATTATTGATGTATGTTTGTTCATGTTGTGTATTCATTTTTCAAGAAAAGTTATGTTTTTAACTAATGGGATGCAATGACTTTGCTTGATGAATAAAACTGTGATTGGTGTTATTGTTGTAACGATTGGATTTTTGGAAAAAGTCTTAATTACAGAGGAGACTCTACCCAAAATTTTATAATGTGTCCTCCTATTTAATTCTTTATCAAATTTTTAAATTGGCATAAGAGTGTGTTTTCTATATTGTGGTCCTCCTCTTTAATTTAGAATTTTCCTAAAATACCAATCTCGTGGTAATTTGGATTGTGAATGAATGAGATGATGTTGAAATGGGATAATGTGATTAGGTTGATGATGATGTAATGAGATAATGTTGATATAGTTGATGATGTTGAATATTGATGTTTATGATGATGATATTGAAATTGAAATGTTATTGGTGTGGTTAGTGATGTTTAAATGAGATAATGATGATGTGGTTGACGATGTTCAAATGAGTTAATGTTGGAGTGGTTGATGATGTTGAAATGAGATGATATCAATATGCATAATGATGATATTGAGATGATATGATGTTGAGGTGGGTAATGACATTGATGAGAGATAATGTTGATGTGAACAATGTCATTGTGTGATGTGGATATACATGGATGCCCATGGGGGTGCATGACGGGTTACCCTTGCAAGGAAGGATTTGTTCCTAGCCGAGTCATGCATTGATGGTGCCCATTGTTGTAGATTGTGTATGTCCCTGTGGGGTGCAGTGACCGGTTGGATATCCTTGCGAGGAAGGGTTTACGAATTTTAAGCATCCCATGAGAGAAAGGGATTGTTTAAAATTCTGGTCCCTAGCTATCCATGGTCAGTGCATCGATGATGTTGTGTATGTACATGGGGAGTGCATGACTGGATAACCTTGCGAGAAAGGGTTTACGAATTTTAACCATCCAAAGAGAAAAATGGATTGTTTAAAATTTCGGTCCCTATTAATCCATGGTCAGCGCATTGATGGTGCGCATGTTTCATACTACATATTTGCATGGATAGAAATAGAATGATGGACAGTAAGTACCGGGGGTACTAGGAGCAATCACTTTGTTTAGAACTCCCTTGTAACTCAGGGCTGATCACCATGAGGGGAGCGACCAGTGCACGATAGGGTGACCTCAACGAGCTATTGCATCATTTTCCTGAGAGAGACTATTTCCATGAGGATGGTACCACATTGCATTCTGAGAGATGAGTCAGGTACATGCATCTTTCTGAGCTTGGTTGTTTGAGTTGTGAAGTGAATTGGATGATGGGTTTGTCGAGTGTGTATTGGACTGATGGACTTTTGTTAATGTTGTTTCCTTTCCAATTATTGTTATTTGATGTTTGTTGGTTTTATATAATAAACTCACCCTTACATTTGTTGTATTGTGTAACTGGTACCTGTGATGATCGCGAACTTTTGTTCGTGTGAGAAGATGAGTAGCAGTAGGTGACCTTGGAGGGAGAACTTCTTTTTGTTGGAGCTGCCTGTAACGATCTGTCTCGTCGCTACTACATCACTAACTCTAATCGGGTGAATTTTCAAATTTTAATGAAAACTCCATTAATTTGATTATGAAAATGGTAGTAAATTTTTTGCGATAATACAACTATCATACACACGATACAATTACATAATTGAATATATACATATATATATATATATATATATTGTATTAGGGCATATCATTCACATATCAGTACTTAATTTAGTTTTACATGTAATTACACCTGGAATCTTACATGTCTAACAAAAAAATTCAAGGAACTAACTAAGAAAGTGTTGATTAACAAAACACAACTCTTTCCCTAAAAGAACTCCAATGCCATCACGTCGGCTTGGCGACTCCAACCAAAAAGAATCTTCCTTCAGAGACACCTACTACTGCTCATCTGCTCACACGAACGAAAGTTCGTGATCATTACAGGTACCAATCACATAGTACAACAAAAACAAGGGTGAGTTTATTATATAAAACCAACAAGCATCAGATAACAACAATTGGAAAGGAAACAACATTACCCACGACAATCATTAACAAAAATCCATGATTCTAATACACACTCAACAAACCAATCATCCAATGCATTTCACCACTCAAACAATCATGCATAGAATGATGCATGCACCTGACTCATCTAGCAGCTTGCAATATGGTACCAGATCCTAGAAATAGCCTCTCATAGGAAAAATGATTCACCGCCTATCAGGGCCACCCTGTCGTGCACTGGCCATCTCCCCCGGTGATCAGCCAACATCGCTAGGGAATTCCAAACCTGATGACCCCTTAGTACCTGCGTTTTCAGCCCACTGAAACCCACAGGTACGCACGTGCCTTAATTCTATTTCCATCCATGCAAATGAAGTATGAAACATGGGCATCATCAATGCATGACCCAATTAGGAACAAATCCTTTCTCGCAAGGGTAACCCGTCATGCACCCCCATGTACATACATAACACACAAATGTTGGCTCATTAATGCACTAATCATGGCTAGGAACAAATCCTCATCCTCGCAAGGATAACCAACCGGTCATTGGACCCCACGTGTACATACACAGCTTACAACCATGGGCACCATCAATGTATAACCTAGCTAGGAACAAATCCTTCCTCGCAAGGGTAACCCATCATACACCCCCATGGATATACATGTATATCCACATCACACAATGACATTGTTCACATCAACATTATCTCTCACCAATGTCATTATCAACCTCAACATCATATCATCTCAATATCATCATCATGTATATCAATATCATCTCATTTCAACATCACCAACTACATCAACATTATCTCATTTAAACATCATCAACTACATCAATGGCATTTCAATTTCAATATCATCAACGACATCACAAGCAAATAATAAATGTATCGCATCCCATTAGTTTAAAACATAACTTTTCTTGAAAACCAACACACAACAGGGACAAACAGATATCCTCATAGTCCCTAGCCCCCAACTATGGTATCAAAACTATAACTAAATAATAAACTCTCATTACCTATCTATATTTCTCTGCTAGCTCCTTGAAATGTCGTTTTGGGATCTCTCAAGTTCACGTGCTTTGGCCCAAACGCAAAGCTCTATATACCAAATTGAAGATAATTTAGTATAGATTTCCAAGATAAGATCAATATTAACATTTGGGGTCAAATACCCACTCAAATCAAAAAGGGGCTAAAAGGGTATTTTGGGAGTTCACATCGAAAGACATCATTTTAAAATTTCAATCACACCAATGTGACAGGGATTCAATAAGGATCACAGAAATGACATCAATTTCATAAAAATGAGACTTTTACAACATCTCATTTTTAAAAGGTTTTCAAAGGATGTGTAAAACTTCCAACAACGGTACCCAAAACACAAGAGACACTAAGAGAAGCTTAAACTAGCAAGAAGAAGACAAAGGAAACTAAGATTACCTCAAGGAAACCAAGAAAGGAGTATTAGAGGCTTCGTTCTCTACCGAAACTTCAAGAAGAGTTTCGAAGATTCTGCTCCGATTAAAAGGTTCCTCTCCGTGTAGTGGTCTCGTGGCAAGCAACGGCAGCCTGTGGTGATCACCGGTGGTCTTGGGTGGTGAAGGATGATGGTGGGAGGTGGGGTGGCTGTTGGGAGGAAGAAGGAGGACGATTTTCGTGATTTTGGATGCTGCTGCACTATTTTAACGCTGACTTGACTCGCCCAAGCGAGCCAAAAAGCCTTCCCAAATTCGCCTAGGCGAGTTGACCCAATTTTAAAATTTATGCTTCAGTGAAAAATTATTTTATCACGCTTCAGATATTATTTCACCAATACCAATAGTCAAATGTTTTATATGTGGATTAGAAACCCACCTTTAAAATTTGAAGGTGATCCAACGGTTAACCAATCCAAAATGGTGATTTTACGAAAACAGGTTTCAGGTCAAACTCGGAATCACTCAATTATAACGCATCTCAACCAAACTCCATATAACTTGACATTTTCACCAAGTAATTGCACATGGATAATTCACATAACATTTCAAATAATCTAAACTAGTCAAATAATCAAATAACACAAGAAATACATCAAACGTCTATTTTCAGTTATTGAAATTTCAAGGTGTTACACTGCCAAGTCAACGTGATGACGTTGGAATTCTTTTTGTAAAGAGTTGTATTTTGTTAAATAACTCTTTCATAGTTAGTCCCTTAATTCTTTTTGTGGACATGTATATTTTGAGTTGTAAATACATGTAAAACTAATTTAAATTCTAAACATGTAAATGATGAGTACTGATTTAGTATATGTATTCAATTATTGTAATTGTATCGTGTGTACGATGATTGTATTATTGTGAAAAACTTACTATCATTTTCATAATCAAATTAATGGAGTTTTCATTAAAATTTGAAATCCACACGATTAGAGTTAGTGATGTCATAGCAACGAGGCGGGTTGTTACACCTTCAACCTGGTGTTAGAGGTTGTCAATGGTGGCTAACAGTGAAAAGGCCTGTAGAATGGATGAGTGGGTGAATTCCTAAATAAGTTAAGGTTGTTGCAAGCCTTATTGGAGGTAAGCCACTATCCATGCTCATTCGTTTTCGATTAAAAAAAACACACTTTCTCTATAGAGTTAATTTGATTCTCCCTGAATGATCAATGTGTGATTATGTTAAGGGATGTACTTGAATTAATTACTCAACGTGAAATCTTCCAAGAGTAAAGAGTTAGCATTTCATGAAATGATAGTTAGACATTTACATTAATAATTGTGACTTCAGAATTATGTGTTACTTGATGAGTTATGAAAATGTTTTGATATTGATGATAGACTGGTGATGATAATGATAGTGTATGATGATTGAATCTTGATGTGATGGTTGATGAACTAATGATCATTATGAGATGCTCTATCATGTGGATTCTAAGACTTATGCTTGATGCAAGATTCCTAATTGTTATGTTTTATATGTGATGATAGTAGGTCAAGGTTTAATGATTTAAGCTTTATCCCATTTTCGTATTCTCTTTTTTTGTAAGCTTACCATTGTGTTTTTGTAGTGTGGTTTGTGCTTTTGATGATCCTGTATCAGATATATGTGTGGAGCAAATGGCTAGGAGGTCGCCCCGTGTCTAGAGACTTCGTGGATATGCATGCATATTGGGATGTGAAAATGTACTTTTTGTCTCTCGTTTCTTAGCATCTTGTATAGTGTTGACTGGTTCAGAGTTTAGGAAGTTTACCTTTATAGAGTTGCACATATGTTTTGATGGAGTGCCACAAGCACATAGTTATTCAGTTGAACAATTATATCACATGATGTCTTACCTTTGTATCATGTGTCTTAGCTTTGGCCTTTGAAATGAGAAAAGTTTACAAGTATTTTTGTAATCAAATTAATTGTAGAGTTTTAAATGAATTAAATAAAGTCTTTTGCTTGATATAGTTTCTAGTTCCATGTAACAACGGTAGATTGTTACAAGGGGACCATGTAGACAGTAACAACAAGTAATGATATCATAGGCTTTACCACAATAGTCACTCATAAGTTTGGGTTTTTCATAGTGGTCTTGGTATTGGCTTCCTAGAATAACCACGATCACGACTCTAAGATGCCAAGGCAAATGAGTCAATTGATGTAGAAGATACTTAATAGAAGTATGTTGTTGGGCTAGAATACATAGCAAAGTAGACCAAATAGGGTTCAAAGTGGGAATGGTGGGAGAAACCAAACTCTGATCCTGAACCAAGGAGTACTCTGTAGATAACCTATTCAATGCCAATAACATGAGAAAGATTCCATGTTGTTTAAGTTCATGAGCAGGAGTGGAATCTGAGGGAAATAATTCACTGAAATCATGGAGAGGGCCATGAATTTTGCCTAAGTAGTCACCCATGGAGCCATTAAGTTGTCTGGAAGCAATGATACTAACAAGATTTTGTCAAACTTGATAGACACATTGACTATCATAGTGTACAAAATCTTAGTCTACTGCCATATTGCCTCAAATGTTTCATGAGCACGAAAAATTGACTTATGGGAAAGGTTAATAGTGGATTTAATGATGATACATAGTTAGGTATCAGTCCTTATTCACAAAAGGTGGTCGACCTCAAGAATAAAAGCAACTATGTGCGTGAGATGGTCTTCATAACCTTAATTGTAGAGCCAAAGTTTGATGTCAAAGGACACCAAGAATTAAGGATTTTCACGATGCAGTTTGGTTTGGTTTTGAGACCAAAAGTCATCCGAACCAAACATATTTTAGTTAAAAATTATTATTTTCACTTCTATTTAACATTAATATAAAATGACATTACTAACTCTTTTTGTAACAAAATACTAATTTGTGCATCACTTGACATTTAACAATGTTAATACATCATTTTTTAACATATGAAAGTACAATATGCATCTTGATTATAAAGCAAAGGAAAAATAATAAATTATTCAATACTTATTATTCATTAACACAAAAAAATCAATATAATTCTAATATACAGTTTATTCAATTTGGTTCAATTTTTTATAACAAGATCCAAAAACTGAACCAAACTGCAAAAAGTATGCGGCTTTTAAATATTTAACATTTTTTTGCCTAACTTGGTAAAAATGTTACTAAAAACTTTAAACAATATTTAAAAGATGTGATCAAATATGAATAAATGTTACTAATATATTTTTATAACATTTTATTAAATGTTATGTATATCTTATATTGCATAAAATGATATATATAATCATTTACTTACATATATGTCTTTCATTTTGTTTTTCAGGCAACCAAACAAAATGAAAAATATCAAAGATTGAAAAAGTTTTATTTTATTAAGGATTCATTGCAGAGAAAATTTATTAGGAACATAAAATAAAATTCCCTAATTTATCTTTTAAAAAAAACATACTTTAGCCTTAAATTATTGCAGAACACTACCAGATAGGATGCACAGGAAAATTAAAGTTTTTTTCTAATTATTCTGGAAGGACCGACAGGAAAATTAAAGTGGCAAGCCTTTACACCCCTTTATTCTTGACCAATATAATATCCTTTAAACTATACATACTTTTATTCTAGATAGTTTAAGAACAAGTTAACATAAACTTGCAAATTTGATATGGAGAGAAGATTCTCAAGCATAGAAAAGTAGAGTTGATTAAAATTTTGCACCAGTAACTATTGCCTCGCGTTTATGTTTTCATTCTTCAGTCACAATTTACAAGACATCAAAAAAATTACAGGCATCCCGACCACATTTTCAAAGGTACCCCCCCTTTTCCCAAAATACAAAATATAAAGGGAGCAGGACAAAAATAGGACGATTTCAATAGAAACCCTGTCCAAAAGCACTGATTCAAGGATCAAGCAGCAGCAGCAGCATTTCATCAAGGGCTAAACTGCAACTCAGATTGTCAGGCATTTGGCCAAGTAGCCTCTTCTAGACATGGAGGTTTTATATTACTATCCTTGAGCAATGGCAAGAACTTCCTCAGGCTCACAATCTGTTGCTGAGATCAATGAAGCAGACTGAATCTTTCCGGAATGATCAAGTCGCATCAAAATAACTCCCCTGACATAGAATCACCAAAACAAATGTCATTAAAGAAAAAACCCACTAAAAGGAATCAAATTAAGGGCAAGTCTCGTGCTATAGAGCTCCTGCTATAGCGTGTCCAGAGATGTTGTCAACATAAAGACAATAAATTTATCAGCAAGTCATTGATTTCACAGCTTAGCATCTAGAATAAGTCCAATAAATATAGCATCCAGTTTATAGAGGTAAAAAAGATTGCTAAATAAGCTGACTTGTGACAACAGATACATTAAATAGAAACATTTGTCAAACAGAATCCAGGAAATCAATAACAATGCAAGAACAAGAACACAGAACAAACAAGTTCAAACACTAAAACTAGATACAGCTCAGAACGTAGAGGCAGCTAAAAATTGACAGCTTAAAATTTCTGAGATCACATAACAGTGGTAATTGGAGGACTATCTAGGTGGAAAGTACAATGACATTTTGAAGGTCACTGAAAAAGATTACTGACAGTTTGCTTAAGTTCACTGGAAAAGTCACTTGTGGTTTGAAGGTCACCTACAGTTCATTGGAAAGATGCCAAACAGTTTACCCAAAAAAGTTCATCAACAGTTGAGGTTTGCCTCATGTGACCGAAAACAATATATGAAGCTAGGAGGGGTTATCTTCAACTAGTCAAGGAGGGACAACTTGTCCTTCATCCATAACAATGTATGAAGTTGGGTTGGGGCCCCATAGCAGTTGGCACAGACTAAATCAACAAGGACAATTGGTGATAGAGTCCTATAATAAAAACAAACAAGGCCTCAGGGTATTGGGTATAAATGCTGATCAAGAAACAAACAAGGCCTCGGGGTATTGGGTATTTAAAATGCTGATTAAAATATCCCTTAAAGGTTAATTTCAGGTTATTGTACTATTCTAACACACAAGTTATATTGTTATAGGCTGTAATCATAATGATTCATAAATCAAATAAGTTGCAAATATGCTGTAAAAGGAAACAATTCAATTTTACCTTGCAAATCGGGATTGTATTGAAATATCCCGAACCTTAATTCTGTTGACAGTGCCACTTTGGCTTACAAGAACCACTTGTTCATCACTTTCACCATCCTCTGTTAAAGATCATGAGTTCACAATGATATCAATACTAGGGCAATTTTATATCATAATAATATCAGCAGCAAAATTAGTACTAGTAATTATCAGAACTGCAACTGAAAGAATCACTGTTGAACTAAGCGTAATATTAAGAAAAATACCTGCTGATGAGAACCCTACCACAAAAACAGCAGCCAAGCGATCCTCAGCAGAAAACTGAATACACAGGACAGGATAACCCAAAACGTTTAATTGAAAAGGAACTTTTATTATTGCCAAGAGAGGGATGTTTCTAAGATATAAAAATACCTTATATCCTATCAAACCAACTCGATTCAAAGATGATATCCGGAAACTGCTCAAAGGAACTCTCTTTCCATAACCATTCTCAGATACGAACAATAACCATGGCCCATTTTGGCTCTTTGCACTGTGGGCATATATAGTAAATAAATATATTAAGGACATATCTGATAAATAGGTCACATATTGACTTCACAAGACCAATTTAAAGACAGAATAAAAGTAGATACGTTATACTTAATTAACCTTTACACAATTAAAAGATAAAAATATCATAAAAGCCAAAAAGGACAAAATATTAAAATTTAAAAAATGTTTAAAGCTTCATGGAATCTCCAAAGTTGAGGATTGTAGATAGTAAAAAAAATATAATATGGTTGTTCAAGGCATTCAAACAAAAACCAATATTACTGAAACATAAAATGTTTCCATCAAAGAAACATGCTAATTATAAGCAGGTATGAACATGATTCCTACACAATGACACAGTTCTAGGCTGCTAGGACAATGTTCTCAATCAGATTATACTTGAAGCAGACAGGTGGGAAAAATAAAGGAATTGAGACAATTCTGACAGCTATTAATTAACTAATAACAGCATGCAGGATCTCGTCATCATTACTTGATCCCAGAAAATTTTGATGAGGTTTCCAAGTTGTTCCACATCGCTGCTGGTATAATGTCCACACTCGCCATCTTATCGCCTTTTTTGAGTCTCATTGCAGGTGCTCCCCGTGTATTTCTACTTAGTGTGCGAATCTGAGATTAAACCAAAAGTTTCAGCAATGAATTACAAATATTTTCCGAAATTTAATTTGACATTCTTCCTAATTCCCATATTTCCTTATTCATGAGGATTTCGTTTCCTGTACATTTTTCAATAAGCAAAATTGCCGTAAATACTTCAGCTAATCCCTGAATCATACAGATTCAATTGTACAATGATTATAATTATAATATAAATCCATGAGGTTGAGAGTTAACGTCTCAAGAAAATTCAGACATTACATTAAAAAAAATTCAAACAAATTAACTCCAAGTCTCTCTCTAACTCCTACATCATAGAAAGACAAAATAAAATTTTGAAGAGCTGAAAATCTGAAACTGTTTACAGCACCAAGTTATTCAAAAGATATCGCACGATAGCAGAAAAATTCAATGCTTTTATTTTCAATGAATTTCTTCACAGATATTATTTAATTAACATATATAAATGTTTACAGAATTTGAAATTTAAACTTTAACTAAAGAAATGGAAATAATACAACCAGAAACTTGCCTTGCTGCATTGGGTTAGCATGACCATTCCATTGTGAGAAGCCATGGCCACAAAGTCATCATTTGAGCAAAGACGGACCCATTTCAGCTCATCACCAGGAACCTTTAAAGTTAAACAGTATGCATGAATGACATTCATAGGATAAGATGTTAAATAGTAATCTAACAGGACAATACAATGGAGAAGTAGAAATGTAAACAGAGGGATTCAAATGAGAACAAACCAATTGAATAGCAATGATTCCGATTGACCTGATTGATGAAAACAAATTCAAGGATACTCTCTTGATATAGCCTTGCATTGTAAGCATCAATAAAAACTGATCCTCAGCAAACTCACTCACAGGAATAATAGATGTTATTCTTTCACCATCAGATAAAGATAAGATCTGGCTCAGATGAATCCAAAAGAAAGTTTGTTAATTTAAGCAACTCATTTGTGGTCCTTGTTCTAATGTTAAAATTTAAAAATGCAAGGTGTATTTTGTATATATAAAATTAATATTTTAAAAAATATATAAGCCCTATTTTTCAAGGGAACTCTTCATGCATTGATTAGAGTTTCTGTTGTGTGACTAGGAGGTTACTAGTATGTTTGGTTTGGGAAAGAAAGAAAAAAGAATGAAAAGGAAACCAATGAAAAGAAATGAAATGGAAAATGATATGATTTATAAATTGTTACTTTTTTGTTAGGAAAGAAGATGAAAGAAAAAAGGTTATGTGTATAAAATACCATAAATATCCTTTATTTAAAAAAAATACAGAAAAGTAAGGGTATTTTGTATATTCAGCGTTAAGAAGTTAAGAACATCTTTATCTCTCCCTTTCTTCTAAGTTTTGAGAGATTGCTAAATTGGTAGGTCCCAGAAGCTGAATTACATTAAGATTACTTTTTAATCTTTTCTCCTTATTTTTTAAGCAACCAAAGGAAGGCAAAAACATGATTTAACAATCTTTCGTTCATCCCCTCTTCCATTTTCAGTTCCTCTCATACCAAACATATTTGTATGTGTCAATGTTGTAGAATTAGCCTCTTACAAATGCAAGGTAAGGTTGCCTACAACAGACTCATAACAGGTCCAAGCTTTCCCCAGAGCCTCCTGTTGCTTGAGCTTCTAACACCAGGTTTCCCTTTATTTTATTTAAATCCCAATTTCTCTCTCCAGTTCTCTCCATACATAAGTTCATTAAATTTAATTGTCTCTATTTTCCAAATTTCCCTCTGAATCATTTATTGCATTCCTCTATCATTCTGTGTGTTCATGTGTGTCAATTAGACATGTTTGGGGCGTTTGGAGTTTCAGAGGCATGGGTGCAGAATTCTGCCACAATCCTTAATTGCAGGCTTCTTGCGTTTCTGTTTGTTTATTTGGGTTTACCGATAGGGGCTAATCCAAGAAGAGAGGAAACTTGGGAACTGATTGTGGCAAAATTTCAAAGGAAGATGTATAGATGGAGACAAAGACATTTATCATTTCGTTGAAGGGTGTGCCTGATAAAATCAGTGCTCAACTCTATTCCAATCTTCTATCTTTCCTTTAATATTTCAAAGAAGGTCATTTATATATTAGTAAGGTTGCAAAGCAGGTTTCTATGGGGCGGGGGGGTGGATGAGATCAAGACTGCGTGAGCGAAGTAGGAAACAGTATGCCTACAAAAATCCCATGGAGGCTTGGGAGTTTGGAATTTGGAATTGTACAATATTGCACTGCTAGGGAAGTGGAAATAGAGCATGCTTCAGGTGGATGATTCTCTTTGGAATAGAATTATGGTTTCTAAGTATGCGGGATGGAGAGCATAAGATGGAGAGGGTCAACCGGCAGGAATCACTATGGTGGAGGGATTTAAAGAATTCATGTGGCACCTCGGCGGTTGGGGAGTGGTTCAATAAAGGCATGAAACTAAAAAGTGGATGTGGGAGTAGGGTGAATTTCTGGACTGATAAATGTTCGGGGGACAGGAGTCGCTAGCTGAAAATTTACTGCACCTTTTTGTCTTGTCTGAACAACAAAACTGCGAAGTGGAGCAGATGGGCTTTATGGGGGGATCTTCTTGGGAATGGGCTTTTGTTTGGAGAAGAAACTTTCAGGATTGGGAGGTGAATTTAGTGTCAGATTTTCTGGCTGAATTGAATAATTATAGTATTCGGCCAAGTGAACAGGATAGGTGGATGTGGGTGGCCAGAAGTGAAAATCTATACACTGTTAGTGGGGCTTATGCATGGTTGAGGCAGTAGTTGGATCTTCAGAAGAGGAGATATTTAAAAGGGTGTGGAAAGTTAAAGTCCCAAATAAAGTAGGTCATTTTGTGTGGAGGCTAGTAAGGGATAGACTGCCAACCGGAAGAAATCTAAATCTGAGACACATACCTGTGGGGGATCTAAACTATATACCCGTTACGTCTGAGGGTTGAGGAATCAGCAGATCACTTATTTTTTATCTGGGAAAGGGTTAGGGAGATTTGGCTGAAGTGTTACTCGTGGATTGGGTTTTCTTCAGTGGTTCAGGTGGTGCCAAGGGAACATTTTCTGCAGCATTGGTACTGTGAAAGCATCAGAATTGATGGGCAGAGGTGGATGGTGTTGTGGGCTGCTGTAACATGGTGTATTTGGCATCATAGGAACAAGTACATTTTTAACCACCAGGAATTCCGAGGGTAAACAGTATTGGATGATGCAATGTTCGTCATCTGGTGGTGGCTTAAGGCATTGGAAAAGGGTTTTGATGTCCCATTCCAAGTATGGAGTAGTAATGCTAGGACGAATTTTGTAAGGGGAGGAGTGGGGTAGAAAAGCAACAGGGGGAATATTTTTGAGGTGGGGGCTATCACTCAGTGATAATTCCACAGAATCTTTCTACTATACATCTCAAGTGTATTTGGTAAGATTCTCTGGATTTCTTGAGGGGGGATGCCTAAGGGCTGTGTTTATCAGCACCACTGGTTCAATACAGTTTTATCTACAGTATATATATAATATATCATTCATATTTTCGCTGATAAAAAAAAATGTATACCGATATATGTAAGGATCAATAACTTACTACCAGTCAATTAGTTAGTGGAATCATTTTATAAATGTAGAAAGCTCTCACAAGATAGATTAATCTCAAAAATTTCTAGGAGAAAAAAAGTTTGTATTCTGTACTTCATTTAAATACTTTATGTTAATGTTCACATTCGAATACATGTTTCAAAATATACATAGCAGTTAATTGTTAGATTTGACACATGTATATAAGAGTGAAAACAATTTGGTCTTTTTAATTATTTTTATCATTATACTTGCTGTCCAAACTTTCAATTGCATGGCTATAGGCAAATGCAATGCTCATAAGCTCATTTTTCTGGCAAGTGCATGTAGAGAAAGAGAAAGGACAAATAAATACCTGAACAAGTGGTGTGCCAGCAGCAGTGCGGCTACATTCAGGAATTTTGTAGGCACGAGCTGAGTAAACTGTTCCCTTATCACTGAAAAATTTCACAAGTCATGCCGTATTCAAAGTAACTAGATCATCTGAAATGCAACAATTTCAAATACTTTATAGAAAAGAATAAAAAAACAGTGATTCTGAATGAAGCCCCATAATGCCATTTACTAGAATAGTAGTGCATAATAAGCTAGCCAAGCCATACAACAAGCCTACTTACAAGCTCAATATCCTTTATATATAAAGGTGAAATCCAAAACAAAACTAAGTCCAGGTTCTACATACATCATGGTGAAAAATAAAGTCAAAATTTTTTAAACTATATTAATAGAAATGCTAACAAGTAGCAATACATTCTTGGACACTCTTTCAAATACTATTATTGAGGAAATCCATGCTGACAGCCCCACTAATATAGATTATAGAGTAGATCAATCTCATTTAGGGGGATCAACAATGCGATTTAAGCAATAATAAAATTTTCAAAATAGCACTCCCAATTATATCAATCATGGATGATGATGTGATTTGGATTTTTATGGTTTAACAATAATGAAACTTATGTTCAGGGAATTTGTCCAGAGGAATTGGGCTTTCTATACATGGCTTACTGTGTTGCCAGTGGTACAGATCTCTTGAAAGTAAATAATAAAAAACAAAATGAGTTTTACACACGAGTCTTCATCGTCTCTGTTCTACATTAAACCTCATAGTCTAAAACATTCAATAGGCAGAAATTATTTCATTAATTTAATACAATAAAAAAGAACCTGAAATATAGGACATGATCATGTGCATGACAAACGAGAAAATCAGACATTGAATCGTTCACTTTTAATTTTCCTACAGATTTTCCAATTGTTCCACGATTTTGTAGGTTAAAAGTGCTTGGCTTCATCCGTTTCATATAACCTTTTTCACTAAGTGCCTGAAAGTAAAAGTCAATATCATTAACACAAGAATCAGTAAAATACCTATTGATAAAAGAAAGGTGCCACATACCAATATCATCTCTTCATTTGGAATAACATCAATGTCCTCAAGTTGACCATTATCTGTGTCCTCCAACATTGAACGTCTTGGATTGGAAAACTTACTCTTCAGCTCAATTGCTTCTTGTTCTATGAGCTAAAATATGAGAAAGAGGTCACACAGGTCATCCCCAAAAGAGAAAAATAGCAACAATAATAGCCCCTCTAATAAGTCACAGAAAAACTGATCTAAAATGAGAAAGATTATGGTTTCATTAGATCTCCAGTAATCTTTAGCTATAATATAACGAACTATAGTCAAACCCAAAAAAAAACTTGTCCTTCCAGGCTGCTATAAATTAATTTATCACATTTTTAGCAAAGTTAACAATCTTGCCATTTGTCGCATGTATTTCACCACACAATTAGTGCCCAAAAAGTTTTAAAAACAATGTAAACAGTGACAACATTCATTGAATAGCAATAACCAAATCCAGCATATATGTGTGTGTGTGTGTGTGTGTGTAATAGTTAAGAAACTTGCACAAATCACTGTACTTGTATGTAGACCCACTGCCTACAGTGATTTCTTTTGCTGGTAAGTGGGATGACCATGATTTTCATTTCAATTAACCACCCAAATCCTACCTCATTCCTCACTGCTTCTAGACAATTTCCCAGCACAACAAAGAGACTTGCGCCATGTACCAATCCACAGGCAGCCAGATTTTCAGGTAGAGCAAGAGACACGCTTCCGGCTACTCATGGCAGTGCATAGAACAGCCTTTCATGTTGCCATTTTTATGCCACAATCGCCATTATCCTGTCTTCAAGGATCATAAGATTCATGCCCAGTCATGTAGCACTCGACCAGGCAGATTTCTAGAGATCAGGTAGATTCTCAACCATCCCAGTCAAGACACAACCTGTCTACTCCATTTTCTGATGAAAATCTTGCCACTTTTTGTCTCCAAAATATTCTTTAACAGCTGTAATTCTTTTTCAACAATTCCCAACCAGTTTTTCTGGAAAGTGACATCAACATTGCATCCAGATGTTGCCCAATAGCGATAGGGTGGAAAACCACCATCAACGACACAACAACATTCCTTGCAACCACATTCAGGTGATTTTTCCAGATATTACAACTGCATAACAGTATGATTTTGGCCATTATCTGTTAACTACCACAGATCAGGTTGCTCCTCATCCAACCAAATCATGTCACTATCCTTTGTCTCACTGCACCTAGGTCTGTTTGCATGCTGGCCCTACATGGGATATGCTTGCACATGTTTGGCTCATACCTTCCTGGTAGACGACTGCTTCGTTCTTGTTTTTTGTGAAAGAATACTATTTTCGGTTCAGCTTGTATTAGTTTGTTAGATTTCACTCTCTGACAGCTGCATATTAAGTATTAACTGTTATTCAGGTAGCTGATTGTAAGACAGTCAGAACTGTCTCAGTGACAGTTATAACTGTCCAGTTAGGCTCTCTTATTTCTGTATTATATATATCTGATGTAAGCAGAAACTCTGCACATTTTTTCATTTTTCTAATTTTCATGACAGAAATGTACTCTAAAATTCTCTACCTTAACAGTTTGCTATGTATCAGCTTATGCCTACATGGGTTTTCTGCTACTGCTGTTGTTTGGCCTGCTAGCCTCCACTGTTTGGCTGCTGCATGGCTTTATGTAGACTGTTTAGTGCAGAATTTTGACTGTTCAGCTATGTGCTTGAGTAGCTTGTTGTGTTCTTTTTCAGCTGCAAGCAGTTAATCAAGCCAATTTAACTTGTTTCAAGGCAGTTAACCAATTAAAGCCTCTGATTTTCTTCCTCCTCTTGCTCCATGCATCTACAGCTCATCTGTATGTGAGAACAACTCTCGGTTTAGAGTCTGGAAGTTAGTAATCCAGCTGTCAAGTGACAGCAGGCAGCTAACTATAGAAGTTTGCTCTGCAAGTCTTCTAAATCTAGTATAAAAGCTAGATTGTAATAGAATCTCTGGGAATGAAATTAGATTTTCAGATCCAGAAAGTTTTAGTTTCTCTCTCTCTTTCTAATTATCTGGTTGTGCATAATTCCTGCCATGTAATAGTTGTTTGGCAGTGTATCATTGTCTCCCATACAGTGTTTTTAATTCCCCATTTTGCTGAGTTCTCTCTCCAACTACATGGTTTATTGCACCCATATATTTCCAAGTTCTGTTCTTTCAGTACATCTTCATAGCAAGATGAGAGCTTAAAAAGCTTCAGCCTTCAGCTTGATGTTGAATGTCAGAATACTAGTCATTCATTAACTTAGTACATCCCTTTCGGGTTGCAATTAAGGTAGCCCAAAGAGGCCACAATTAAAGCAAGTTAGTATGACCACAACTAATGCTGCTTTCCAACACATATTTTCCCAATTGTTAATTGGAATATGATGTGTTGCATTTAGTCTTTAATTAGGAAGCATTTCAGTTAGGATTTCTTAGAATATGGGTTTTGGGCCTAACTCAATCCCAAAAGCTAGCTCATAGGGTGAGGGTTGTCCCCCACTTATATACTCTATATTGGTCTTATTTGTAGCCAATGTGAAACTTGGGTTTTTCCCAATAGGATTATTTGCATTATTAGTTGAACTTGGGTTTTGGGCCTTTGTTTCTATTCATTTCATTGCATTTTATCCTTTTTGTCGAACATGTTGTGTCTTGGTTGTTTTCATGTGTACAGAAGCCATAATGACTTGACCTTTGGTGCTAAATGGATTTTTTCTGGTCAATACTGGACTTTTAGGATCAGACTTGGCCATCCGAAACCTTTTTGGAAGGAAAAGAGAACAATTCTGGGTTCCGACTTTAAATAGCTCAGAAAAACTCTGTAGAAGGGTTCCAACTTTGAGTATTGACGGCTTTCGAGAGCTTTGGATATTCTTGGCTTCTCTCTTCTCCAATTTGTAATCTTTCTTCTTTTTATGTTTTCTTTGGGATTGCTCATGATCATGTGTGCTGGGATTAGGACATAGTCCATGGCAATTGTTCAATGTAAATTTAATTTATTCAAGGTTTTCTTTACTTTCGTCTTTTAATTCTTCTCTTATTGTAATTTATACATATTAAACACCTGATCACCGTTTGTATGATTTTAGACGCTTGTGTATGAAGTGAGAGGTAAACTTAACATGTTGGAACCATAGTATGAGGGCTTAGGTTTTAATTTATGACAGTAGAATTCATCCTAGGTGGATGAACAAATTAGTAAAGAGTGTAAAGAGTTTAATTGAACATAGCACCACAACAATAAGGGTTAATTTAATTAGGCATATCTCCGTTTCTTGAAAAAGAGCAGAGATTACCTTAGATTAATTCACCATTAGAAGAGAATTAGGAAGAATATTGAATTGTTAGATTAATTGAACAAGTTTCTTGATGTGAAACCCTGATCCTGGAAATTTACAAATCTAAATCTTATCCAAAATATATTTTTATCTTTTATTTTTATCTTTATTTAATCTTTACCTTTTTAAATCAAATATTCAACAAATCAAATTTTAATATTTTTCCAAATTATTTAGTTTCTATTTTTAATTGTGACAATTGCAAAGCCAAAAACACAATCCTTGTGGATTCGATATTTATTACTACCTCCAGTCCTATACATAAGAAGCAATTACATAATTCATCAAGACCAATAAAAATAGTTAGATTAGTTAATTTGTCATAAATTTTAATTTTATTCCATGACTACCCATGACATTAAATGATTTAAGATGTGATTATTTGCCAAAAGATAATTTTTCAATCAATGAGTGTGTTTTGCTTTGTTGATAACTCCATAAATGCACCCGCTTTCATGGGGAAAAGAGAGTAATCATTAGGGTTAAAAAGGAAATTTAACAAAAGTAATCACATGTTTCTTATAATTAAGACCAAGAAAATGTTCCCTTTTGTTTCTTATATATAAGACCACAGGTAATACTTGACAACGACCGTGTACTTGCGGTTTCCCCCTATCAGAATACTATCTCTAATTGTGCACCATATATCTTTGCCAATTCTTTTTTCTCCCCCATTCCCTTCGGTGCTTGAAATTTAACAGTGGATTTTTTTATATACAGATAGGAACAGCATTAACAATTTAAGGAAAATATACAACTTCACACATTGCCATACCAGCAAATAGGTAATACCAGTATCACATAGAAAAATAAACTTAGGTACTAAC
This sequence comes from Glycine latifolia, assembly GCA_013407115.1. Taxonomy (NCBI): domain Eukaryota; kingdom Viridiplantae; phylum Streptophyta; class Magnoliopsida; order Fabales; family Fabaceae; genus Glycine; species Glycine latifolia. The sequence continues at coordinate 18,535,294 of CM023949.1, read as the reverse complement.
TCAAACACTTGGTATCTAAGCAATAGAGATTTCAAGAAACCTAAGTTATGATCAAGAGAACAGATTGAAAGTGAAACTATACCTCCAGTATATTTTTCCTGCTGGACAACAGTTCCTCTAACTTGGAAATTTGTTCCATCAAAGATTTACTTTCAGCCATAAAGTTTCCACTCTGCACCACACAAAGCTTATAATTATGATTATGCTCTTATCAAATATATATTTGATTATTTATAGAAATCTTGAAAAAGAAAAAAATCAATTATTCTAGTCTAGTTATAGGCATCATTATAATGCACCTCACGGATGGAGAAGAGAGATGAGAGAGTGTTAGTGAGAGAAACAGTGGGTGGGTGAGAGTGAGGAATAGAAACAACTTCAGAGCGGTGGCTGGGAGGACCCCTGGCCTCAATCACTCTGTGTATGGGTATGGCCAACACACAGCAAAGCAAGTGGTGACATCTGAAGGGGGAAGATGGAGGAGAAACTGGAGGGATGCAGCTGATGTTTCATCTTTTTACATCACACATTTTCCAGAAGATTTTGGGGAGAAGGATTTATGGCTAGAGTTCAAGAAATGGGGTGATGTTAGGGAGATATGGCTTCGTTCAGTTCAAAGGGGTCAGAGATACAAGATTGTTGGAACGTCAGCTAGATAGTTTGGTTATTGGGGGTCTTAAGTTGCACGCAAACCTCCCTAAACATGATCAAGACTGGCAGCTGTTAAAGGAAAACAATACGGGGGAGAAACACAAGAAGGGGGTGGCTAGTGCAAATGTGGCAAAGAGGGAGAATGATGTAGTGAGAACGACAATGTCTCTAAACACCTGCGTCCAGGGACCATCTTCCCCAACGCAACACTTTTCTTCCACTTCAGCCCCAAAGGGTCTCGTATGCGAGGGCAGTCACATAGGCTAACCACCCCCCAATAAAAAGGTGGTCTCCGATTCAAGCGCAGGCAGGGTTTAAACCTTCTTGCTCGACTATCCAATTAGCTATAGCAATGGAGAACAAAAAATGGTACAACGATGCTTGGGTCGGTCAACTGAAGAGGCTGAAGGAGTTTGATAGGCTGGAAGAAGAGTTTCTATGGGATGGTGGAGAGGACATCAAGACTAAATACTTGGGTGATGACATGGTGCTTTTCACGGGGCTTACTGACTCAAAGGCAGAGGAACTTTGTAGAGAATCAGCTGAGGGTGGTCTGTCCAGTTTTCATTCACTGGAAAAATGGAACCCGGAGCTGAGGTCTGGGGCTAGGCTGGTGTGGGTCTTGTGCTGGGGTATCCCACTTCATGTTTGGGATACGGAGAATATTAGTAAAATAATGGCAGGGGTGGGTGAAGTGGTTGATGTGGATGAGAATACTGATGAACTTCAACGCTTGGATAGGGCACAAGTTCTCATCAAAACTCTGGCACCCCATGATTAATCACAAAGTGACGTCCATTAACAAGGTCGAGTTTACTATTTTTATCGTGGAGGAGACATGTTACAGCTCGGGCAGCTGTTACTGTAACAGTGGAAGGCACACTAGATTCTCCTCCGACGAGCTATCATCTGATGACAGTATCCTGGATTTGTGTGAAGGGGTGGAGGATACAATGGCTGTCGCACAGATACCACCGGCAGCCCTGGTGGTGGAGGAGCAAGTGACCAGCAGTCACTGTTCTACACAAGAATTGCTGGGTAACACGGTTAATATCCAGGATACTGAACCAGCAAGGGTGGTTGGCGGAAGTCAGGTACCTGCACATAAAGGGCAGGTTCCCGATAGTGATAATGACATAACCTGGTGGGAGGCAGGAAAGCTAATGCTGGAAACTGATATGGAAAGCACTGAACGCGTTTTTTGTGAGGATAAAGAGGATAGATGCCAATATGGAGGTGTTAGGTTGGGAGGGGAACCACATATGACAGTTTTCTGAACTAAAGGAGAGGGGTTTAGGTGCTGGTTCAGTGGGGGAAAGTCAAAGAAGGGGTACTTATGGGACCCACAGACACATGCAGTGGAGAAGGGCTAGGAGATATTTATAGAATGTTGGGCCTTAATAAAAATGGGCCTGACCCATTATGGAAGGTGTACTCTAGAAATAAGGGGTGCAAAAAGGATTCTGAGGCTAAATATTCAGAAGTTAAATCTGGGCCAGTCTTGCAGCAATTTACTAACAAAGGAAAGGAGGTTTTGTCGGTGCAGAATGACTCTGAAACATCCCCTTCAATGGTGAGAGATAGTGGGCTGAAGGTTATAGAGGACCTGGGGGAAAGGCCCATCGAAAACGGATATAAATCTGCTGCTGGTGAGGGAATTTTTAGCACTACTGAGTGGGAAAAACAACCTTCTAGTGACTGGGCATTGGCACGACTACTGGGAACAACCTGCAACAATCAAGTTGAGATGGTTCAAAAGATGATTGTCATGGAGGAGAGAGACTCTAATGAGGTCTAAAGGTTGGGAAACAAAGTTGTTTGATGAAGATCCTATCATATAATATAAAGGGGTTAGGGAGGGGAATTAAATGGGCCTCTATTAGAAAACTGGTTAATAAAGAAAGGGTCGACATGCTCTGTATACAAGAAACTAAAAAGGAAGTCATTGACAGAATGCTTTGCCAAGCTTTATGGGGTGACTCAGATGTTAGTTGGGAGTTTCAGCCAGCTTGTAATAGAGCTGGTGGACTCTTATGCATTTGGAGTGAGGAAGCTTTCAAACTGGAGAAAAAGGTGGTGGGAAATGGTTTTATTTACTTGGAAGGGACTTGGGTTACAGCTGATATAAAAATCACTATTGTGAATGTTTACTCACCTTGTGAGGCAGCATTGAAAAGAATTCTATGGGAGGAAATTAGACAGTTGAGACTTGGAAGTATGGGGGGCCTATGGTGTGTAACAGGTGACTTTAATAACATTAGAAGACAGTTGGAAAGAATGGGTATCAGTCAAAGAATTCCAGATGAGGGCATCATTAAGGATTTCAATGAATGGATTGCTGAGTTGGAGGTTGAAGATGCAACATCTGTAGGGAGGAAGTTCACTTGGCACAGACCTAATGAGAGTGCTAAAAGCAGGCTGGACAGAGCTCTAGTATCTGAAGAATGGATGGCTAAGTGGCAAGGTACTACCCAGATTATTATGGACCGCAATTTTTCTGATCATTGTCCCATTCTGCTGAGAGCATCCTTAGTAGACTAGGGCCCCAAGCCCTTTCGGGTATTGGACTGCTGGTTTGGAGATAAATTATTCAGGAAGGTTGTTCAAGACAGCTGGAATGCAACGGTGATTTCTGGATGGGGAGGGTACATATTAAAAGAAAAGATCAAGAAGCTGAAACAGAAGCTTAAAGTTTGGAATAAACAAGAGTTTGGTGATATCCAGCAGAGCTTAAGAGGTATAGAATTGGAGCTTAACAAGCTGGAAGTGGAAGGTGAGACAAGAAAGCTGAATGAGGATGAGTTAAAAAGGAGAAAACAGTTGCAAGAAGAATTGTGGGGTGCAGCATAGTCACATGCCTCAATCCTTAGACAAAAGGCAAGGACTAGATGGATCAAGGAAGGGGATTGTAATTCCAGATTCTTCCATATGACTGTCAACTGGAAACGCAGAAATAATTTGATAAAAGGTGTGTCTGTATATGGTTGCTGGTTGGAGGAACCTAGCAGGGTCAAAGAGGAAATCACAATGTTTTCCAAGAGGAGATTTGCAGAATCAATTTGGGAGAGGCCTAAACTAGATGGGGTTAGATTCAAGACTGCTGAACAACAACACAATAACCTTCTGGTGACAAGGTTTGATGAGAAAGAAGTGAGGGCTGCAGTTTGGGAGTGTGGGAGTGTGGAAGTGAGAAGAGTCCGGGGCCGGATGCACTTAATTTTAAGTTCATTAAAGAATTCTGGGAACTTATCAAACCTGACCTACTATGCTTTATGAAAGAATTCTATGTTAATGGAGTATTTCCAAAGGGTGGTAATGCTTCATTTTTAGCTCTGATTCCTAAAGTCCATGACCCGCTGAGCCTAGATGAATACAGACCTATTTCTCTAATAGGGTGCGTGTATAAAATTGTTGCTAAGGTGCTGTCCTCAAGGCTGAAGGTATTGCCAAGTATAATAGATGATCGTCAATCAGCCTTTATAGAAGGGAGGCATTTGCTGCAGAGTGTAATTATAGCAAATGAGGTGGTTGACGAAGCTAAAAGGTGTAATAGGACTTGTCTGGTCTTCAAAGTGGACTATGAGAAGGCATATGATTTAGTCAGCTGGGAATTCCTTTCATATATGATGAATAGATTGGAAGTGGAAAGCGAAGAAAGGCAGTTGAATGTTGAAGAGCTGAAAAGGAGGAAAGAAATGCAGCAAGAGCTATGGTCTGCTTCACAGTCTTATGCTTCACTCCTAAGGCAAAAGGCTAGAGCAAGATGGCTCAAAGAAGGTGACTGCAACTCTAAATTCTTTCATAGGATGATCAACGGGAAACGCAGAAGCAACATGCTCAAAGGGGTATTGGCTGATGGATGCTGGCTGGAAGATCCTAGCAGGGTTAAAGAGGCAATCAGAAATTCTTTCCAAAAAAGATTTGAAGAACCAGTGCTTCTAAGGCCTACACTAGATGGGGTGAGATTCCTGAAATTAGATCAGCAACATAATAATTTATTGGTGGCTCGGTTTGGGGCATTGGAAGTGTGAGATACAGTATGGGAGTGTGGGAGTGAGAAGAGTCCCGGTCCGGATGGTTTAAATTTCAAGTTCATCAAAGAAGTTTGGGATATTCTTAAACCAGATTTTATGCGATTTTTGGATGAGTTTTATATTAATGGTACTTTCCCTAAAGGTGGCAACGCTTCTTTCTTAGCTTTAATTCCTAAGGTACCCGATCCTCAGGGCCTTAATGAGTACAGGCCTATTTCCCTCATAGGCTGCATCTATAAGGTCGTTGCTAAGGTGCTATCATCTAGGTTGAAGAAGGTGCTGCCATTTATTATTGATAACCGCCAGTCAGCCTTCATTGAAGGGAGGCATCTTCTGCAGAGTGTGATTGTGGCTAATGAAGTGGTTGATGAAGCTAGAAGGTGTAATAGTAGTTGCTTGGTGTTCAAGGTTGATTATGAGAAAGCTTATGACTCGGTGTGTTGGGGATTTCTTTCATATATGATGAAGAGGATGGGCTTTTGTCAAAAATGGATTTGCTGGATAGAGGGTTGTTTAAATTCAGCATCTGTATCTATTCTGGTTAATGGGAGTCCTACGGCAGAATTTAAACCACAGAGAGGCCTTAGGCAAGGTGATCCTTTGGCCCCATTCCTGTTTAATATTGTAGCAGAGGGAATCACGGGTTTAATGAGGGAAGCACAGGAAAAGAACAGATTTGAAGGGTACAAGGTTGGGCAGAAGAAGGTGGATATCAGTTTGTTACAATATGCTGATGATACAATCTTCTTTGGAGTAGCTTCGGAGGAAAATGTCAAAACAATTAAGGTTGTATTGAGATGCTTTGAGTTAGTGTCGGGGCTGAAGATTAACTTTGCAAAGAGTAGTTTTGGAGCGTTTGGGGTGGATGAGCACTGGATAAGTTATGCTGCTAGTTATCTAAATTGTAGAAAGCTGACGGTACCTTTTTCATATCTGGGCGTTCCTATAGGGGCAAATCCGAGACGGAGTGAGACTTGGGCATCTTTAGTGAGGAAGTGTGAGAGTAAATTAGCGAAATGGAAGCATAAATTATTGTCCTTTGGGGGCAGGCTGACTCTCATCAAGTCAGTCCTGAACTCCTTACCTACTTTTATGTTTTCTTTTTTCAAGGTTCCTAAGAAGGTGGTGGACCGGTTAGTGAGGCTACAACGGAGATTTCTGTGGGGTGGAAGCGATGATCATGGCAAGATTGCATGGGTTCGATGGGAAGTGGTGTGTCAGGACAAAATGAAAGGAGGCTTGGGAATTCGGGACTTGACGAGTTTCAACACAGCTTTACTTGGAAAATGGCGGTGGAACTTGTTCCATAGCCAAGGGGAATTGTGGTCACAAGTCCTGGAATCAAAGTATGGTGGGTGGAGAAGTCCTGATGTTGGTAGAAGGTCTACTACTGACTCTATTTGGTGGAGGGATCTGAACGATGTATGTCAATCTAATAAGGTGGACGGATGTTTCAATAAGGGTTTTAAATGGAGTGTTGGATGTGGATCAAGGGTTTTATTCTGGGAAGATGGGTGGAAGGATGACGGAGTTCCTTTGAGGACGAAATTTCCTAGATTGTATCACATTTCCCAGCAACAACAGCATTTCATTCAGCAGATGGGACCTATATCACATGATGGTTGGGAATGGAAATTTAATTGGAGAAGGTGTGTTAGGGAGGGGGAAGTAGAAACAGCAATTCAATTCTTAGAGGACATTCAGGGGGTGGTCATACACCCAGAACAGCAAGATAGTTGGAGGTGGGAGGGGTCCCCGAGCGGTAGATATACGGTGGGAAGTGCTTTAAAGCTGTTAAACAGGGTGCTGGACATTCAATCTCAGGAGGAGGTGTACAGCGACCTGTGGAAGCTTAGCATCCCGAGCAAAGTCACTTGTTTTGCCTGGAGGTTATTGAGAGATCGACTGCCTGCTAAGCAGAATCTGATCCATAGAAATATTATTATTGGAGATCATAGCTGCCCTTTCTGCTCTAATTGTGTTTAGGATGCATCACATGTATTCTTTAGCTGCCACAAGATTTTGCAGCTGTGGTGGGAATCCATGGGCTGGATTAATGTGGTAGGGGTGTCCCCGGTTAACCCTCTCGCTCATTTCCGTCAACACAGCTATTGCAACCTTGCTGGTCTTAAAGTTCAGAGATGGTATACTTGGTGGATTGCCTTGACATGGAGCATTTGGTTCCATCGCAACAGGATAATGTTTCATAACGAAAGCTTTAATGGGTCTAAGCTGATGGAGGACGCTTTATTTTTTTGCTGGTCATGGCTAGCACACTTGGAGAAAGGCTTTGATATCCCTTTCTACATCTGGTCTAGCCATATTAGAGATAGTTTTTGTCATTAGGGAAGGGTGTTACTAGGTTGTTCCTTTGTTGTTTTGTGGCCAACATGCGGGCTGCTTTAGTTTGACCTTTGGCACCCTAATTCAGGTTTTTATCTTGTATTAGGTTGCCAAAGTTCTTTTAGGCCTTCCGGTGGTTTTTTTCCTTTACAGTACTTCTTGTACTTCTGTTTCATATTTAATATATTATATTTGCTGATCAAAAAAAAAAAACATATGACAAAAAGGATGGGTTTTTGCTCTAAGTGGATCAACTGGATTGAGGGCTGCTTGAAATCAGCCTCTGTTTCCATTTTGGTCAATGGGAGTCCAACTGCTGAATTTAAACCTCAAAGAGGACTAAGACAAGGCGACCGACTTGCCCCTTTATTGTTTAATATAGTAGCAGTCTGGTCTAATGAGGGAAGCACGGGACAAGAATAGATTTGAAGGCTACAAGGTTGGGAAGGAGAAAGTGGACATTAGCATCCTACAGTATGCAGATGACACTATTTTCTTTGGGGCAGCAACGGTGGATAATGTTAGAACTACTAAGGTCTTATTGAGGAGCTTCAAACTGGTGTCAGGACTGAAAATTAATTTTGCTAAGAGCAGTTTTGGGGCATTTAGGACAGATGACCAATGGATTAGTAGTGCTGCCAGCTATTTAAATTGCAGAGTGTTGCCAGTACCTTTCTCTTATTTGCGTGTCCCTATTGGAGCTAATCCAAGACGGTGTGAGACATAGGTTTTGTTAGTAAAAAAACATGAGAGAAAATTAGCGAAATGGAAGCAAAAATATCTTTCTTCGGGGGAAGGGTGACTCTCATTAAGTCAATCCTTAACTCGATACCTATCTTCCTCTTTTCTTTTTTCAGGGTTCCCAAAAAGGTGGTGGACAGGCTAGTGAGAATTCAAAGGAGAGTCCTGTGGGGAGGCAAGGATGATCAGGAGAAAATTGCATGGGTGAGCTGGGCTGAGGTATGTAAACCAAAGGAGAAAGGAGGTTTGGGCATTCGGGATATCACAAACTTAAACCTTGCTCTACTCGGGAAATGGCAGTGGAACCTGTTTCACAACCATGATGATCTATGGGCTCAAGTGTTGGAATCAAAATATGGAGGTTGGAGGAGGCTGGATGATACAAGAAGGTCGGTTAGCCAATCAATTTGGTGGAGGGATCTGTGCAGCATAAGTAATCCAACTGATGAGGAGGGATGGTTTAAGAAAGGTGCTAAATGGTCTCTAGGATGTGGTTCAAAGGTGCTGTTTTGGGAAGATGATTGGAGGGAGGATGTAGTGCCTTTGAAGCTGAAATATCCTAGATTATACCTGATTTCCCAACAACAACAGCACAATATTCAACAGATGAGAATTACATCCCAAGCAGGCTGGGAATGGCAGTTTAGGTGGAGAAGGGGCTTTTTGGAGGGTGAAGTACTAGCAGCAATTAATTTTTTAGAAGAGTTACAAGGTCTGCTAATACATGAACAGCAGCAGGACCATTGGAGGTGGGAGGCTGATCGGTGTGGGAAATACACGGTGGGAAGTGCATATAAGTTGATTAATAAGGAATAAGGAGACACTTATTCAGAACCAGGAAGTGGTGTTTATTGACCTCTGGAAATTAAAAATTCCTAGTAATGCCTCATGTTTTGTTTGGAGATTGCTGAGAGACTGTTTGCCTACTAAGAAGAACTTAAGTAGAAGGAATATAGTATTAAATGATTCCAGCTGCCCTTTCTGTGGGAGCTCTGATGAGGATGCTTCCCATTTATTCTTTAGCTGCGGTAAGATTCAACCATTATGGTGGGAATTGATGGCTTGGATAAACATTTAAGGGGTATCCTCAATAACTCCGAAGGAACATTTTCTACAGCATTCCCATTGCTGGTTTACTGGTCTCTTGATCCAGAGATGGCAAATTTGGTGGGTAGCTTTGACTTGGTTCATTTGGCACCATAGAAATAGGGTAGTGTTCCATGGTGTTAATTTCAACGGCCATAAGTTGATGGAGGATGCATTATTCTTCTGCTGGTCGGGTCCTGGCTTTCTAACCTAGAAAAAGGATTTAACATCCCCTTCCACTTTTGGTCTAGTCATATCAGAGAAGGCTTTTGTTCCTTGGGGAGGATTTAGCAGTAATGATTCTCTTATTCTTAAGTTGGGTGTGAGCCTTGTCTTCAGCATCTCCTTTGGCACCCTAATCCATGTAAAACGCATGTATCAGGTTGCCATAGGTCTGTTATGCTTGTTGACAGGTTGTATATATATTTTCAGTACTACTTGTACCTTTCTTCATCTTATATATATATATATATATATATATATATATATATATATTATTTTTGTTGAGCAAAAAAAAAAAGTAATGCACCTCACGCAGGGACAGTCTTCTTAGGCTAATGTCCAGCAGAGCTTCAGCTTGTTTCTCAGAGAGACTGAATGCTGCAAAGCAATATTACTTATCCACATTGAATAGCTAAAAGATAAAGAATTTCAACCAATGATTACATGGATTTCATTTCCATAACAAGTAGTACTATTCAGAAGATAGGTATACAAAATGAAAAGTTTCCAACTGAGTATCAGCCTATATGAACGCAGCCTCATCTTCATATAATGTCTTAAAACAAAGTCGATAGGGGAGAAATTTACAATCAAGAAAAATCAATAAACCAATAAATATACTTAAAATAAGAAGTTACCATTACGTAAACCAGCTGCTGCAGCCGAGTTACTTGAAGCTTCACGTATTATCCGAATCACCCCATCCAGATTATCAAACCCAATAAGAATACCCTAAGTTTGTACAAAACATAAACTCACATCCAAACAGCTCTTTAAGAAGAACTAAACTTCAATAATTAGTCTCATAATCTCATACAATCCTCATGCATAAAATTTTCCAAACCATTTCTTTTTCTTTTCTTATTGTAAAGGGATTTAGTTTAGCTGAACCATTCAGTGAAAAACACTGAATTGAAAAGTTTATTTATAGTGAATCTATACACTCTAAAATCAGAATATAAATAATGAACCTAGGAAAGGATAATGAAACTAGTTATCTCTATACTAAATAATGACCCCAGTAATCGGCACACTATACATAGACTCTATTTCTACTAAATAATGACCCCAATAATCGGCACACTATACATAGACTCTATTTCTAAACTAATAAAAGAAAATTCAAATATTTTAGCAAAGAGGACATGAAAGACTTCACGAGAATCTACAAGAAGACATTCTCAGACGAAAATGAAGAAAACAATAGAATGTAAAGAACAAATGCCCAACAAAAACAAATAAATATAACAGCACTCTAACCTTTGACCAATTCACGAGAGAAATAATATTAAAAACACCATTAGCAAAGAATTATGGGGAAGCCAAATGAACAGTAATAACATGATTACATAAACACATTCCAAGCTAAAAGTAGCAAGTGTCACTATATCTCCAATCAACATAGCAAGCAGTGTTGCTGAATTAACCTAATTTTCACTTGCTCCTTTATTCCAAATCCAGTGAAAGGAAAAACACATATCTTTAACAACCATTGAAAAAAAGAAAACGATCTCCAGCCAAGTTTGATAACATTTAATCCCTAACTAACAAGGGGATTGTATTATTAGTGAAAATTTAAAGTAAATACAGGCAGGTAAGGGCAATGCACCCAGACAAGGAAATTTTCTCTGGTCCCAAGCTATAAACCGAAAAACTGAAAATAACATTGTACTCTGTTACGCATTCCTAAATGTATCAGATCTATTTTCTTCCTCTCTCTGAAACTAACTTTCCCATCTTTCTCATGTTCTCTCCTAATTACCATTAAACTTTAATCATTTAGCCCACAAGTGTACACTTTTAAGTCCTTGAGCAAAACCTGAACCAAGGTTGGGTTCTCAGTTTTATAATAGTGGATTTGCTCATGTGCAAACAATGGAATAATGAACGTAACAAAAACAATTAACAAGTTCAGATATAATCATATAACAGATGACAGATGACAGATGGTAACATGTAAATACTTCAAAGAATGTAAGGTATGCAATGCAACAATGTTTCATGAAAGTCAAACTTAGATGCTCCCAGTATGTTGTGATAAATTAGAAATGTATGTTAAAGTCCAAGGAGCTGAAACCTGTTTTTTTTTTTTTTTTTTTTGATCAGCAAAGATAATATTATATATATATAAGAACACAGTACAAGAAGTACTGTGCAGATTACAACTAAGCAAAAAACAAAAGCAGAACCAAGGTGGCTTAAGACAGAAACAAGCCAACAAGGTTCTGACCTTAGGCTAAGAAAAGGAGAAACAAAATACATCAAACCCTCCCCTGAGACCCAAAACTTACCCTCATATTGCTTGACCAAAAGTGAAAAGGAATATCAAAACCTGATTCCAGATTTCTGAACCAGGACCAGCAAAAGAAAATAGTATTTTCCAGCAGCTTGTGGCCATCAAAAACATCATTATGGAAGACTATTCTATTCCTATGATGCCAAGTACACCAGGTCAAAATAACCACTATCATTATGAAACCTGTTATTAACTACAATAACCACTATCAACGTAAACTAAGAACATAAGAAACAAAATATGCATGAACATGGGAAAATACTATTTTGGTGTTATACTGGTTTTTAACCTATCACTTTCATAGTAACTAAACTCCCAGAAACAAACACAGATAAATTTATAAATATAACCCCTCTACCACTGGAATATGTCTGAGTTGTACATTCTATGCACATGACAAAGGAAGCATACACAGATAGATCTTACAGTATATGTGGCATACCTCAACAATATGTCTTCTCTCTTGTGCTTGTGATAATTTAAACCTTGCACGCCTCTCAACAACAGAGCATCTGAAGTCTAAGAATGCCTGAAAGGTAGAGTATTAAGCCAAGAGAAAAGAAAAATTAGCACACTCCCGTCTTAAGAAACAAAGCCACTAAATAACCTTAATGGCAACTAAAAAAAGAAATTACAGGATACACTCCTTTAAAAGATGCTAAAGGTACTGCAGTGGCTCAAGCCAGAAGAAGAAAAGGCATTATTAGGTAGGGTTCCATCAAACCCATTACCAACCCGTTCAAAATAGCTTGGGTTGGGTTGGATTTATACAATTTTTCTATCAAATTCAAACCAAACCAACCTAATCAATAATGGGTTAGATTGGTTCTGAGTACAATGAACTAAAAATTATTCTAAAGTTTAAGAAAAAAAATTCTTACGATTTTCAATTGGAATTTTTAATAGTTATATTCTATAATGCAGCTGACACATTCTTGCACATTCAGCCATTCACTTTCTCCACGATACTTACCAGTGTTTTAAGATCAATAATTAATAAATCAAAAATAAAAATATAATAGTATATAAAAATATGTATAACATTTAATGTTAATACATAATAGTATCAAAAACCCTAATAGAAAGTATTTGTGCAGAAACTAAGGACTGAGAGTTATGTAGACAGAAATTGACAAAAGGACATGAAATATAATAATTTAAGAAACCAAGAGATTAAATTAAATAAAAAAATATTATGCGATCAAAATTGCACATTAATTAAAAAAATAAACAAAAAAGCAAGTAAGCTTTAAAAATTTAAAGATTGCTTAAGGATTTGATAATAGTTTAGTAACAATGAATTTCTTTTTATTTAAACAAGAAATCTGTATAAGCCATGTGTATACGAGTCAAAAATACTAGTCTAACACATTGCTGAATGTGTACATGAATGTAGGCTTGTATTTCATAGAGACATGAATTTATTAAAGAATATCAATAAGGTGTTAACAAGCAAACCAATTTTATGCTATGCTACAAGGCAAGAAAAAATAACTTTTTATTCAAAATAACAATTCAAGAGGTGAAATGAACACAGTAGACTTCTGGGGCCCGAAAGTACTCACCTGCAGTAATTCCTTCAGCCCCATTTGTTTAGGTTGTCCATTTAGAATGCTACAAAGAAATCAGACAAAAAGGTATGTTCAATTTAAGACAAGTATATAAATAGAGTAAAAGAAGAAAGAAACAGTAAGATAACCAAAAATTGATAGAATTGGGATTATCAAAAAAGAAGCAGTGATATGTATTTGGTAAATATATCTTTGCATATTTTGACATTAACGAGATACCAGCATCAGTAACAAGAGAATAACAATATTAACTGAGAGAAAAAATAGAAAATATATATATAGTCCAACGATTTTGAAGGCCTAGTCTCTCCTCAATTCCCTCTTCCACCAAGTCTTTCCAAATTTACTCATTCTCTCCTTTTCCCTTTTGTTCCTCTCTTTCTATAACTGTTTCCCCACTTCTCTCTCCTGCATCCCTTGCCAGGTGGCTGGCTGTTATGTGTACATTTCATGTTTATCATGCCCAATTGGGACACTGATTTTCAGCTTTTGCAAATCGTTTTCCAAAAAATGCACCTTTTTTATAGCAGGATGGATACAAATAACTTTTAAAAGGCAATATCACAAACCTCCAATCTTTTATTTTTTTATTTTTTTTATCAGCAAAAATATATTATATATAAGTGGAAACTAGAGTACAAGTAGTACTGATATATATACATCCTATCCATAGTTATTAATCTCGGATAGCGGCGCGTAGCGGCCAACCCTAAAAAATGCTATAGCGCTATAGCGGGTAGCGCTACACCGCTATAGTGAAGTATATAAGTGAAAAAATATGAACTATATATAAAAATTATAAACAACATAATCCCCCCAAAAAAAAGGAATTTGAAAATTAAACATGAATATAAAACAAAAAAAAATTATAAAATAAACATTTGCATAATGCAGATAATATAGAAAATTATAAGTCTAACAAAAATAAAACAGTCCAATAATAAATTAAGAACAATAAAAAAATAAAAAATAATTAGTTTAACAAAAAATAAACAGATATATAATTTATATAATACATAGTTAGTCCAATAATAAATTATATGAAATTATGAATATAGTATTATAATTTATATAATAAAAAACAAATAGAAAAAAAATTGCTGATAAAATAAAAATATAGTATAAAAGTATAAAAGTATAATAAAAAAAAATTGCTAAGAATGCTTTGCTGGAGTGCATGTGCGTCGTGTCCGGCTTTGCGCGAGAAGAAGAAGGTCTGAGAGTGAGACAAGCAGTTCAAATTCAACCCAACTAGGACTGCCAAGGAGTGTAGACGAGACTCGCGAATCTCTCTATTTATGTAATTACTGTAAGTAATGTTTCTGTTATGATTTTTAATGGCGGCAGCGGCACCGTTGAACATTCCATTCTTTACGAGGCTTATTAATGGTGGCCTTTGCAGCTTTTCGTTTTGGGACTTTTCGTTTCGCATTCCTATTTCCTCCACGGGCCACGTATCATTTCGTCATTTCATCTTCCTCTGTTTTGTATTCTGTCGCGCTGCACCGCACCCGCTTTTCTCCGCCGCACCGCCCCGCGATAGCGGCCGCTACCGCCGCTTTCTCATATGGCCTGTTGCGATGCGGTCTGTGGCGGTCGGCCGCCGCACCGCACCGCTAATCCGCTATTGCGCGCAATAGCGCCGCTATTGATAACTATGATCCTATCAACAGACTTATCAGAACTATGGCAGCCTAATACATGAATTAGGATGCCAAAGACCTGGCTGAAGACTAGGCTCACACCCAAACCAAAAAGGAAGAAAACTATATGCTAATCCCTCCCCTGAATACAAAAGCCTTCCCTAATATGACTAGACCAATGATGAAAAGGGATGTCAAATCCTTTCTCCAGATTTTTTAGCCAGGTCCAACAAAAGAATAGCGCATCCTCCAACAGTTTTTGCCCATTGAAACTGTCATTTTTATTAAAATGATATAATGATAGCTGAGTCATAAAAATTTGCAAAACTGGACACTTAAATGATATCTATTAATAACCTTCAACCATACCAAATCATTTAAAGACAATAATGTCAACACCAATATGGACTATGGAATTTCCCTTTAACTTCCCATTCAAGAAAAGATTTAAGCCACCAGTGTGGGATGGGGATTCTACAAATATTATTTTGCATCCATGAGCCCAAAAACAATGTTTGCAATCTACATCCAGCCCAAATTTGCAAAACATGTTGGCCAGTGGCCACATCACTCAATTGATTTTGTACTTTCATTCCTTTCCCTGAACTGCTTCATATTAAACGGGATTAAAAAAACACAAATAGCATAGGAAGAGGGGTCTTTTTACTTTTCTATTTATAACGCAAGCTTTTTGTTACCAATAAATCATATGAACAGATAGATATGAAGAAAATAGCCTTATTACATATTTATTTTGTACTAACAGATTGAAAGAGAAAAACAGACCAAAGTGCACTTATTCTAAACTGAACACTCTTAGCATTCCCTCTCAAGTTAGGGCACACATCATATGCTCTAAGGTGACTAAAAATGGTTAAACTCAAGTGCCAGATATAATATGGTGAACAAATCTGCACACTGATTTCCTGAACTGTCATGTAATGTTCTGAAGGAGCTTCCCAAAAAAAAAAAGTGAATCACTCGCAGAAATCAAAGAATGGAAAAACCATACATGAATCTTTTCCTTTCCAACAGGTAAAGAAACAAGTATATGTCTAATGGAATAAGCTAGAGCTTTGTCGTGCAATTCCATAATTCGTAACCAAGAAGTTCGGCAAAAATATCCAATCCAAAACACAAGTTCTATGCCAGTAAAAGAGTCACAGCCTCACAGGCCTCCAAGGAGGTCTAATAAGCAGAGTCATTCCAAAATATATTTATCTATCAAAAAACAAATCCTCATATAAGACAAAAAAATATCTATCAATCATCAGAATTGTCACCAGAAGGAAGTATCAGTGATCAGAGCATTTTAACAAAACATGTGTAAGCTGCAGCAACTTACCCCACCATATTACAGCTAAATGTTGATTGCAGAGATGTTAAGCGATAAAGATTATTCAAAACAATCAATGGATCTGATCCCCGCTTCAGCTGCACAATGAAAGAGATTAATCATGGTGACCAGCTCAACAGTCCCTTCTCCTTTTTCTTATTTTTCTCTGTTTCTGTATGTGTCCATTCAATAAGATAATACAGGGTCAGAGCCATATTTGTATATTCTACCTCAATAACTATACGCATTCCAGAACGATCACTCTCATCCCGAATATCACTTATCCCATCTAAACTCTGTAAGAAAGTAACAAAAACAAAATTACGTTACAAAATATACATGCTAGATGCAAGTTAAACAAAGATTAATTTTAGCATAAAAATAATACTTTATAATGCTGGAAATATAAAATGAATAAACAAACATGAACTCAAAGTATGATATGCCTGCATATAATTAACAACGCAAGAGTACGAGAGAAAAAAACCTACAAGCTTTCTGCTTGACCAATTATAAATATGAATAATCCAACATAAAAAACTATAGCACTCATCCAACCAAATCTTGTTCCCACACTTAAGTCATTATTACCAACAGGGTCACTTTTCAAACATATAACAAAATACATAAAAACACTAAAAGCATAACTTGGTTAAAAGCTTCTAATGACAATATAGCAACAAAAATCAAAGAAATTGTTGGAAATAGGAAGTAATGATATCCTATGAAGCACCAACTACGACACATCATGGACACAGCTAATGTCTAAAATTTAGGACACCATCCTCACCATTCATTTCCTGAAATCTAATGATTAAGATTAACTACACATTAGAATCATTAGATTTCAAGAAAATGGAGGTGAGGATGAGGAGTAACTTAGAGTTACTCTTGGAGTAACTTGATCCCTCCTCTTCCCCCTCCTCCTCTCTCTCTCTCTATACACACACACACATATATATTAATTGAAAATTAAATTAAGAATTATGTATTCACCTTCTAAAAGTAAAGTTCTTAAGTTCTACAATTTCCATGCCAATAACCCTCACAAAAAGAATATAAAGAGAGAATGAGGGATCATTAGAATATAAAGAGAGAATGAGGGATCATTCACAATGAAATCTTTACCAAAAAAAAAAATCCAAGATAAGATGAAACATAACTCTTAAAACCCAAACATCTGAATTCAAGACATGAAACTTGTCATATTAGATTCACCTGCATGAGAACTATAGAACCCAACTGATTACCAAATGAAAAAGGAGTCCACAAACAACCGGAAAAGAATCTGAAACATTAGATTTTCAATTTTTCGATTGCTCATGATTTTACTTTTCATGCGACTTTCACCTTGTTTATAACCCTTTCCGGCTCGAAGGTCATTTAGATTCTATAGGTTTCATGTAGTTGAATTTAATGGGACAAGTTATATGTCTTGAACCAGTCAAAAAAGAGTTCAAAATCGCATCTTTAAAAAAACGATCACTATTTTGAAAGAACCAATTTGACCCAAATTTAAAAGATCAAGGGCCAAAATGAACTTTTGAAAGATGAAGGACCAAAATAAATTTTAAAAATAAGATAAAGGACACAAGTGTAATTTAGCCTTTAAAAAATGAGCTCACAACACCTAGATGTCTACTTTTTTAGAAGTTTCTAAACACCCCATAGCCACCACTCCTCACCTCTATTCCTCAAATTATCTTATTTCACTAGCACAAACAAAGTGAGAGCACATGTAACTTCAAGAAGATAAAGTAAATTGAAATTTGCAGTATTTTATTAATATCTTGCTGGAACACAGTAATACCTTATTTTCAACAAGTTCAGCAATCTTCTCAACTAAAGTTGCTTTGTTGGTCTGGTAAGGAATCTACTCCAATCATAAAATAGAATCTGTGATCAATTTTCTAAAGAAATAAAGCAAGCAATTCTAATTTTCTAATGTCAAATCTGAAAGAATCTAGAGTGTCACCTCTTTTATGATTATTGCGGTCCGTTTTGTCTTTGAATCAAGCAATTCAATATCGGTTTTTCCTCTAATAATGACACGTCCTCGGCCAGTACGGTATGCCTCTAAGATCCTTAAGAAAAATGAGTATATATCAAACGATACATCACATAGTACAACAAATTCGGAAAAGCACAATGTAAAAGGAAAGAAAAAAATGCATCATAGAAAATTTGATACAATTAATCAACAATAAGACAAGTAGTTACAGATGTTTGAAGTTAAAAACAATTATTGAAAAACAAGGTCACACAGGTTTGAAGTTTAGTAAGCTTCTATAACCGAACTAGCCAACCTTCTTTGAGGCTCATTTTGTTTTATTATCTAAAATTGTCATATTCTAATCAACAATTCTTAATTTAAAAGTGCAAGAGATAAAGGAGCAAATAACTGGTTATGAAACATATAAACAATCCATATACTATTACCAAAACATACCCCATGTTTATTGATGTTGTCACATACCAGGAAAGCGGAGTGCTAGCAACACGTTATCTTTATCTGTAAAATTATTATGTTTTTATTCTAATTTCTATCTTTGTAGTAGTAAGCTTTCTCTTTATTGTAGTTGTCTTTGTAAGGTGCCAAAGTCTGCACCTCTGCTCTTTTTTGTACTTGTTGACCTTTGTGTCATTTCATATATATATATATATATATATTCAGCTGAGTGTAGAATGCTCAAGCTTGACCCTTGTTTATCAAACTTCAACTTGGTAACAGAGCGGGTTCAGTCCTGCTATCTTCTTTCGTTCTGTCATGTCTCCAGTCTGAACTGCCGCAGTCACCGACAGTCATTTTCAGTCCGATGAGCACGTCATCAGGAGTGTCTCTCATGACAAAACCCAAAGGGGTTCAAAGGTTAAAACCTCCACACGTGCCATCACGCACCGTCGCAAGTCGCTGCACTTTTCAGCACATGATATCCACGTGCCACCTTCCGGCAACCGTATCGCCTCCATGCCACGTCCAGGAGCTTTGTCGGCATCTCCGAGGTCTTTTTCTAGCATTACCTCACTGTTTTACCCTTGTTTAAGGGTAAGGTCAGTTTATCCGTGAAGTTAAGGAACTGTATCGTCTTTGTTTCACTTCCAGAAGCTTCGCTGGTGCCTTCTGGTCCCTTTTGTAGCCCCATCTCACATTTTTACCCTTGATCAAGGGTTGGGTCAATTCATTTGTGAAGTTCCTCTCTGTTTCTTTGCAAAATGTCTACATCTGGACCTGTTTCCCTACCTCTGGGACTTCCACCAACACTTCAAAGACCCTCAATAGAAGAAATCACTTGTCTTGGTCTACCTCCATGAAACACAGCGGCAGAAGTAGAGGTCCTTTGTGTTCCTATTGTAAGAGAATAGGTCATAGTCGGGAAAACCATGTATCTAAATCGAAGAAAACTGAGCACGTAAATTCTCTGATGAAAAATATCTGAGGTTAAAATCCAGCAGCCAAGCTCAGTCTTCCTTAGCCCCTGGTATCACAACAGCTTGTATTTCTCAATCTATGACTAGTCAAGGTCCGTGGGAGATTGACTAAGTGCTTCTGATCATATTTTGGGTGATGCTACCTTATTTGCTTCTCTATCTTCTCAAAAGTTTCTTCATCTTATAACCTTAGCAAATGATTCTAAGGTGGCTTCCAAATCTCTCTCTGTCCTCTCTTAAACTTGGAACCCGCCCTTTTCGTTCCTAATTGTCACTTTAATTTAATCTCTCTAAGTCAGCTAACCAAGTCTTTAAATTGTTCTATAACATTTTATGCTGATTCATTTGTTATACAAGAACGTGGTATGGGTCAAACAATTGGAGTAGGACATGAATCAAGGGGACTCTACTAT
Organism: Glycine latifolia; assembly: GCA_013407115.1. Lineage (NCBI taxonomy): Eukaryota > Viridiplantae > Streptophyta > Magnoliopsida > Fabales > Fabaceae > Glycine > Glycine latifolia. Next base: position 18,515,529 of record CM023949.1, on the reverse strand, counting down.
CTAGAAACCAATTCATTTGTGTCTTGTTTGGCAACCCCATCTCCCAAACTCATCCATGATCGTTTGGGTCATCCACACTTGTCAAAGTTAAAGAAAACGGTTCCTGGTTTTAGTAAACTACAAGCGTTAGAATGTGAATCATGTCAATTAAGCAAACATGTCAAGTCTTCTTTTCCCAAGAAAATTGAAACAAGACGTAATTCTCCTTTTTCTACTATTCATTCAGATATTTGGGGTCCAAGTCATGTTACATCTTTGGGTTCAGGTATTTTGTCACCTTTATTGATGAATATTCTTGGTGTACTTGGGTATATTTGATGAAAGATAGATCTGACCTTTTACCCATTTTTGTATCCTTCTTCCATGAAATCAAGAACCAATTTGGTAAAATAATTAAAGTCCTTCGGAGTGACAATGCAAAAAGGATAGTTTTCTTCAGCCCTTTCGTCCTATTTATCCTTTCAGATCATCTTGTATCCATCTACTTGTCCTCATACACCACAACAAAATGGAATAGCAGAAAGAAAAAATAGACATTTGGTTGAGACTGCACGCACCCTACTACCTAATGACTAATGCAAATGTTCCTGTTAATCATTGGGGTGATGCAATTCTCACCACTTGCTTTCTAATAAATAGAATGCCTTCTTCAACTCTTGATAATAAGATTCCTCTTTCTGTTGTCTCTCCAGATGAACCCTTATATCATGTTACTCCTCGTGTCTTCGATTGTACTTATTTTGTCATGATGTTTCTCCAAGTTTAGACAAGCTCTCTACAAGGGCAATCAAGTGTATTTTAATTGGGTATTCTCGTCTTCAAAAAGGATACCAGTGTTATTCTCCAAACACTAGAAATTACTACATGTTTGCTTATGTTACCTTCTTTGAAGAAACCCCTTTCTTCTCATCATCCATGCAAGATTTCAATTCTATACAACAGGTCTTACCTGCCCCATCCTTCAGCCCAATTGTGTCTCCTATCTATGAGACTTCACACAAAGAAGAAAATATGTCTCACTCTCCAATCAACAGTCTAGTCAAACCATCTTCACCTCCTTCTATGATATACCAACACGGGACACAAGGAATTGGTCCATCATTACATGAAGACTCTCCCGGTTCATGTCCTTCTCCATTGGCTTCCCCTATGGTTGATCCTTCTTCATCATCACCTCATGATGAAGATTTAGGTTGGCACATTTCTCTTAGGTAAGGTATTCGGTCTACTCGAAACCCTCATCCTATTTATTTAAGTTACCACCATTTGTCTCCATCATATTTCTCCTTTGCTTCTTCCTTGTCTTCCATTACTGTTCCCAATAATGTTTAAGAAGCACTTGCTCACACCAGATGGCGACAAACTATGATTGTTGAAATGTAGGCCCTTCAACATAGTGGTACATGGGAATTAGTTCATCTTCCTCCTAGAAGAAAGCAGGTGGTTGTTGGTGGGTATATGCTATCAAGGTTGGTCCTAATGGTGAAGTTGATCGTCTTAAGGCCTGCTTGGTAGCCAAAGGCTATACTCAAATATATGGTGAGTTGAAGGAAGATATTTATATGGACAACCTCCTGGGTTTATTGCTCAGGGGGAGTCTAGTCTAGTTTGTTGTAAGCTTTTTTCAGTCCCTCTACGGGCTCAAACAATCTCCATGAGCTTGGCTTGGAAAATTCAGTCATGTTCAAAGTTTTGGGTTGAAATGAAGTGAAGCAGATCATTCAGTTTTTTATTGCCATTCATCCTCTGGGAAATGTGTCTATCTTGTTTATGTGAATGACATTTGTTATCAAAGGAAATGATAATGCTAAGATTTCCCAAAGGAAGTATGCTCTTGATATTTTAGAAGAAACAGGCATGGCGAATTGTAGACCCATTGATAGTCCTAGGGACCCAAATAAAAAGTTGATGGCAGACCAAAGTGAACCATACTCAGATTCAGAAAGATATAGAAGACTGGTTGGATAGTTCATTTATCTCACAATTACAATACATGACATCTCTTTTGCAGTTAGTGTGGTTAGTCAATTAAAGCAGGCTCCTCATGTTGATCACTAGAAGGTTGTTATTCACATTCTCAGGTATATTAAAAAGGCTCTGGGTCAAGGATTGTCATATGAAGATAAAGGAAATACTCAAATTTTTGGGTATTGTGATGCTAATTGTGGCAGGATACCCCCATAGACAGAAGGTCCACTACTGGATATTGTATTTCCATTGGAGGCAATATTATCTCTTGGAAGAGCAAGAAACAAAACATCGTTGCTTGGTCTAGTACCTAAGCAGAATATAGGGCCATGGCCACAACCACTTGTGAGTTAGTTTGGATCAAAAAACTTCAAGAATTCTGAAGCTAAACAAATGAAGTTGTATTGTGACAACCAGGCAACTCTTCACATTGCTTCCAATCCGGTGTTTGATGAAAGAAACAAACATATAGAGATTGGCTGCCACTTTGTTTGGGAGAAACTGTTGTCCAAGGAGATTAGTAGTGAATTTGTCAGCTCAAATGATCAGCTTGTAGATATTTTGACCAAATCTTTGAGAGGACCTCAGATTCAGTTTATATGTTCCAAACTTGGAACCTACAATTTATATGCTACAATTTGAGGGAAAGTGTTAAATTATTATGTGCTTATTCTAATTTCTATCTTTTTAGTAGTAAGCTTTTTCTTTATTGTAGTTGTCTTTGTAAGGTGCCAAAGGCTGCACCTCTGCTCTTTTTTGTACTTGTTGACCTTTGTGTCATTTCATATATATAAAAGCTTCAGCTGAGTGTAGAATACTCAAACTTGACCCTTGTTTATCAAACTTCAACTTTAACATACTCTGCTATTTGTTAAAATCTATTGAGAACTACAATATCATGAGTGAGATTCATTAAATATAGAGTGGGACCCACATATTTTTGTGATTTCTAACATATTTCAACCAATAAGAAAGTGTGTGTTCAAAAGAGAGTGTAAGTGTGTTGCTAACATTTCTCGACCAATAAATGATTCATAACTAAAATGCCACTACTAACATTTTCGAAGTGTATAATTACACAACGTAAAATGGCCAGTCAATATTGGAAAACAAATAGTAAAAATGTTTATCAAATATTCATTAAAAAAGGAATACTACCAAAACCTTCATACACTCACCCAAGATTTCCCATAATCAGCCCTCCTGTTGGAAAATCCGGTCCAGGCATGTATTCAAGCAATTCTTGCAGCTACAACACACCAAAACAAATCAGAAATTTTCATTAAAGAAGGAAAAAGGGAGAAGAATATTAAGTTCACAGAACACAAAATGACTTTTCTTCCACTACTTGAGAATTATATTACTTAACCCAACAAGATAACGTATAATAGCAATCATATACAAATTAATTAGAGTGCTCAATAATTTGGGGGAGAGACAAGGCTCTTCAAAAGTCCTTCCCTACAATCCTATCAGTGTTTCCACATCTGTCAGTTTTATCTTGCACTGGTTTACTCGTAACTAATACTGAAATCTCATAGGTTTCGGTAGCAAGGGTAACTCACAATCCAAAAAATAAAAATGAGTTTCATTGTTTCTAATATGCACATTTCACACCAATTTCATGGGAATTTCTTATAAACATTTAATTGACAGTTTAATTTTAAGAAAAAATCAGCAAATACTTTTGAAGATATACTTTTGCAGCGAGTTAGTTCAAAGGAAGGGAAGGATGGAGGAGGGATTTTTCTAAAATTTACCTCATTTAGTTCAAAAATGTGGAGGGTGGGTAGGAAAAATGAGGGGGATAATACCATTCCCACCAGTTTTGTCTCCCCTCCAGCAGTGGGGGATTTGGAGGGAGGGGAAATGGTTTATAATTTTTGGAATGTACTGGCGAAATTATCCTAAAGGTTTCCCTATCTCCTCTCCCCCATCCCATCCTAACCAACCAAACAATGTTAACAACTAAAAAGATAATCAATATATCATCTAAACTTCATTAAAAGTAAGCCATGCACTTATAGAAACTTTATTAGTTAATTAGTTTAAGACATGCAAAGTTTGGGACGCACTCAAATTTTGGTTTCGATTTCAAATAACCAACAATATAATTGCACATAAAATAATAAGCCTACTGGAGATCATCAACATTATTCTATATTTCATTTTTTTTTTATGAACTTAATCAAACTGGATCATAGATTTAAATGTTTATTCCTCATTTACAAAAACAACATATCCTCAGACCAAAAGTCACAGAATTTCCAACATCCATCAAAAAACTAGATTCTATTACTTTCCTATATGACAAAGAGATTAAAGACTTACATTTTTTTTTTATCAGCAAAGATATGAAATATATTAATAGATAGGAAAAGTACAAGAAGTACTAGTACAAAGAAGGCTAACAGCGAACATGACAGAGCTATGGCAGCCTAATACATGGAAACAACCCGAAGTATATAAGTGAATATATTCTGAAATCTGAAATCTGAATTATATATATAAACTTCACAAAATCAAAAAGTATACAAGGACATCTTTGATATAAAAATTTATAAAAAATTATAAAAGTATAAAACAGAGGTACAAAATCAAAAATGAACGTTGAGAAAATAAACAATTGAACAATAAAAAATAACTAAAACAAACATTTGCATAATGCAGATAATATAGAAAATTATAAGTCTAACAAAAATAAAATAGTGCAATAATAAATTATGAACAGTAAAAAAACAGAAAATAATTAGTTTAACAAAAAATAAACAGACATATAATTTATATAATACATAAATACAAAAAATATAAACAAATAATAAATAGACTAGAAGAAAAAACAAATATATGAATATAATTTATATAATAAAAGTATAAAACAGAGGTAAAAAACAAAAATTAATGTTGAGAAAATAAACCAGTGTTGATAAAAAATAGAAATATAATAGAAAAAAAAAATGAACTTTGAGAAAATAAACCAGTTGAATGCTTAGCAAATTGCAAATTTATTATAAAAATTTATTATAAATCAGAACACTGTTAATACAAAAAAAAATAGAAAAAAATTTGCTGATAAAATAAAAATATAATATAAAACTAAACAGCTTAGCAAAGTTGAATGCTTTGGAAGAGGAGAGTTTTGAGAGTTTCTGAAAGGATGGCCTGTAGGCTGTATGGGTACTATGGGAATTGGGAAAGAGTTTCTGAAAGGAGGAGACGAGAGTTAGGAGAGTTTCTGCTGAGAGGAGAGTTTCCTAGTAGGCTAGTAATTATTTATTCTCCAAGAAGAGTCCTCAGTAATTAATTACGTTTGGATTTTTTTTCTTAAAAAAAAGGTAATTTTTTACTGTTTTACGAGGCTTATTAATAGCGGCACCGCACCCTCAACCTTTCGTTTCGTCTTCCTCAACCCTCAACCTTTCGTTTCAGCCGCACCGCACGGCTATTGCCCCCGAACCGCACCCGCTATTGCGCCCGCTATCGCCGCTTTTTCATATGCACCATCGCGATGTGGTCTGTGGCGGTCGGCCGCCGCACCACACCGCTAATCCGCAATAGCGCCGCTATTAATAAGCCTGGTTCAGCCCGAAAAAGAAACAAATAATACAATTAGAAAACTTCCCTACAAGCAAAAACCTTCTCTATTATGGCTAGACCATTGGTAAAAAGGAGTATTGAATCCTTTCTCCAGGTTTGCAAGCCATGACCAGCAAAGGAAAATAGCATCCTCCAACAGCTTATGGCCACTAAAACTTTCGTTATAGAAAACAATCCTGTTTCGATGAAACCAAATGCTCCAAGTCAAAGCTATCCACCAAATCCTCCATATCTGAGTTCTAAGGCCAGTAAAACAACAGTAGGTGTGCTGAAGGAAATGGTCTTTTGATTTTATCGAGGATACACCTGACACGTTTATCCATGCCATAGACTCCCACCAAAGTGGCATAATTTTGTGGCAGCTAAAAAACAAGTGTGAGGCATCCTCAGCACAGCTACTGCAGAATGGGCAGCTATCAACTTCTAAGATTATGTTTCTTTTTATAACGTTCCTCCTAGTTGGCAGACGGTCTCTCAACAACCTCCACGCAAAACAAGATGCTTTACACGGAATATTTAGCTTCCAGAGATCTTTGTACACCTCCTCCTGGGCCTGGGTATCCAGCTCCATATTAAGTAGCAGGCACTTCCGACCGTGTAACCGCCACACACATCCCCCTCCCACCTCCATAGATCCTGCTGTTGTACATGTATTGGCAGGCCCTGAATTACTTTTAAAAATTTAATTGCCAATAGTACTTCTCCCTCCATGAAACACCTTCTCCATCCAAGCTTCCATTCCCAACCTTCTTGTGATATTGTTCCCATTTGTTGGATGTGTTGCTGTTGTTATTGGGAAATGTTGTACAGTCTTGGAAATTTTACCATCAAAGGCACACCATCTTCCATCCATCCGTCTTCCCAGAACAACACCTTTGAGCCGCAGCCAACTTTCCATTTGATGCCCTTATTAAACCACCCCTCCCCGTCATTGGACTGGTATATATTACACAGGTCCCTCCACCAAATGGAATGACTTGCAGGCCTTCTCAAAACATCTAGGTTCCTCCAACCTCCATACTTTGACTCCAATACTTGTGCCCACAGTTCCCCCTTAGCTATGAAACAAATTCCATCTCCATTTTCCAAGTAGCGCAGTGTTGAATCTAGAGAGGTCTCGGATTCCCAAACCACCATTCGCTTTTGGTTGGTAGACCACATCCCATCTCACCCAAGCTATCTTTTCCTAATCTGCATTGCCACCCCATAAAAATCTCCTTTGTAGCCGCACCGATCTATCCACCACCTTCTTAGGGACCCTGAAAAAAGAGAAAAGAAAAATAGAAATCGAGTTCAGGACTGACTTAATGAGAGTCAGCCTGTCCCCGAAAGACAGGTATTTATGCTTCCATTTAGCTAATTTTCTCTCACATTTTTCCACCATAGGAACCCATGCCTCACACCGTCTAAGATTTGCCCCAATAGGAATGCCCAGATATGAAAAAGGTACCAACAATTTTCTGCAGTTCAGGTATGTAGCAGCGCTACTGATCCACTGGTCATTCGACCCAAACGCACCAAAACAGCTCTTAGAAAAATTAATCTTCAACCCCGAAACCAATTCAAAACACCTCAGAAGAACCTTAATTGTTCTAACATTTTCCTCTATTGCTGTCCCAAAGAAAATCGTATCATCAGCATATTGTAACATGCTAATATCCACCTTCTCCTTCCCAACCTTATATCCTTCAAATCTATTTTTTGCCTGTGCTTCCCTCATCAGCCTAGAGATTCCCTCGACTGCAATGTTAAATAGAAATGGAGCGAGTGGGTCACCTTGCCTAAGACCTTGTTGGGGTTTAAATTTGAGACAGATGCAGATTTGAGACAGCCCTCAATCCAACTAATCCACTTATGACAGAAGCCCAACCGCTTCATCATATATGACAGAAATTCCCAACTCACTGAGTCATACGCTTTCTCATAATCTACTTTAAACACAAGACAGCTTCTATTACACCTCTTTGCTTCATCAACCACGTCGTTTGCTATGACCACGCTCTGTAACATGTGCCTCCCTTCTATGAAAGCAGATTGACGACCGTCTATGACAAAAGGCAGCGCCTTCTTCAGCCTCAAGGACAACACCTTAGCAACAATCTTGTATACGCATCCTATAATAGAAATGGGTCTGTACCCATTAAGGCCCTGAGGATCATGCACTTTAGGGATCAGTGCAAGGAAGGATGCATTACCACCCTTAGGGAATACACCATTAACATAAAATTCGTCCAAAAAACGTAGTAGATCAGGTTTGAAGACCTCCCAAAACTCTCTAATGAACTTGAAATTTAGTCCATCCGGACCGGGACTCTTTTCATTCCCACATTCCCAAACAGCATCTCTCACTTCCTATGCCTCAAACCACGCCACCTGCAGATTATTTTGCTGCAGATCAATGCCCTTAAATCTGACTCCATCTAGTTTAAGCCTCTCCCACATAGGTTCTTCAAATCTCGTCTTGAAGAAACTTCTAATTTCTTTTTTAACCCTGTTGGGTTCATCTATCCAGTAACCATCAACCATGATACCTTTGACAATATTTTTCCTGCGTTTCCAGTTGAAAATCCTATGGAAAAATCTGGAATTATAGTCACATTCCTTGATCCATTTAGTTCTGGCCTTTTGTCTTAGGATTGAGGCAAAAGACTGTGGAGCAGCCCACAAACCCTCCTGCAGTTTTCTCTTTCTTAGCTCATCAACAGTCAGCTGCCTAGTTTCACTCTCCTTCTCCAACCTGTTCATCTCCATCTCTATACTTGTGATGTTGTTCTGGACGTCACAAAAATGGTGCTTGTTCCAGACTTTAAGGTTCCGCTTCAGAGTTTTAATTTTTTCTTTCAGCACATACCCACCCCAACCAGGTACTAAGCTTGAATTCCAGCTATCTTGGACCAACTTTCTAAAAGTTTTATCACCAAACCAACGATTCAGAACCCGAAAGGGCTTCAGGCCCCAATCAGCAGCAGAAGTTTTTAACAACATCGGAGAATGATCAGAGAAATTGTGGTCCAAAGTAGTCTGAGTAGTGCCTTGCCACTTAGCAGTCCATTCCACAGAAACGAGAGCTCTGTCCAGCCGACTTTTTGCAGTCCCGTTGGGCCTGAACCAAGTAAATTTGCGCCCTATACATGGCACATCTTCTACCTCCATCTCAGCAATCCAATCATTGAATTCCTTTATAATGCCCTCATCTTGACTCCACTGGCAACTGCCCATTCTTTCCGAATGCCTTCTCACATTATTGAAATCACCTTTAATACACCATAATCCCCCCCTACATACTGATCTCAACTGCCTAATCTCGTCCCACAAGGTTCTTTTCTGAGCTGTCTCGCAGGGTGAGTACACTTTGACAATCATAATTTTTTCACTATCAAGTACCCACGTCCCTTCCAAATAAATGAATCCATTTCCTACCACCTTCTTCTCAAGTTTAAACACATCCTTATTCCATATACATAATAAACCACCCGCCCTATTGCAAGCTGGCTGGAATTCCCAACAGACCTCATAGTCACCCCATAAAGCTTGACACACCTTTTTATCAATAATTTCCTTTTTTGTTTCCTGAACACAGAGCATGTCCACCCCTTCTCTAATGGCCAGTTTTCGGATAGAGGCCCACTTAATTTCCCTCCACAGACCCCTTATATTACAAGATAGAATCTTCATCAAACACCCTCACTATTACCCAACCTCAGGATCTCATTCTTGTCCCTGTCTTCCATAGCCATCATCTTGTTCACCATATCCTCCTGGTTACTGCAGCTTGTACCCAGGAGTTCAGCCAGGGCCCAATCATTGGATGGTTCGTTGAGCCACTGCTTGCTCGTTGAAGCTTCATCCACTTGACGATACACCATGGGCCTTTCCCCCCTAACAGCGACATCCTTCAGTCCACTGCCACCCATCATTGACGGAGGTGTCTCGCAAACAGTCTTGAGATAGGGAAACCTCCTTTCCTTTGGTAATACTTATAACAAATTGCGGACCGTGCACCTTATTGGGATGAAAATGCTTATTACACGCCCTGTTCCTAGAGTACACCTTCCATTTTGAGTCAGGCCCAAATTTGTTACGGCTCAATAGACTACCACTATGACCAGGAGTTTCGAAATTGCATAAGTTTGGGGATCCCAAATATGCCCAGTCAGCTTCCTTCCCCACAGTATCAATACCAATCTCCACCTCCTTTAAGTCAACCGAAAGTGGGTCCCTCCTAGTCCAGCAGCCATCATCAGGTCTGTAGTATTCAGGACACTCGTTTGGGTCACTGTCATTAGTACCAGCTACACCAACCCTGTCTACCACCCCTACCTCCTTACACATACCCTCTTTAGATTGCCGTAAAGGAGTGGGTAGGTGACACCGATCACCCTCGACAACTACTGCATCTTCCTTGAACAGACTTCTGTCAGGATGCTGGTTTTTGCCCAACGGTTCTTGCAAGGAGTTCAGACCCCCAGACAAAAGCTTATCCCCCCCATTGCCGCCACTACGAAAACTCCCGACAACATCACCCACCGCTGCTGTCATCGAGAGTTTTGCATCAGCCCTATCTACCTCCACCGAATCACTCGACCCCAATAAGCTATCATCTAACGATATCTCCTCGGATGAGCCCGCGAAACACCCTCTGTTCCATTTACAATCACACGGGCTACAACACGTCTCTTCCACAATGTTGATGATGAACTCCTCCTCATTAATGGATGCCACAACGTTGTGGTTAATCATGGGGTGCCATGGAGTTTTAAGGAGAACTCGGGCCCTGTCCATACGATGGATATCATCATTGTCAACGTCCATGTCCACCACCTCACCCACCCCAGCCACAATCTTATTGATGCTCTCCATGTCCCAAGCATGTAGAGGTATACCCCAGCACAAAACCCAGACTAACCGAAAACCAGACCGCAGAGCCGGAGTCCACTTTTCTAGTGAATAGAGCATGGACAAGCCGCTTGTGTCTACATTCCTGCAAATTTCCTGTGCTTTCGAATCGTTGAGACCCGGGAGGAGAACCATATCGTCACCCAAGTATTTAGGCATAACATCCTCACCCCCATCCCACAGGAAATTTTCTTCTAGTCTATCGATCTCCTTCAAGCAACTAAGTCTGCCCACCCAAGAGTCTTTACACCACGTTTTCTCCAAAGGAATAGACAGCTGGACCGACGATAGAGATGTCTTCAGCGCTGCTTTCTCCTTCGTTGAGAGCCACCTCTTCGCAGGCATGACGTTGTCCCTCGATACCGCTTGCGCATATGATACCTTTTGGGCGTAGTGTGAAGAAAAAGGAACGCGGTGTGGGTTGAGATGAAGAGCGTCCCTGAACCTCGTTGGTTGATCCGTTCTTCCCCCGTGACGAGAAGGCTCTAGCACTGCGCGTCTATTTTCAACCACCCCTACCTTGTACTTCGTATCCACCCTGTCATTCTTTTGGCAACGACCATTGTCGACCATGTTTGGGAAGGTTCGCGTGAAGCTTTAGACACCCAATGATCAGATTATCAAGCTGACGTTCCAAAACTCTTACATCACTAATCCCTTTAAAGCGAACGAAACTATAACGTCTACAATTCCGATTTCTGTTTTTAGCAATGAAGATTTCCCTTACGTCACCCCATTTTTTGAACTCTAGCCAGAGATCCTTCTCCCCTAGTTCTTCCGGGAACCGAGTGAAATAGAAGGAAGACACATCGGCTGCCTCCCTCCAGTTCTGCCTCCGCCCTTCTGCAAATTGCTGATGGTACCCATTCACAGAGTGATTGGGATAGGATGATGATCTATCCCCCTCACTGTATCGTTCTCTACGACTATTCCTATTCTCTACTCTCACCCACCCACTCTCTCTCTCTCTAACTCTCTCTCTCATCTGGTTGTTTCCTTGATTAAAGATTTACATAATGAGTCAGTTCAACAATTTGTAATCTTCAATGTGAATTAATATCTCAAAACTTTCACTTATATGCTAAAATAATAAAAATACTCAAGATTTACAAACTCTCGAAAACATCAATTTTGTATCTAGTAGAACCAGGACTCTTCACCCTTCCATGGGCTAATTTTTGTATGTTGTTTTATTTACTTGAACTCTTTAGAATACATGGAAATAGAATCACCCAAGAGCTCATTCTGGGATTGATGGCCTTTGTCTGGACAGCAGTACCAAATAGGATTGATAGTAATTATTTGTTGCAGATTCAGAGACCTAATGCAGCAGTCTTACATAATATTGGTGTTATGTGTATGAACAATTTAGAACCAGTAACACATCTGTTCTTCTTATCAATCAGCTGAGACATTTAGGACAATGAGGTTTAAAGAGTTTGGAAGAAGAAAAAAGAACAAAACCCTTGGGACTGAGCTGTGCTCGCAAAGCTGGTTGTATCTTTGTATCTCCTTTCTAAACAGACTCCTTTTTATCAAAATAAGAGAGAGAGAGAGAGAGAGAGAAGTTTGCCACTCACAGTAGCTTCTGGATTATGTATCAACACACAGAGCACATCAACAACTTCCCCAAGATTATGAGGCGGGATATTAGTTGCCATGCCAACCTGATGAAGATAAAAAAATGGACAGCTCCACGTGAGTAGATGCATGATTTGTCAATAAACAGCAGATCTTGTGTCAAGTATGTGAAAAGGAACTCAAAATCACCGCAATGCCAGAAGAACCATTTAACAATAACGTTGGAAGGCGAGCTGGTAGAAGTGATGGTTCTTTTTGAGAATTATCAAAATTCGGAACAAAATCAACCTGCAATCAGGAACATATAGACATAATATGCACTTCAGTTAAGATGTTAAATTAATTCAAAATAACATAAATCACAGGGCAAAGAAGAGCAGAGACAAACCGTGTCTTGCTCTAGATCTGTCAACAACATTGCTTCACTCAGATCCTGCAAATTCAGACCAAGAACCAAATACCATCCATTAAAATTAATAGATTCAGAGAAGGGAGAGAGAGCGAGAGAGAAGGAAAATGAGATTGTATTGATAAAATCAACTCAATGAATAACTATTTACAATATAGTTTACATAGACAGTTACACAAATGTAACTGTCAACTAACCTTGAGTTAGTTCCTAACAGAAAACTAACTATAAGAGAACTGTGGTTAGCTTAACAGACTAACAAAAAAAAAAAAAACTATGTACCCTGCCGGAGGCTCCACGCTATGCGCAGGTAAGGGGAAGGGATATTGTACCCTTGCATATGCAAAGAGACTGTTTCCAGATTTAAACCCATGACCAACAAGTCACCAAGGCACAACTTTACCGTTGTACCAGGGCTCGCCCTCAGCTTAACAGACTAACAGATACAAGAAAAAGAAAAGACACCCTATAAAAATATCTGCCAATATGTTAAATCAATTCAATAAACAAGAAAGAACACAAAAAAATTCCAACACTCAGGACAACTGCTTTTGACCAAGTTAAACTTCATGCTGATGTATTAACACCTAATCTTATTGATAACTAAATTAGTATTCACAGAGCCCTTCAAACGACCTCCACAGAGATGTTGCAATGGTGATGACAATATTGGGTTTTATTGAACGCACACAAGGTTCTTAAGTCATGTTCTTTCATAATACCCTCATGAAAAAGAAAAATTGAAAAGGGAAAGGAATAAGAATCTTAAAACAAGAATTCTGATGATCATCGTTTAATGATTACAGAGCTTAAGATGAGACACTGTAGAGCCATATCGTTTCCAAGCAATACAAAATTACCAAGCAACAATCAAACAAAGCTCAAGAGAAGAACCAAATATAAGCCCTTTTTATGCTTTAACAATCTCATAGAAAGCAACCAATATTCATGTTTATGGAACCAAAAACTTCATACTTCCTGGAAATTCCTTGTCTAGTAGTCCTGTAAGACCCTTTTTTTTTGTAGACAAATATATCCTGCAGCAATTTCTTGAGACAAAACCCTTCTGAAGTTCTGACTTCAGATCTTCAAGCAAAGTGAGCAAATATCTCTTTTTTGAAACCCCAACCATATCAACAACTGAGTGTTGATTTATATATACATCAATCATCAATCATGTATATCAAAAATTCACATGATCTTCCAATTTTCTTTTCCTCCTCACACTTATGAAAAGGAAACTGATTTCAAAAATATAATCTTTTAAGTCTGGCACCTTAAATATTAGATATGTTTGAATTTTAAAATTACTCAAAATTAACAAATATGGGTAAAAAATCAACTCTGTTCTGGCATGACTAAAAACTAGTATGCAACTCTTTTACCTGCCAGTAATTAACCAGCACAAACAATTATTGATTGCAGAATACATTGTAGCACACTCTGATATAAAAGCAAAAGTGATATAATTAGACAAGTATAATTTAGATTCAAAGATTAAATCAGTTAAACACATACGTCCAGTCTGCACTCTGTGTAACGCATGGCAGCAGGAGGGTCAGCATCAATTGACCCAAAATTTCCATGACCTTGAATCAAAGGACTCCGTAAAGAAAAATCCTGAAAGAAATTGGAAAGCACGTAGATTATAACAGCAGAAAAAAGAAAGGAAGTGTAATATTTTAAGACAGAATCCAAAAAAGTATCACTTCAAAATATTAATTGCCCATTAGGTCCCAAAATATACTAGGTAAATCTATTATTCCTTCGAAAGGGACAAAATACTGATGGGAATAGCATTATCAGTAAAAGGACCTTTATCACTACCCATCTAATAGAACACATACATAGGTAGGTAGGCTGATCAAGAAACCTACCTAATGCTAAAATATCATGAGTAAGTCTCCAGCACAATTACCTCCTAATTCAGCATGATCAAGGAAAAATAAAATAACTAGGATAGTGTACTCATTATTATTAAACTATTACACGTAAACAAACACTTCATATAGACATGCTTTGGTGCATAGATCAAACTGTCATCGTCATGAAGCCTTTTATTGTGCAGCTAATACATCAGAATCAAAAGACATTAAATGCCATTAAACTACAGCAAAATCTCCAAATAAATTGACTACAATCTCAAAAAAGGCTTCAGTGTTCATTTTAGCCCTCAGAAATGTATTCTGATGACAGCTTAAATTTGGTTTTAATCCTGCAAAATTTATTGTTCGTTTTAGTCCTCAGAAATTTGAAAATATTTTAAATGGTCCCTATTACCACTTATGATGTGGCATGCATCTAGACATGCCATGCATGCCACCACAGAATAGGCACTGACATGGAATGTCTAAAGGTCAGTCAAATCACCATTAAGTGATAACAAACACCATTTTCAAAAAAATTAAAAATATGAGGACCATAACCAACAAAAAAATGGATGACTAAAATCAAATTTAACCATATGTACATGGGCTAAAAACATATTTGATACAAATATCTCTTAGAATGTGAATTTGGACCTAACTCAACCCCAAAAGCCAGCTCATAGGGTGACGGTTGCCCCACTTATATACTCTATCTTAGCCTTATCTCTATCCAATGTGGGACTTCGGTTTTTCCCAATAAACTCCCTCATGCCTATCACTTTTTGAACTTGGTGCTTGGATAACATGGTGGGTGGCCCTTTGAATGGATCGAGGATAATATGGTGGGTGGCCCTTTGAATGGATATCTTAGAATTGTTGCATTAGCTTATGTTGGGAAAACAAAATTTGCAACTTTCTAAGAGACCTTTTAAAAGAAAAAAAAAATACTTAATTACCATAATTAGTCAGTCATCATGCACCTACTATGTTAACCGATACTACAGAAAACAATCAATGGCCCAAAATATATAAGAGTGTTTGGATGGGATTATTTCAGGGGAAGAAACAGATTTTTTTAAATTATCAAAGCTTTTTTTCAAAAAACTGATATTTTTGGTAAAACTATCTGATAGGATCCAGTTAGCTATTCGTTAATATTCTGTTCAGTTAGTTAGTTAGGGTCAGATATTATAAATAGGAGGGGGATGGCTGAGTAGGGACAGCTTGTAAGCAGGAATTAGTAGGAGGCTGTGACACCTCGAATAGTCACAAGTGTACTGCAGGAGATTATTCTCCAAGATCAATAAAAGATCCATTCTTTTCATTCTTTATCTCTAAATCTGAACCAGGTTCCTAACACTATCAAAGTCATAAAAGGTGGTTTCTACAGAAGAAAGCTTTTCTATCATAAGCAAAATTATGTAGCTTAAGAATAAAATCTATCAAATTATTTTCTATCTAACTTTTGCTTTTCCATTTTATCCTCAGCATTGATTTTTTAAATACAAAACTAACTTTTACAATAACTCCAGTCCATACCTTTTTCGTAATTTTACTATAAAAAGCTATTCTTTCAAACAATCTGAACAAAATAGATTTAATAG
Organism: Glycine latifolia; assembly: GCA_013407115.1. NCBI lineage: Eukaryota > Viridiplantae > Streptophyta > Magnoliopsida > Fabales > Fabaceae > Glycine > Glycine latifolia. The sequence goes on along the minus strand of CM023949.1, from coordinate 18,499,606 downwards.
ATTATCTTAATATCACTTTTCTTATTTTTTAACAAACAAAAAAAGTTCATTCAAATGATAGATTATAACAATAACCAATTATAACATAATTAATTATTGAAATCATATTTTTCTTCACAACTAAGACAAACACACAATATATTAAGATGAAGCGCAAATAACATGGAAAGCGAAAAGCGAATGTTTACCTGGGCCATTCGCACCAAGGAATCATATACAGCAGTGTCTCCATGAGGGTGGAATTTTCCCAATACCTACAATAACAGCATCATATAGTATCACATCAAACAAAAAAATTGACAATAGATAATAACTTAATAAGTAGTCCAAACATGCTTCTAGATGAACACATTGGATGCTTCAACAAAATTGAGAATATAACATCAATGGCTAGATATTAACCTCTCCAACAACTCTCGCACACTTCTTGAACGGTTTTTTCGATGAGAGGCCAAGCTCATGCATAGCAAATCTGCATTCAAAATAGTAGCTTAGTTTGCAATCAAATCTCAATCTCAATAAGAATTGTCAAATTTCAACAACTGAAAATTTTAAACTAGTGGAGTGATTCACACTCCCAATTGTGTCTATTCAGGATCAACCTTAATTACTTTTGATTATAATTTCTTAAATTTCCCTCGATAAAATACTTTATATTCACATAAACCGTAATTAGAATTTTATTTGATTCTCCACATTTAACTGGTCATAATTTAGAAAATTAATATTATAAGTGGTTAGTGAAGAGGGAAAATAGAAAATTAGGAATGCGAAGAGGATTACCCTAGTTTTTGTTATTGCTACACTACAAACTGTAAGTGACCATGTCAGAAACTTCACATAATGAGAGAAATAAGGAACAATAGGTTTAATCTAAACATGAAGTAATGCAAACATTTACTACATATAAAACTCATGAACCAATGAAAGCAAGGATGTTTTGATTGCAAAAATACTATCAAGCTCACATGATTCGATACCAAGCTCCAAACGCAATCAATCACAGAAACAAAGGGAATAAAAATAGAAAGACATTTTAAGCCAGTGTTCTTCCCCATGCCAAATAAAATTACTTTTGTTTATCTATCCAATATTATAAAACAAAGAGGTTAGCACAAAATTCGTGAGTTTGGTGTGAGGAAACGAATAATTAGGCAATAAAATATTAAACAAAATTAATGAATAAAATACACCCCCCCCCCCCCCCAATTTTTTCAACTTTGCGGAAAAAGAAAACCCAAATGAATATTGTTCAAAATTCCCCATTGACACTGATAAAGTAGGAGCAGTCCCAAAAACAAATATGTTGTGAAATTTCCCCGTTTTCAAATAGACTAATCATAAATTTATAATTATCTACCCATATTTCTCTTCCTTCCTTGTCACATCACTTATCACATCTATCACTTTATTTCCCGTGTTCCGTGGCAAGACCAAAAAAAATGCTTCAATATAAAAAACACTTAGAACTTAAAAAACTTTTAAGAGAACACTAACAGAATCCTTCGGTGCACGGGCTTCAACCCGTCGCGAACATCGGGCAACGCGCGACCGAGCAGAACGGACATTGCATACGCCATGTAAGCCTCCGTGGCCTCTTTGTGAAGCTCCGTCGGCACCACCCTCCCCTCGCTCACGCTACCGTTATCTGTCGTCGTCGCCGCAGCCGTCGTGACGCTCCCATTCTCGTCGTCGCGGCGCCTGGCGGACCGAAACGCCGAGGCCGGCCGCCGCGGCGCACCGGCGGAGAGGAAGCGGAGCTCGGAGGGGGCGTGGCGGAGGCGCGAGGGCTGGAGGAAGGGGGAGAGGCGGAGGACGCGGAGCGCGGAGGAGTGTGCCATGGGGCTGCAGAAGATAGGATTAGGGTTTTGGAAATGGAGGGAAGAGGGTTTCATAGGGTTGCAGTTGCTGCAACCATTTGAGAGTGAGAGTGTGGGAGTATTGTTGGGGTTTTAACTTTTAAGGATTTTGGATAGTGAAGAGGTAGGAGAGGTTCTCTAAAACCCTTTGTAGTATGTGCGCGCCGAAGGTCTTTGAGATCTGAGAATGAGCCGGTGTTCATGTTTCATCACACGCATAATTTTTGTTTTCTTGTCTTTTTCTTTTTTATATTTTCATAAATTAGTTACTAATTGATTGTAATATCATCCAAAGAACTCTTTTTTGGGTCTCAGGACTACTTTCTTTTTGGACATGATGTTATATATGATGTAAGAATTTTTATTTTTTATTTTAATTGTAAAATCTAATTTGGATTCTAGAATTTTATTTATACAATAAACAAAATAATATTTTTTGAAGGAAAAAAATGATTTCTTTTTCTTTAATCTAATTTCCATCATCCAAAATTCTTGAGTAAGAATGGTGATAGTTATGGTGAATAAGAATTTATGAGTTCAAGAACTTCATTAAAGATGTTCTAATTACTAATATTGATAAAATTGAATGTCTATGAACCAATTATGTAAAACAAATTTATACTACATCATCAAATCATATATTATTATTTGAATTATTTTAATATAATTATTTAAAAAATTAAAAAATTTATCATACATGATTATTTATAATTTAAAAATTATGTGAAATTTTTTACATGCATAATTTATTTCTTATATAATATTAATATTATGTAGTTTGTACATTGCATGCATGAATAAGTGCAAAAAAAAAAATATATATATATATATATATATATAATATAAGAAAATAATAAATTGTCAATTTTACTTTTTTACTCCTACTTCTACGTGTCTCACAATTTGGAAAATTTTGTTCTTTTACTATTATATGACATGTAAGAAAATATTATAATTAATAAAATATAATTTTAATATTTAAGATTATTAACTTGGAAGACAGCAAATTAGCAAATACAAGGGCTGATTTTTTAATTTAATATAAATTAAATAATTAATTATAAATTTGGTGTAAAATTGAAACTATTTAGGGATTTGGAGTAGTCAAACACGTCTGGTTTGGGCGTGTTTAAACACGCCCCATTTGGACGTGCTTAACACGCCTAGACCAGGCATGTTTGAGTCCCCTGTCCCCTATAAAAACCCCCAAAATTTGACATTTTCATCATTCATACCATTTCGCCTTCTCTCTAGAAGTTTCTCTGCCTTCTCTCTAGAGCTTGGAAGGATATTTTCTGAAGCGAAGCCCTGCTGAGTGAAAATTTTCCAAAGCGAAGCCCTGTCAACAAGTAAGTTGATTTAAAAAAAATTCATATTATTTAATCTGTTATATTTTTTAATTAGGAAAATGTTAGGATCATATGAATTTGTTAGCGACATTTATGTTAGGTTCATAGGAAATTGTTAGTGCTAGGGTAAAATATTTAGGGTTTAGGTATTGCGGTTTAGTTTTAGGGTTTAGGTGGTTAGGGTTTGGGAGGTTTAGGTTAATGGTTTGGTGTTTAGTGTGTGTGGATTAGGGTTTAGGGGTTAGGCTTGATGGATTTTAGTTTAGGGGTTATGGTGTTAGTGTTTAGTGGGTTAGGGTGTGGGGGGTTTAGGTTAATGGTTTATGGTTTATTGTTGTAGGGTGTTAGTGTTTAGTGGGTTTAGGGTTTAGGGGATTTAGGTTAATGGTTAATGGTTTATTGTTGTAGGGTGTTAGTGTTTAGTGGGTTTAGGATTTATGGTTTATTGTTGTAGGGTGTTAGTGTTTAGTGGGTTTAGGGTTTAGGGGGTTTAGGTTAATGGTTAATGGTTTATTGTTGTAGGGTGTTAGTGTTTAGTGGGTTTAGGGTTTGGGGGGTTTAGGTTAATGGTTTGGTGCTTATTGTGGATGGATTAGGGGTTAGGGTTTAGGCTTGAGTGGGGTTAGGTTAGGGGTTATGGTTTTAGTGGTGAGTTGGTTAGGGTTTGGGGGGTTTAGGTTAATGGTTAATGGTTTATTGTTGTAGGGTGTTAGTGTTTAGTGGGTTTAGGGTTTGGGGGGTTAGGTTAATGGTTTGGTGCTTAATGTGGGTGGATTAGGGGTCAGGGGTTAGGCTTGATGGAGTTTAGTTTAGGGGTTATGCTGTTAGTGTTTAGTGGGTTAGGGTTTGGGGTGTGTATGTTAATGGTTTAGTTTTCGTTTGTGTTTAGTAGGGGTTAGGGTTTATGGTTATGGGGTTTACGTTAGGGTTTACGTTTCATAATTTAGGGGTTTTGGGTGTTTGTGTGGTTCAGGCGTTTGTTTTAGGGTTTACGTTTTTCAACTTGTTTTATTGTTTCTTAAAATTTGAGGTGGTTGTTTTTGTTGAGGGCAGGAAATGAGTTCAGGTGATGAGGAGTGTGTTCGTGTAGTCTTATTCTTCAACGGAAGGAAAATTGAAGGGCGAACAGGTCTTGCCTTTGAAAGGGAGAAAAGGATGACATGTATCAAGCGAAAAACAACATTGGATGATTTGCATGAGAAGATACGTCCAAAATTAGGTCTACATGACAAGCCATGTATCACTTTGCTGACGGCAAGATTATGGTAGCATGAACAATACATGGGGTTTCCAATACAAGATGATGAAGAATTGGAAATGGTGATTGAAGAATTTTTTAATCAGGCAAGGAAGAATTTTTTAGAGTTGTATGTGGATTATACCTTAGCAGATGATGTTGTTTTACCCAGGAAGTCAGTCGCTTTTAATTCTGCACACATTGCATCATCATATGGTGCTGTAGGTGTAAACAGGTCTGAGGAAGATTCGCATGACCCAACTTGGGTTATGGATGACGATGAAGATGATGAAGATGATGAAAATATCGCAATGGAAGATCATCTTCTTCAGGAGAATGCAAGTGCGTCCGATAATGATGAAGATTCTGGTGTGCATGCAACTGCATTCCAACAACACCTTGACGTGGGGTCGTCTAGAATGCGTCATCATTCGAACGTTGGATCAACGCAATCGGAACAACCTGTTGAAGGTATGTTACATGACGTAAATGAATGATGAAGTGGTATGATATTTGTATATTTGTGCATTATAGTATTTTAGTTTGCATGGTATGTTTATTCAACTGTTTTGTATTTACAGGGGGTGCGGTTATTCCTTTTTGGGACGGAATTCCACATTACACATATATTGATTGGAATCACCCAAGCAAAGAAGAATCTTTTTTCGGTTCAGCTTCAGGTTCGGGTTCAGTGCAAGGTCCCTGGCAATTAGGGGACAATTTGTTTGTTCAACAGGAATTTCCATCCAAAAAGGAGGCAGAAATTGCAGTTAAGCGTAACCTGATGAGGGAGCATCAAGAAGCAGTTGTGGTTGAGAGCAAGCCTGACAGGTTTGCCATGAAGTGTGTTGCTCACAACGATGGTTGCCCTTGGAGGGTTAGGGTGTTTAAACCAATGTACGATGAGAAGTGGGTTGTTTCAAGATGGGGTGGAAAACACAATTGCCTGAATGACCACATAACACAGGATCACAGACAACTTGATGTTGATATTATTGTTTCACTTGTAGTAGGTATGAACTCAATATTTTGGCTTCATCTGAGAAATAAGCTCAGTGTTAAGGTTTGTTGTTAATGTGAATGTTACAATTTCATTTTCAGGAATGGTTAAGGAGGAACCGGCCGTGTCAATTGCATTGGTTCAGGAGAGGATCACCAATAGCTATGGATTTAAAGTTTCATATCATAAGGCATGGTATGCGAAGCAGAGAGCAATGACAACGATTTATGGGGATTGGGAAGAATCTTATGCCTTTTTGCCGAGGTGGTGCAACTACATGCTTCGTTTTTCACCAGGTTCTTTTTTTGATATTCAAACCAATGCTTATTATGTGGCACATCGACTGGTATGAGGTAAGCGTGTGTTTCAGCGCATGTTTTGGACTTTTAGACAGTGTTGCGAGACTTTTAAATTTGGCAAACCCATCATTCAAATTGATGGGACTCACTTATATGGCAAGTATAAAAGAAAATTACTGATTGCCACGAGTCAGGATGAAATAATGAATGCCTGCCACTGGCATTTGCCATTGTCGAGGGGGAGACGTTGGAAGCTTGGGAATATTTCCTTGCTAACATTCGCTTCCACGTAACCCAAATGCAAAATATATGCCTCATTTCATATCGCCACCAGAGTATTATATCTACAGTACAGAATCATGCCGGTTGGCAACCACCTTTTGTGCATCACGTATTTTGCCTTCGTCATATTGCCATTAATTTCAATCAAAGATTCAAGAATGCAAGATTGAAGAAAACCCTCATGACTTTGGGTATGTTAACAATTATTTGTCATTTATTAAGCTTACATGAATGTGTTACCCAACTAATGTAAATGATATTATAATTGTACAGGTTATACTCCCTGTAAGGTCGAATTCGTCATAGGGTTTGCACGATTCCGTGATACCAGTCCTGAGGTTGCAGAATGGATTGACAACATTCCTAAGGAAAAGTGGACCCGTGCATATGATGTCGAGGGGAGACGATATGGTCATATAACAACAAATTTGTCTGAATCAGTCAACAAGGTGTTCAAGGGAGCAAGGAACATGCCTATCACTGCTATGGTGAAGCACACATACAATCGTTTGGTTCAATATTTTGTGACCAAGGTTCAGACGGCTACTTCACAGCTTCAGCATTCACAACGACATTGTAAAAATGTCGTTGATGCTTTGAGGCATAATCAGACCGTTGCTGCAGGGCATAATGTACGCACATATAACCTTCAGCAAACTTTGTTTGAGGTGGACGGTGGCTGGGAGAGGTCATATGCAGTAAACCTAACAGACCGTTTTTGTCAGTGTGGCAAGTTTAAGGCCTTCAAATACCCTTGTAGCCACGCCGCAGCTACTGCTCTATATATCCATCAGAATCCTTTGCAATATGTGGATGATGTGTTCCTGGTAACCAACTTGGTTGAGGCTTATTCATTGCCTTGGCAGCCAATTGGTAATGAACTTGCTATTCCCTCGGGTGAAGATCCAGTTATCATTCCTGACAGGTCAATGTTGCGTGCAAAGGGTCGTCCAAGGTCCACTAGACTACATAACGAGATGGACGAAGTCAAAACATCTCAGAGACTTCCTAAATGTGGTCTGTGCAAGCAAGTTGGACATAATCGTAGAGCTTGTCCTACTCGGGGTGGTGTTTCATGATTTTGTAATTATGTTTGATTGATCAGTGGTATGTTATGTGTATTTGATTTATAAATATGTAGTGTTACACGTACGACATTAATGTTTTAGTTGTGGTACACATCAATTTTCCTTTATTTATTTATTTTTTATTTAGCATTAATTACGTTACACATCAATTTGATGTCGACTTAACACGCCTAACAAATTGGTCGTGATTGAACACGCCTAACAAGTGCATCATTTAACAGGCCTAAACCCAATTGGTCGTGACTGAACACGCCTAACAAATTGGTCGTCACAAAACACGCCTAACAATGATGTCATTGAACACGCCTAACAAATTGGTTGTCACAAAACACGCCTAACAATGGCGTGATTGAACACGCCTAACTAGGGCGTCATTGAACACGCCTAACAAGGGCGTGACTGAACACGCCTAACAAGGGCGTTGTTGAACACACCTAAGTAGGGCATCATTGACCCCTATATAAGGCAGACACTACCACAGAACACACCACTACCCACACAATAGACCACTACCACAGAACACACCTCCAGAAGCAAAATTCAATCTGAATACCATGGCATTTTTAGGAGAAACAAGCAGTCAGACAATTGCTAACTCCAAATTAGCATTCCTTTTTCCAAATGGATCAATGAAACACAACAAAACTAGTGTTTGTTTTCAGTGTCCTTCACCCATACCAATGCGAGTTCCTGATGACTGTTCTTTTCAGACATTGAAGAATAGGATACACGACACCCTATTGCTAAGCAATGCCCATGTTGTTGATGAGATTCACTACCGGCAACCATCCCTACATGCAGGTCAGCACTATTTTTTTCATTCTTTACAACTGACAAATGATGATGATGTTTGCACAATGTTAATGTGCAATGACAAAAAAGTCGGGTGCTGGCCCAATAGAAATATTATGTACCATCAACAGAACACCAGATGGTATACTCAACCTGCTTCGTGAGAACATCGTCCCCCAACATGATGCAATGCTATATTACAACGGCAAGTGGAAAATACCACGAGGAGCGGATTTTATTGGTTATGCCTTTACTGGAACAAACCCAATACGATTCGAAATTCCTTTAGGCTGCACCATTGAAACACTCAAGGATGTCATCAAGCAAGTTGTACCTATCGGGGTTCCCCCTAATGGGATTCACACGTCACAGGTGGTGAGAAAATTATTTTTCCGACATCCAGCCCGTGCCCAATATTCAGACACCGTAATCGAATATGACATTAAAGAGTTGATTACCGATGAAGACGTGTTCAAGATGTTAGCAGAATCCAACTAATGGAAACGTTTTTGTCCAATTGAGATTTTAACTGCCTTTACCAAACCGAATATCCAGATGGAATGACACATGTACGGTCAAGTTGTTGTCGTCAATTAGCGTTCTTATTTAGAATGTATGCTCCATTTTGTTACTTTTTTAATTAGTTGTTTTTAACAATTTGTGTTATTCACAACATTTCTAGTCGGATATCTTCGGGGTTCACATGTTTAAATAATAATTAGACAGAGCTATATTAAAATAAAGGTTACAAACAAATGTAAGTTAAAATAAAGGTTAAAAACAAAACAAAGACGGTGGTGGCCACTGTCGGTTACGCGCCTGACGATCAGGTAGCCTTCGTCTTCACGGTCGCTCAGAACTGCCTGGCTCAGAGGGCGCTGCCTGAGATGGGCCTGCCTGGGACGTGGGTCCCTGAGACGGGCCTGCATCATATGTATGGACATAGGGAGGTCGACATGGAGTGCCCTGCTCTGCATACAGCGGCATAAGATAGTAAACATCTGCGCTACCACATGGTTTACGTGATGGCCAAACCCCACAGGATGCTAAACTACAATCAATAGAACCCAACATGTCGTCGATGTGGGTACTACTTCAGTCGCCAGACGTGACGGGATCATCTGCAGTAGGCAAATATGCAGCCTGCGTCTGCGAGTCAGCCTGTGGAGGCATATGGGCTTGACTACTAAATTCGGCATAGTCCATGCCCCCCTGCTCAGTAGCCTCGTAATAGAATGTTTGTGTCCCATACGTCGATGCCATAACTGGAGGCCTATAAATACCAGAAGTGCGAGGCCTGGGACCTACAATGGGCTCATCAACCTGATGCATCGCTCTCCGTCGACACTCTAGCCCAAGTCCCTTTCGTCGTCGATGGCCAACTGCAACAGACAGTTGTGGGTCCTCCGGAAGATGCGACGCGGGTGCATGTGGGCCTGCTTCCTCCACTCGACAACCCTCTGTGAAGACAGACATTAAGCGACCAAGTTCCTAGTTCGCCCACTGGATGTCGAAGGCCGAGACATTGGGTGAGAGTGTCGCAAAGTACAACGACTCTAGCCCATCAACCTATAAAAAAAATGAAAACATCAGTGTGAACTATGTTATCCAGCATAATGAATATAAATAGATAAATAATGTTTGTCAACAATACTTACACCACGACCCATCTTGGCACCCTGCTTCGTGATGAAATGCTTCCCATTTTCCCTATACCAAACCATGTACTCATGGTGTGGTGACAGGAACCCCTGAATCAGGGGGGAAGGTCAATGTGCTGGTCCCTAACCTCCCAGCGCATAATAAATGGTTTGAGCTTACGTGCCCAATTGTCTTCTCGTTTACCGTGAAGGGAAAGGTCATGCACACCCTTCAGCTTCCTGGGAGAACGTGGGATTGGCTGATTCCTCCCGAATTGCCGCATGCATCTATCCGGTTGGGAATATTCAACTGTGTGGAAGCATATAATAGGAGTAATTGCCATCCACAACAGTCGTTCATGCTCAGATGCACCAAGAAAGTGGTAGTCTCCATATGGTTGCCAGACCACCTGCATATACCACATAAACACAAAATTATGTAATGACATGGACCATAAATGAGAACTTTCAATCACTTAAAATTTATACGTACCTCGTCCCGACTGAGGGAATCTAATGACATCCTATACAGAACCAGCTCGTGTGGTTTAAACCGGCCTAAACTATTAAACCTAATTTCAAAATAACAAACATTAGAATACTATAGGATAAGACTGAATTGAAAAAATTGTCAACAAAGCAAAATATAGTCACACATACCGGTGTCCGAAATGCCACTCCAGGTGAGTAGGTAGCGGAATAGTTGGAGCAATGGGTGGGAATCTTAGTCACGCCCACACCTGAAGCAGCATATGACATCCACCAATGTCACTTCTGTGTGGATCGGTACACTCACACATTTGTCTAAACAAATGTGCGAGGACCACTGAGCCCCAGCTATATCGTCCAATGTCCTCGAAGTCCCCAGCAAGCAACGAGACGTAACGTGCTGCGACCATGCTCCCTCCGGATCTGTCGCTCAGCAGCCATGATCCAATAAGCCGAGTGATGTGTGCCTTCGTAAAGCGCGTCACGGCTTCCAACTCGGGAGCCACCTCACCCCAGTGCGCAAAATGTCTGTCAAAGAAAGACAGGTGCAAATATCCACCTTTCAGTTCTGTGTCCTCCTCTGGTTGGTGACCAAAAATGTCCTCAATGACGGTGTCCCAATCGGCTACCGTCACTCCAGTAACGACATTGCCCTCTGTGGGCAATCCTAAAATACCAGCCACGTCTTCCAACGTGATGGTCATCTCTCCCTGCGTCATATGGAAGGTATGAGTCTCTGGTCTCCATCGCTCGACCAGAGCACTAATAAGCTCAGCATCCATCTAAAAAAACAAATATTAATCAATTAACAAGTACAGTTATAAAATTTAAAATATTTTACTCATTTCATACTTGCATACCTGAATATTTCGCATACGTGCGACATGTAGAAAGCCAACATGACCTAACATATCAGAAACGACATCAGGTATATCGTCGTGATGCGGCCCCCCAGTCACTTTACCACGTCGAGTCTTCAACACTCGACTTGTGCCCTCATTCCACACAACTTGTGAAACGTGGGTGCGCTGAGTACGCCTACTCAAAGTACCCCACTTATACGGGGTAGCGACAACATAGGCCGTTGGATCCATGGACCCACCCTCATGATCGGATCCAGAGCGCGGAGAATCAGTGGAAGATGAATCAGTCATGTAATAAGTATCTTAATAACAAAAAATAAAAAATCATGTTAAAAAAATAATATGTTCGACTGACAAAGCATTCAAAATTAATTATCTTATAGCCAAAAAATCAAAAATAAATAAACACTACTGGCAAAAAAACATAAACCCTAAACAGAACAAAACATTTGCCTTATCCTAAAACAAACACCCTAACCCCAAAGTCCTAAACCATGAACAGAACCATGAACAAAACACCCCAACCCCTAAACTCCAAATATCCAGTTACCCTAAACCCCATTTAGCCTAACCCCTAACCCCTAAACCCTAAACCCTAAACCCAAATGTCCAGTTAACCTAAACCCCATCAAGCCTAACCCCTCACCCCTAAACCCTAAACCCCAAATGTCCAGTTAACCTAAACCCCATCAAGCCTAACCCTTAAACCCTAAACCCTAAACCCCAAATGTCCAGTTAAACTAAACCCCATCAACCCTAACCCCTAACCCCTAATCCACACACACTAAACACTTAACCATTAACCTAAACACCCCAAACCCTAACCCACTCACCACTAACACCATACCCCCTAACCTAACCCCCCTCAAGCCTAACCCCTAACCCCTAATCCACCCACACTAAGCAC
>CM023949.1:18469722-18487701 GCA_013407115.1 Glycine latifolia | reverse complement strand
ACACCATAACCCCTAAACTAAACTCCATCAAGCCTAACCCCTAAACCTTAATCCACACACACTAAACACCACACCATTAACCTAAACCCCCCAAACCCTAACCACTTAAACACTAACCCCCTAAACCCTAAAACTAAACCGCAATACCTAAACCCTAATTATTTAACCCTAGCACTAACAATTTCCTATGAACCTAACATAAATGTCGCTAACAAATTTATATGATCCTAACATTTTTCTAATTAAAAAATATAACAGATTAAATGATATAAAATTTTTTTAACTCAACTTACTTGTTGACAGTGCTTCGCTTCAGAAAATTCGACAGGGCTTCGCTTCAGAAAATATCCTTCCAAGCTCTAGAGAGAAGGCAGAGAAACTTCTAGAGAGAAGGTGAATGGTGAAAAAGTAAAAATTTGTCGGGTATTTATAGGGGATAGAGGACCCAAACACGCCTAGTTTGGGTGTGTTTAAACACGCCCAAACTAGGCGTGTTTGGCTACCCCAAATCCCCAAATAGTTTGCTTTTTACACCAGATTTGCAATTAATTATTTAATTTATATTAAATTAAAAAATCAGCCCAAATACAAGTTATTCTTACATATTGCTAGCATTTTGGTGTACTACAAATTTTATTTAATCGATGAGCATTTTTATACATTAGTTAGAAAAGGAAAGCGGGAGTGAGAAAAGATGTAGTGGATATTTTTGTATTTTCAATTTGTACCAGAAATAAAAAGTTGTTCAATGATTTAATGAGTAACAAAAATTTTCATATTTGTGTTGCGTTGTCACTTAATTTGTGTTGTCCCATGACCACTTTAAAATTTAATAGAGAACAAATGATTGTGTTTTGTTGTTCTATATATTTTAGCAAATTAAACACACTCATACGAAATATTATAATTGATAATCTATTTATTTTATTTTATAATAAGAAAGGATGCATTGTCAATTTTACTTTTTTATCCCTACCTTTAAATGTGTCACCATATGGAAATTTTGTTTTATTATTTTCTTCTATTTTTTTACTATTATTTTTACAATAGAAAAGGATAGATTATCAATTTTACTTTTTTACACCTACCTTTTCGTGTGTCACTATTCAGAAAATTTTGTTTTATTGTTATTCTTCTATTTTTTTCTTATTATTATATGACATGCAAACATATATTATAATTAATAAAATATAATTTTAATATTTAATATTATAATAAAATAATATTTTTACAATAAAAAAGTATAATTTACTTAAAAATAAATATTATTAAATTACTATTTTGTTTAGAAGTCAATAATGAAGAAATTATTGATATGAATATATTGTTGATTAAAACTAAAGTAACAACTATTGATATGTGTCAACTTTTGAGTACCTTCTTACTCCTATGTTATACATATCAATGTAGTGGCTTACTTATTTGGTGGATCTACCGGATTTGATTTCTTTGGATGGGAAGGTATGAATAATTTTTTTTCTCAACATTGTTGACTTGAGCTTTCTGATAAGTGCCCTAATTCAGTTAAATTCAGGTTTCAAAAGCAGGCACTTATCTTTTGATTTCAATAAATTTGCGTATAAACTTGCCCTAAACCTAGTTAAATTATATTTATTACTTGCATGAATGTAGTTTTTATATTTTGCAAGATTAATCCAATCATGCTTTGTATTTCGATAGATTCCGTGGATTTCCGAGGCTTCCGAATAAGCAAAGCAAGCAAGGAGGGCTTACATAGCAAACATGGGAGGTGTTACAAGCAAAACAGGTCCAAAATCCATCAAGGCCCAAAAGCATTCTCCAGAACCATCTTTTAACTCGCCCAAGCAAGTGTCCTCAGTGCAAATTGGTCGCCCAAGCGAGTAGCTTCTGCAAGTGGGCCTTCAAGTGGATTTTAAGCTCGTCCAAGCGAGCAAACAAAGGCAAAAACACTCGCTTGGGCGAGTGAACTCGAGTAGACAACCCCCTATAAATAGCCATGCACCCCCAAGGAAGAAACTTACTTCTTGCATTTCATTTTCTCCTCCTCCCTTGCTTCTTGGCTTGTTCTCAAGCCTTAGGCTCGTTAAATATTAGTATTAGGTAGGTTAGGAAAGTGAGAGAAGTGAGATTTAGTGCGGAGACTTTACCGGAAAGAAGCGTGTTAGAATCAAGGAGCTGAAGCTAAAAAATCAAGGATATTGGAAGCTAATATGTTTTGATATTTTACATGCTCATTCAAATAAGATGACATTTGTAATTTTGGTTAAAGCTTGGTTCATGAGTTAAATCCTTATAATCCTCTACAGCTCTTAAGAACTTCATGCATTTATTCATTCATTAATAGGTATTAATCATATTAGTATGTGCGAAGTTATAGGATTACATAGGTACATTTAAACAAGCATAAAATGTTTTTACACTGTTTTAATCGATTACTTAAGTAAATAATCGATTACCAGCTTGTTTGAAGTTTCTGGAAAATGGTTTAAGAACATTTTAATCGATTACCATTTTCTTGTAATCGATTAAATAAGCTTAACACAGTTTTTGGAACACACTGGTTTAATCAATTATCTGAGTAATTAATCGATTACATAAGCCATCTGCATAATATTGCACAACATGATCAACTGGTTTAATCGATTACCAGATGATAGTAATCGATTACATGTGTTTTGTTAAGTTTTGTTCATGTACTGGCATAATCAATTAAATGGTGATATAATCGATTATTGTGTTCGTTCAAGATTTCCAGATTTGTGATGAACAATTTAATCGATTATATAGTCGAGATAATCGATTACCAGAGTTAAAATAATCGATTACCATAGCGAAATAATCGATTACAGTCTGTTAAATCTGTTTTTTTATAAATAGATAAGCTGTGTCTTTGAAAAATAACACATTAGACAGAGAGCACTTGTACCTACTTTGTGTTTTACATTCTCTAAGAGTTCTAAAAGTCAGAAATTAGAGAGTTGTTCAATTGTGTTAGATTCTACATGAGTGCTTTGTCAAGATACTCTTTGTGAGTGAACATTCATGCAAGTCAGTGACAAAAGAAGTTTCAAGAAAGCATTTTAGACTTCATCTCAGGTTGATTAATTCGGTCATATCATTTTAGCTGCAAAGGAAAATGAGGTGATATATTTCTTGAACTTTAAGCTTTTGTTTTGTTGTTACTTGTTGTGTAAAAGTTGTTGATTTTCCATATAACATCTGGGGTTCTTTAAAGCTGTACTAGAAAGGTGTTTCTAGGGGAAGAACAGAGAGGGGATCTCTGGTTCTTGGTCTGTTGAAAAAGCTGGGGAGTAGATTTTGATTTTTTCCTAGGGAAGGTAAAAGAGACCTTGTTGATTGTTTGTAAAGAACAAAGATTTGTTATAGTGGAACTCTGACCTAGTTTGGGTTAGAAGAAAACTAGATGTAGCCTCCGGGGTTGAGAGGTGAACCAATATAAATCTTTTGTGCATCTAAAGTTTCAGTTTATGTTTCATTGAATTCTTTTTTGTATTCAATCTGCTTATCATTTAGACTTTGGGACTGCACAAGAGTTAATTGATTGTTGGAGAAGATTGATTTCTGATTTGGTTTTTTGTTTAAAGATACGATCCAAATAAAATTCTTCCGCTGTTACAATTGTTTTTGCAAGAAAATTTTAAGAAGGAGGTAAAAACCAATTCACCCCCTCTTGGTTTGTTTGATTAGATATTCATTGTATTTTCAAAGCGATGATCGGGCCCTTCATCAATTCTTCTCTTAAGGAGGTTCTCTCCATGCTTGGTTAGCTTCTCTTAAGGATTGGATGTAATCTTCTTACCTTTAAGTATCTCTTTTAATATTTATTTATGCATAAGTCTTTTCTATTTATTATTGGTAATTTTATTCTGTTCTTAATGCTTGATTCTACTTGATCACTAGTTTCATGACATTGGATCCTAAGTTTAACTGGGAAGTACTCTTAGAATTTGAACTAAATAATTTTACTCTTTACGTTACGTTGCTAGGGATAGAGCATAACGTTTAGATTGCAAATAGCACGCGATTATGATTGTAATGTTGGGTTATTTACTTCATATGCGAGGGATCGATATTTGGTAAATATCCTTAGAACTCGATTGCGAGGGATCGATTCGAGGTGAATTAATGTGTGCATCAATAATAATAGAAAATGATTTATACATGGTAATATTAATTGGATACTGAGGGTACGAATGATGAAATCCAAATCCTACGCTTTTCTTGAATTAATTAAAATCGTTTTATTAGCTTCCGTAATCTTTTGTTATTTCCGTAAAACCATCAAAACTTCGACCATACTCGTTGTACATAACTATTAAACTGTTAAGTTTTATTTGGATTAATTGAGTAGCACAAGTCCCTGTGGAGACGAACTTTTATAAATTTTGGAACTTACAACGACAATTGGTACGCTTGCCAAAAGTCTAACACTTTCACACCAAAGCTCCAATCTTTTTGCAACTTTATCATTTTTCCATTAAGGTTTATCTTTGTTTTGTGGAGAAAGTGGATATGACTATGGATTGTTTGACCACATACACTAATTTTTCTATTCAACTTATTGAATTATTTGAAGTGATGAAAATGTATAGTTTGTATCCTTATCATTGAAGTAAGCATAATTCTTTACGAATTGGGTTGGTACTTCAATTAATAGTTATCTTAATGTGATTTAAACTAAATTTGTGTGTCTCTTGTATATTTCCTAGGTTCTAGCTATATTTTATGATCTATTGAATGACGGTCTTTCCCTTTCAATAGAGTATTGCAAACTTTTGAGTTAAACATTGTCAAACCTTATTCCTCCTAAGTATTCATTTAGCACATTCCATAAAAGCAAAACACCATCATCCTAAGTTTTATACGATTATAATATAAAATAGTTTTACATCATGTATGGTAAATTTTTTGACTTTTATAATAACTATTTTAAAAGTTATATCAATTTTAAATTATAGTTGTTTGACAATGTAAAGTTTTTTATACGTTTAGTACATGAATATTAAACTTTTTAAAAATATGCAAGAATCAAAGTCACAAAACTACAAAGCGTGGACCAAATTATACAAGATTGTTATAACTTGATTATTCATCTTGGATTCACGTATTGAGTAACTATGTTTAATATCTAAAGAATTTTTTTTATTGTTTATAATAATTTTATCCAACTCGAGTAAGATTATTTGTTTCAAAATTACATACCCTCCTATCAAATTTAAAATAATTTACATGTAAGAATGTTATTTCAAAAATGAATTTAAAAGAATTGAATTATTTAATGATAGTAAATTCACTTTTGAAATGTAAATATAAATTTGACATGTGATATTAAGTTATTTTAATTATGGATGATTTCTTAAAAAAGTATTTAAATTTAATTTAAATATAAAATAAAAGATGATAGGTTGAAGGGATAAGTCATTTAGTATATCAAATACAAATAAAGAAAAAGGAGCCAAAGCTTGAGATGATTAAGAGACAATTTTTTATGGTAGTGCTATGGTGGTACGTGAATTAGAGGTGAAAATAGGCTAGTGAGTCAAACCTTGGACTTGGTTAAAAATACATTGTTTGAACCCAGTTTGATTATCTTTTATAAGTTTTTTTAAATGTTTAGTTTGACATACATAAAAGTCTAATCTAACTTGGTCTATAAGCATTTAAGGACTACTTTGTGTTAGTTTTATACTAAGATAAATTTAAAAATATACATGAAAGGTTTCATAAGAATAAGCTGTCAGTTTTACTTTTTTACCCCTACTTTTACATGTGTCACAATTTGGAAAATTTTGCTTTATTTTTTTTCTTCTCTTTTCTCCTTACTATTATACGACATGTACAAAAATATTATAATTAATACAATATAATTGTAATATTTAATATTATTAACTTGGAACAAAACAAATGCAAGGTCTTCCTTCATATTGCTAGCATTTTGGCGTGCTACACATTTTTTTTGTTTAATTGGTGATGCAACTGTTCTAACGATCTAGTATGAAATAGTAGTTTTACATGTTAGTTAGGGAAAAAAAGTGGGAAGAGAGAAAGGATGTAGTGAATATTTTTGTCTTTTCAATCTTTTGTATTGGGAACAAAAAGTTGTTTAGTGATTTAATAAGTAACAAAATTTTACATATTTGTGTTGTGTTATGCCACTTACTTTGTGTTGTCCCATGCCCACTTTAAAATCAAATAGGGGAAAAATGATTTTATGTTGTGTTTTCCCATATATTCTAGCAAATCAAATAATTATTATCTAAACCAAATAAAATAATAATAACAATAATACAAATAAAGTCATAAACTTGAATTACCATTTTAAATGAGTTTCATTTACGCTCTCACTCATAAGAGCTACATGTCAAGCTCAAAAGATGGATAACAAACCTCTTCAACTTTGGAGTTCCATCCCCAAACATCTCCCATGATTCTATAGGTTGTATAGCCTTCCTAGAGTCCTTTACATCTTCCACAAAGAAAAGTCTTCTAGAAAAATGAAACTCAACAAGTTGCAAATTAATTTTTTTCCTTTATGCAACATCCTTGACCAATCTTCTCATACACATGTGCAACCCCTCTTTCACCTTAAGGTCGTCATGTCTAAAACTAGGTTCATATTGCAAATCAGAATTAAGATGATATGCAGATGCATGCAAAGGTTCATGAAGCTAATGATCACACCTCTTATCAATAATTTTCCAAACAGACTCATTATAACACCCCAATAATCGACCATGTAAGTAGACACCTTGATAACATATGTCAATCACTACAAAATAAATAAAACTACGCTAATTTTGTAGCATATGATTAACCTAGGTCGACTCAGAGATACAATCAATTTGGTTCCAACTTCAATTCATTGATAAACAACAGGGAGACTTTTATTGAACAGTTTGTAGACAATGAACAAAAAGTGCAGAAACACAAACTAAAAATGAAGAAAAATTTAGAAATTGACATAATTGATAAAAGATATTGTAAAACAAATTCAAGAATATCAATCAAATTCACCAAATCAAGCTATGTGAATTATCATAGTTCTCAGATAATGATCATATTATGAAGGTTCATTCAATGTCATTAGAAGCAGTTCAATCAAATTAACTCTTAAATCAATTGAAATCACCAACCAGATTGAAATATCATCCAAATAATCTGTGATTAAAATTTGAAATGAGGAAATGAATCCATAAGCTAATCTATTTTCAATCCTAAACACATTCATAATCATTAAAATTGAAGAGAGGATTGAAGAGGAAAATGAACATTCACACAGAAATTGAAATATCAAATCAGAACTAAAATTCTCCTTGCTTATACTGGATCCTTGGATTGATTGATTGTTTAGCCTTCCATGACCATCATCAGTGGAAGAGTCACAAAATTTTTGCAAGAAAATAGAAGAGCAAATATGAAATGAAGAAGAAAATTGAATAACAATGAAGAACAATTGAGAGAAAAAGAGAGAAAATATTTTAATTTTGAAAACTTGCACAAGAAGTAACAAGTCTGTTTGTACCAAATGATGGGCCCTAATTAGACTCATGTAATCTAACTAATTATGCTAATTGCACTAATCAAAGCCCAACTCGTAGCCCAAAGCTCAAGTGCAGATGTTCTGAATTCCAAGCCTAAAATGACCCTCAAAATGACATAATTGACATCGGCTTATATCTGACAAAATTGTAGTTCTTTTCCTTATCTTTCCAGGGAATATTCATATGCTCCATTTGGAATTCTGTAGAATCCTCCAGGTCATGGACAACGAAGATAGGTCAAGTAAAGCACAAAATCTGAAAATAAGCAACAATTATCAATTAAGCCCAATTATTTCCTAAGACAAAAACTGAGTTAAAGTGAGAAAATAAAAGTCTAAGAGAAGTTAAATAAGTTAAGAAGAATAGAAAAATATTAAACTAAAAACGCTCAATCACACCTAAGTGACTTGGTTAGGATTTAATTGTTTTAATTGCAAAAGTTGTGCGTCAAGTAATTACATGTATACTAATAAGGAATTGAGTAAATAAAGAAAAAATGGAAATAGAGAAAATAAGTAGTTCTTAATAACAGTTAAGTTGAAGAGTTATAATATCACTTTCATAATTCTCCATGATTAATTTCTTTAGCCGTGGATTGTAATTAAATTTTTTTGCGGTTGAATTGTTTGTAAAGTGTGATTTGATTAAAAATTATAGTGTTAATTTATTTCTTGATGATCAATTGTTTATTTGCAATTATTTGTCTATGATCTGTTGTTTGCTGATTTAATTCTTTTTAAGAGAAGAAATATTTGATCATTAGGTTTACTTAATTACACAAAAATACCTTGAGTGTCAAATTTTATGAAAGTTTTAATTGATTAGATTTAATTCCTAAAACTAGTTTAAAATTTATTTTCATCACAAAAAAAATTTCACCATGTAAAATTACACTGTGAAAAGTTACACAATGTAAACCCCAAAGGCCATCATGGCACGAACCCCACCCACCAATGGGAGAGGGGGCTGACCATGCAAGGGGAAAACCCCCTTCAATCACTCTTTAACTCACTTAACACTCAACCTTCACACACCACCCACCTAAGCCAATAAAAAAACTAGCCTTCCTCTTCAAGGATCCTAACTTGTTGAACACTCCAAAAGCACCTTTCTCTCTCCTATCTCTTATTTAGCCCATGCTTAGAAGAGAAAACAAAGTCATTCTTTCTCTCATTTAGTTAGTCTAGCTATGAGCATCTGGCAATGCGTGATTTTCTTTAAATTTTGGGCTTTTGTGGTTATCCGCTGAAAATGGTATTTATGGTTTATTAAACTAGAGAAAGAAAAAATTCAACCATGTATATTATAAAAGAAAATAAATTCTCAGGGAGGAGGATGTTGAGGAGTCAATCCTCAAAGTTTGCGTTTGCCTTATAAAGTGGTACCTGAGGTATGCTCGCTAACTTAAGAGTTCTTGGGGGATAAAGATGTCAAGTTTGTGATCGTGTTTCCACAATGTTGACTTGCCAATCCCAACAAATGCAAGGCATAACTGGTCGTGAGAGCCTTGCATTATACTATGGTGTGGTGTACTTTCACAGTCATACAAACAAAAATGTTGTAAGACTACTAAGTTCTAAGAGTTCTAGTGGTAGCTGGCTAATGCGATATGTATGTTGAAATAGTGAAAAAGTGGCATCTTATGTTGAGACAACCACAACATTGTTGTTGTTGTTAGCCTTATGTGTTTTGGTTGATGAAATGAAAAGACTCACCCCTTAAATTTTAATTTTAGGGTTAGATGAAGCCAGAACTTCTACTTGAGCTAGACTATGAAGGATGGCACAACAACAACTGGTGGAGAGCTTCCCTAAGGAGAAGCCGAGTGGCTCATTGAGGAAAGCAACGCGGATGATCTTGATGAGGGCATATGTGATGTTTCCTCATGGGAGTTTCATTGTTAAGGATCTTCTAACCGTCGACCTCGTGTCTCACCCTTTGGCATTGGGTGTTTCCCTTTCTTTTTCATATGTATGGGTAAACCTAGGTTCCAACTATTATTCTTGTAATTCAGTCATCAGCTTTCTATTATGTGTATTTTGGGGATATATCCACACACTGATGCATCTAATAGTTTCGAACTCAGTATTATCTTAATATATATAAATTAGGTACACCTTAGACATTTTTTTTGTTCTTAAACCTCCATCTTAGTTCTAGCCTATCATATTAATTAAAATTGTAACTCCTCATATTCCCAAACCTCCATATTATTTCTAGCCTACCATATTAAAATTTTAACTCCTCACATTCTATTAGCCTACCATTCCCTCCATATATTCCACTCCCACAATACACCTTACCGTTCTATTTCTTACCCCATTTTTTTATGCATATAATAGTTGTTGTTTAGAATACTTCATTTTCGCCCATCAATGCTTTGATAATCTCAATATTTATTTCTCTCTATTAATACTTCAAAAATTTCATCTAAAGAGATTTATATCAAGGCATTGATGTGTTAATAAATTCAACATGAGAAAGGCAATCCATTGTTCGATGCAACAATGCAATTGTTAAACACTGGACAACCCATACATCTTTTAAGGTTTTGATGAAAACAAAGACATAAATTTATATTAACCATTCTGTTACACGTAAGACAAACAAATTTGATGACTGGAAGCAACACTAGGTGAGACTTATCCATTAGGGGATACCTGATCTACTGGAAGCAGGAAGTACTTGTCCACTCCATCCAAAACCGATTGGAATATGCATTTTTATTTGAATTATCAATTTATGCCAGTTTATATGATTTTGTTTTAAAAGAAATAAATCTGTGAATTAATCTTATGTTTCCTTTTATGAGTCTAACGACCATATTGAGTTATGAATGACAGATACAGAAAGTTCTAATCCTATTAGATAGAAACGCGCAAGATCTGTTTATTTCAGGAAACAAGATCAATTTGTGCAACTGTTATATTATTCAATCCTAGAGATACTTTCCATAATTACGAACTTCTCTCTACCTATAAATATGACATCAAGGATTGAAGAAAAACAATGAACACATACAAAAAGTAAGAGTCATGAATCAAGAAATAAGAGAAAAGAAGAGCATTTGTTGATAAATACATTAAGTTTAAGAGAGTCCATCCTTTGTGATACACAAAGTACTTGTGAGAGATTAGAATTTCATTGTAAATTCACTCTTTGAGTGTTGTAAAGAATCTATGATTCTATATCAAACTTTTGTTTGTGAAAACCAAGAGTGACTTAGTGACAAAATGATACTTGAGTGTTCTTAGATTAAGAGGGAGTCTAAGGGTTGTGCTAGTAGTGGCCTTAAGAATACTTGTAAGCTAGAAGTGACAAAAAATACTTATTTAAATCAAGTTTGATTAGTGAAATCCTTTATCGGTTGGTAAAGGTGAACTAGACGTAGATCAGGTTGAGTGAACTAATATAAAATAAATTAGTTTTACTGCTCTTCTTTAGCTTATCAAAATATTTCAAAGTCCATTATTAATACATTTTGCACACATGGTTTTCACTGAAAAATTAGTTTTATACATCATTGGAAGATTGTCCACTTTTAGTCACTGGAGGAGGGTTTTATAAACTTGTTTATTATAAAATATTTCATTTCAAAAAGGTTTTATATTTTGACTAACACATTATTCAACCTCCTTTCTAATGTGATTTATTGTCTTTCAGCAATAGCTACCCGCCTACGTCCACAAATCTGTGAGAATAACTAGCCTTTTGCCCTTATGTGTTGGAGTAGTTTATGGTGTCTCTTCCTTACACATCTACCATATTTTTTTCATTTTGTTTAGATTTTGAACTTAGTTTAATGTTTTTGTAATTTTACTTTCTTATGTATATTCCTTTTTAAATTTCTTATAGCTGTGAAAGAGGAGTTGAAAGCACTGAATAAAGAGTAGGATTCCTTACTTGCAATCGTCTACAACTTATTAAAAATAGCTTTTGCCATTTTTATTTGAATTGCATTACAATATTGGAATTGCATTGGTGGAGTATTTTACTGCATTATTGAAGTGATAACTATCACACAAAGTTAGCTTATACTATTTGTGCTAAGATTTGTTAAAACAACTCTTTTTTCTGTTTTTATATTTTTTCTGGTTTTAGTTTATGAACTTCTAATTTATTTTCTTGAATCTTTTAACAGGTAATGAGGACATCAAAGACCAAGCCCAAGCCCAGAAGGAAACCCAAGACCCAATACAAGGCATAAGAGGCCCCATGACAAGAGAAAAAACTAATTATGTCTCACTTAACCACTAAGGCACTTTAGTAATGCTTACAATGTTGAGATTTTATTTTTCTTTTATTTTCTATCAAGTGCATGAGAACTAATTTGTATAAATCATTTTTGAAGTTAATAGACAAGAGACTTTTGTTGGATTTTATCATTGAAGTGTGATAATTGTCTTTGATAGGGTTCTTCCTTGAACCATTTGATCTTATCAAGAATTGCTCAATTCTTGTGGCGATCCTTTGAGGCATATGGTTACCTTTTCTTAATGTTATTAAAGTTGCATTTTATCTTATCTTTTGCACTATCCATCTTCTCATATATGAAATCCATGGCGTGTTTTTCATCAGAATTAACCAATCAAAGGACCACCATAAGAAGGGCAAAAACTTTAAGGCATATAGTTACATTCTTCGAAAATCAAATATCCAAAGCCATATTCTGTACTTTCCCCCCTCTTGTGAAGTTCCTCAATATGCACATCTTCTTATTCAATAAGATTCAATCTTTTTTTCTTCTTAGATGCCCCTTTAGCCTTTGCAATAATTTTCAATATTGCCATTTTAACTTCTTTTGGCATCGATGCACAAGGTTCAAAATCTTCTCTAGTCTCAAACAAGATTATGCTTGAATCTAAAATGCCGCACTCACAATCTGTGAGCAATAGTTACATTTAATTTTTTCCCAATGCCTTGAACATTTGTCTCATGCTTCCACCTAATATTTGATCTATTTCCCAAAGCATTTTTGCTTCTAGCTCTAGTAGTTAAAAAGGCAATTGCATTGGGATAAGATGAATTTGATCCAGTTCTAGTGCCACTCCCAGACATTGTACTGACATCAAACATGAAAAAAAATTCAGAGAGGAGCTTTAAATAGAATAAATGAACACAAAGGCAATCCCCTAAAACAGATAATAGGACAAAACAAAATTGATTTGTGAATGAGTAGAAAAGAGAATGGGGGAGCAATAAAGCTTACCAACAACAACACTACGACAAAGCTTGTGTTAGTCGTGATTGTGGGATGAGCATAACAACTTGAAGGCAACACTGCAACATGAACCCTAGTCATGCTCTAGGGCTCACCAACAGCAACAAGAAGGAGGGTGGAGAATGAAGGCGTAACCAAATACGACGACATGACCAAACACCAATGCCCAACTAGAGCCCATAAGAAGAGAACAAAGGATCAACGTAACACAAACACAAGAGTGGAGAGTGGAGTCTGATTAAGTTCCTTAATTTGGGTGATGCACAAAATGACCCATCAGGGTGACATTTTATTCAATTTTTGGGTGTCAACCAAACTCGATGACCTGGCCATAGACTCACGAATTAGCCTGATTCAGTCTGAGTCTACCTGAGTTTACCCAAGTTCATTTGATTTCTTATCTAGTGAGCAATTTAACTTGTGGAGTTGTAAACTTGCACCATTTTATAAGTTGACTTGTGATTTCGATAACCATGCTAGGATCTATTGAAGTCCAAGGAAGTAAGAGAACATTCATGTCTTAAAGAGAACAACATATTTCCTCACCTCAAAAGACGCACTATGTTACACCAGTGTTGATTTCAAAACTATTCTAAGCAAAATCACTCTGATCTCTATTGAAGTGTTGCTCAAGAAAACCTAAGATAATGGTATTTCAACATGGAAAGGATGTGTATTTAATGTTTGCATTAAATGATCCAACGAACACTTCTTGAGAGTAAGCCCTCGATGAAGAAATTGAGGCTTTTAGAGACAACAAACGCTTGCTGAAGATTACCTATAAATACAAAAAGCTTTGAAGAATTAAAGTTACAAACAAACTCACTAATATTTGATAAATTTGTTGTTCCTTCTTCTCTAAGCTCTTTTTCTATAAATTTTTAAGTTGGAAAGTTCTCAAAACACCTTGTAAATCTTGAGAGAAAAAAGATTGAGTGCTTAACTTGTATATCCTTCTATAAGATGCTTAAGCTAGTTTGTGTGCAAAACAAACCCCAAAAAATTTGTTGATTTGTTTAAGAGCCAAAAGTGGCTTTGTAGAGAAATAATATTTTTGGTGTAAATCTTAGGTATAAGCTATGTTGTAAGAGCCATAAGTGGCAAGGAAAAATACTTGTAACTTTTGTTAAAGGTACTGAAACTTGATGGGTTGTAAAAAGTTGGACGTAGTCTCAATGGTAGAGACAAACCAATGTAAAACTCATTGCGTCGTATATATTTATGGCTTTCTGTTTTAACTGACAAGGGTTCAAATTTGATTTTGATCTTTGAAAAGAATTTGTAACTATATTTATTGTTATCGTCATACCATACTTGTTTGTGAAAACTTCTCTTTTTGTTTGATAAAACGTTATCGGACGATAGGTTTCAAAAACGCTTATGCAAATTTTAAAATCATAATTCAACCCATATCTTGTGACATATGTCTTCATAGAAAATAAGATTAGTTATTTATACACTTTTAAGGAGCTTTAAAAAATGATTTTTTTTTGTTTCATAGTTGTTGTATTTTGTTAATTTTGTAACATGCAAAATTCTGATATCATTTGATGGGTCCACGAAAACGCATAAAGCAAACTAACGTAGACAACATAAAGGGAACTAACGAAGACAATAGAAAGGTTTATAAAGATCTTAAATTTTAGTCATTTGTCTTTAATCTTGCCATAGTGATGAGTTTAATTTACTTTTTTAATTGCTTAATTTTCATATATGTGTGAAAAATGTGGTTAAAACAAAGCTATTAATGGTAAGTTAACTGCGCTGCAAAAAGAAAGATTTGAAAGGTCTCCATTCAAATGGGCCAACTCCATTAACAGTGAAGTGAGTGTCTAAAGTATTGTTGCAGGAATTAATTAGGAAGTAGAGGGGAGACGGAGGAGGTTTTAGGGTAAGGTATAATGATGTTCCATTTACACATTGCATGCATGTTATGCACTTGTATGACAATTGTTTGAGGGAAACATAATGAATGACTTTTAAAAGTATAACAAAAATGTTTAAAAATGATGAGTGTCAAAGACTTTTGCAAGGTCTACATTCTCCTTACATTTGCAATGTTGTATTTCCCTCAAATAACCTTTGTTGTGAATTGTGTTGCGATGAATTGTTAGTAATTTTTTTGTCAAAATTTATTTATCATCTTTAACTCTATGAATTCAAAAATTTTAAGTTGTAAAAAGCTTTCAAAATATCTTGTAAATCTTGAGAGAAAAAGACATTGAGCTTAATATTGTGTATATGTAAGACGTTAGACTAGTATGTGAGCATCTTAATAGACAACGTCTAGTGTTGATTTTGTGATCTATGAAATGGTTTGATCTAAAGCAATTTGGGGCGGCTAAGCTTGCACAAATTATTTAATCCTTTCAAAAACATAATTTTTGGTGGGTTTTAGTCCAAAAAATGTAATAAAATAAAATACTTATAAAACTAAGGTCATGTTATCACTTAACGTCCAAATTAGATGGAAATAACTAAAGCATATGAAGGAAAAAAAGTTAAAAAATGTTGATCGATTCTCGAAAAGTTTAGGAACCAAAACCATAATTGCTGAAGAATTCAAGGACAAAAAACATAATTGCCAAAAAATTCAAGGACAAAAAACATAATTTGTCCTTATATTATTACTATTAATTAAATTAAAATATAAAATATTATTATCAATTAGAATATTTAAATTATGATTAATCACTGTAATTAAATATTTCATAATTAATTGGTAAATGAACTCAAGAGTGATCTTTTCACCTATATATACTCTTTTTTTTTCCAGCACATATGCCCGTTAATGTGTAAACATTTACAATGCAACAAATATGCAATATTCTTCTAGGGACAAATGTGCATGTTTGGTTACTTTCCTTTTTGGTGTAAGTATTTGAGATGAAAAAATTTAAAATTGATTATCATTTCGATGTGACTTGAAATAAGTCACGTCATTATGACTTATATATTATCCAATCATGTAATGACACGAGACTTCCATTGTCACATCAGATAATTTAGTTTAATTTTTTGCTTTTTGTAATTAAATCTAAGGATCTTTTGCAAATATGATATTTTATTTTTAATTTAATGTTTTATTAAAATATATTTTTATCCCTAATTAATTCCTATTTTTCTTGATTCTAAACCAACATAATATTTCCTTCCCTACATATAATCTTTTTCATTGTCCCCAACAATAGTGCAATTTTCGCGCGATGCTTTCTACATCGTACCTCTTACATGACCATCAACCACCGCCCATGATTGCAGAATAGGTCTTGTCTCTGCATTCCTTGTGCAAAAATTGAGTGTTATTAATATATTTTTTCTTTGTCTCTTAAAAAATAAACTGCTCTAATTTTATCTAATAAATTGATCTCATAATTATCTTTTATCTAAGATTGGAACAAGTATATCCAATAAAAATTTAAAATATATACTTTTTTTAATCTTTATCTTGATTTTCTTTATAGTAAACAAGTTAGAGAGGAAAATATTTATAGTTTTTCTTGTCAAATGCATAATATTTTCCTCTAAAAAATCAAGAAAAAGATAATATATATATATATATATATATATATCAATATACTTGTTCTAATATTGGATAAAAGATATACATGTTCTATTGTAGGATAAAAGATGATTAGGAGATTAATTTATTAGATATAATTAGAGCATTTTTTAAGAAAAAATAATATATTAATAACAGTAAACTTTTGCACATGGAATGCAAAGACGAGAGCTCTTTTGTAATGGTGGTCGGTGGTCGATTTCCAAGTAGGAGGCATGTTGCAGGAAGTTGCACACGGAAAGTGTTATACTATTGACGACAATGAGAAAAATTCTATGCAAGGAAGGAAAGACTATGTTGGTTTAGAATCAGAAAGAATAAGAATTAATCAGGGGGAAAATGTCTTTTCATAAAATATTAAATTAAAAGTAAAAATAAAAATATCCTATTTGCAAGAAGATCTTTAGACTTTAATTGCAAAAAAAAAAAATAAACAAAATTGTATGATGTAGCAATGTAAGTCATGTGACATTACATGATTGTATAATACATAAGTTACACTAATGTGACTTATTTTCAAGTCATGTCGAATTAACAACCTTAATATGGGTTTCGTACAATGGCGGATCTATGCTTTAGTGAAGCTGTGCACATGCACCCCCTCACTTTAAAAAATTACAAATAATTATCTAATATTTTTATTTTTTGCCCCCCTAATTTTATATATTTGAACCCACTACTCATGTTTTTATACTTTCATATTTATTAATTTATTAGAGTTTAAAAAATTTAAAAAATATATAAATATATAAATATAACTACAAAATTTATTTATACTCCAAAATTTAAATAATAATTAAAATATTAAAATGAGTTCACAGATGAATCAAGAGTTTAATCTTTTACCGTTTGTAATTAAAATGCATGGAAAAATTCGTAAATCAGAAGCTACTAGTAGTCTAGTACCTACTGTACGTCTGTACTAGCCACTTATATTTGGAAGAGTGAGAAATAATAAAAAAATAGCAAAGAAGCGGAACAACAAAAGCCAACAACACATGTGGGTTTATTTTATAATTTATATACTATGCAAAATAGCAAAAGCATATATTAGGTGCTACTCGTGAAGAAAATAAGAAAAACAACGGAGAAGACAGAAGCGGAGAAGCAGAAGCGTCAAGCATGAACACATGAAGCAGAAGTGGAGAAGACAGAATAGTAAATCGGTGAAGAAATACAAACCGTGAAGCAGAAGCATAAAGTGAAGTGAAGAAGCCGTGAAGCACTAAGTTTAGAAGAACAAGGTATAAAGCAAAACAACGCCGTTTTGGAGTACAATTGTTTTTGGCAAAACACAGGTCGGGTTTTAAGAACCGGCCAGGTCATGATTGTTAATCTTACTATTATTATTATTATTATTTTTATATTTTATTCTCTCTGATCATGATTATTTTTTTTAACAATCTTGAATAGATCATGGAAAGATTTTTGAAGAGAAAATTGTTATCAAATGAGCAACAACCTTTATTGGAATCTTGTGAATCAAGTATTGGGCAACAACAAATTGAAATTAATATAGACAACTTGCCATCAGATCCAGGAAAGCGAATTAAAATTTCAGCTTATCATCCTAATGATCGAGATAAGATACGAAGAGCATATTTGCAAAGAGGACCGTGTCAACCTACTCAACATAATTTTCCTCAAAGAAA
>CM023949.1:18417955-18459753 GCA_013407115.1 Glycine latifolia | reverse complement strand
ATATATATATATATATATATATATATATATATATATATATATATATATATACCTTGCAAGAGAGGCCTCCAGCATTTAATCTTTCAGCTACAGCAGAAGCCCACTTGCCATATACAGAGGTGAGTCCTTCTGGAAAGGTATCAGTGGTACCATCTATGGGGGCTTCTCCAAGTTTTGTCACAGCGAAATACGCCAGTACCTGGTTCGCATCATTCAAGCCTTTGCTCTGAAGCCATGGCTCCAGCATCCCGTTCTGGAAAAACACCAAATCTGCAACAACATGATCATTAATAGTGAAGTCATGGACAAATTCAATCATCACTGTGAATTAACCGAAGGAGTCCAACTCAGTTAGTTGCACAGTGAGTTGTTATAAAATTCAATCATCATTGTGAATGAACCAAGGAGTCTATCACATTCAATTGAGAAGTGTAATTGAATTGTTATAAACTTTCTTGTACCTGTCTTTCGATTCCTATAGATAACAAATACATAAACAAGAGTACTCACCAGGCCATCTGGAAGGAGGAGTAGATTGAAGCACAGATTCAAGATCATCGGTCCAGGTGCACACAAGGATGGGTCCCTCAAAATGGAGGGGCACGGACTCCCCTCTTCGGACCACCAGGTCTTGGCCGGTACCCATGTCTTGCAAGGTCCTGCTGACTTTTCCGTCGCCAATAATGACGACAGGAGTCACCTTAGTAGGAGGAGAGGTGGCCATGGCCGAGACTTCGGATCTGAAGGCTGAGGTTGTCAGCAAAGTGGCCCTATATAAATAATCGAGTTGATGAGGAATTTAAAAATAAACTTTATCAAAAAATTATATGTAATTATCTTCTCATACTCATTAATATTAACGTGACAAATGAATAGATTGTCAACCTAGATTGTTATTTTATTATTTATAATGTTACTTAACAAAAAGGACTAAAACAAAAAAAATTCTTTACATAACTAGAATCGAAACAAAAATGTAATATATGGTTATATGAAAGTGTTGAAGAAGTTATTTGAAAAAAATTTGATTGAATAAAATGAAATTTTTTAAAGAAATTAAATAATGTTTATCAAGAAAAAAAATTTGTAAAGATGTTTTTTTTTGGTTATTTTCCTATTAAAATTGATGTTTTAGTTGAATAAATGACGAATTTTGCATGCATATGATGAATATGAAAGTCAAGATGAATTATAAAATATGAAAGAAGGTGAAAAATATGAGATATGGAATGAAAGTATGAGGATATATTGATGATGACTATATTAATAATTTATATATGGAGTGTAAGATTTAATTAAAAATTCAAAGTACATTAAAGGACCAAAATGATAATACATATTTATGTTCAGTAACCAAAATGATAACAAGTAATTAAATTTAGAGATTAAAAATACAATAAGTTCTC
Source organism: Glycine latifolia (assembly GCA_013407115.1). NCBI lineage: Eukaryota > Viridiplantae > Streptophyta > Magnoliopsida > Fabales > Fabaceae > Glycine > Glycine latifolia. Next base: position 18,458,347 of record CM023949.1, on the reverse strand, counting down.
AAGTTCATAAACTAAATTAAAATGATTTAACAATTTTTGAATACTGACAATTTATTCCCACCAAATAAAGCACACATGTCATTTTTTTTCAATGACAATTGAATGTAGATATGTCACATAAGAACATACGTTTGAGTTAATAGATGAGACTTAACGATAAGATGAATTTGTTGTTCTTTTCATACATTTAAGAACTAAATTTTAATTTTTCATATTTTAAAATTTAATTTATCATCAATTATTTTCAGAGATTAAAATGAATATTTACCTATGTTGATATTTGTTGAACCCCTAATGCATAAAAAGATTTATAAAGTTCTGATTATAACAAACAATGAATGCCACATTATTAGATTTATTGCACTAATAATAATTATTTGATTATTTGATATTTTAGATTAATGAATATCAACATAATTGTGAAGATTATTTGAAGAATTCTGAAGATTGATATCATTCAATATGACATTGAATTAAGAAGATTTGTTTATATTTATTTTTATTAAATTTTATGTAAGGAGATTAGAAGATTGATCTTGTCAAAATATTTGACTTAAGATTGAATTGCATAATAAGATAAAATATTTTTTTAAGATTGTATTAAAAAATATGATAGAATATTTTTTAATATTGCATTCAAAAATAGGATAGAATATTTTTAAGATTGCATCGCATAATATAATAAAATATCTTTACGATTGCATTGCATAATAAGATAAAATATTTTTTAAGATGGAATAAAAAATAGGATAGAATATTTTTGAAGATTGCATTGCATAATATAATAGAATATCTTTAAGATTGCATTGCATAATAAGATAAAATATTTTTTAAGATTGCATTAAAAAATATGATAGAATATTTTTAAGAACATATTTTTGTGTTTAAGTATGCATTCTATTTCAAATAATATTAGAACTTTAGAGAGTTTATGTTTGAGAGAGAATTGTTGTGATCAGGATTTAAAAGTACTTATTTGCTTAAGAAATAGAAGCATAAAGGTAACCATTTTATTGTATTCTTTCTCTTGAATTTGAAAGAGGTTACAGCTAGAAAACTAGAATATCAGTTTTGTCTTTATTTCTGTTGAATTGAAACGTGTGACTTTTGACTGGAAAATAATGATACAAGTCTGTCTCTATTTTTGGTGATCTATTCTTGATGAATTGAGACGAGAAATTTTTGCTGGAAAACAAGGATACCAGCTAGGATAATTGTTGTGTTAGGGTAGATTAGGAAACTAGGATACTAAAAACTCTTGAACACAAAATTGTGGAGTTGTCCATTGATTGTGTCTTCTTTATTTTTTATCTCCATATTATTGCTTTGAATTTGATTTATAAATTATAAATTATTTTATAAAATTCAATTCACTCTCTCGAATTCATTTGGGACCAATGACCTATTATTTATCAGCTAAAGATGTGTTATTGTCCCAACTGGTTAAATCTTTATATTTTCTTTCTTCTCTTACTATGGCCTACATATATATTTTCGTACTCATTTGTAATTGTAACCCTACTAGCACATAGGCATTGATATAGCTCTGTGAGTAGACGCCCCTTCAAGATCCAAAAGAAGAAATCCTATGGTACCTGTCTATAGATAGTGAAAGAGAGAGACTATTAAGTATTAATTACACAATACAAACGAACCATCATATTGTCTTATAATGAAGCAAAAAGTTATTGATTAACTTTGAGAATTTGTGAATTGCAAAGCGTACTTCAGAGTGAAATTCCTTTTCCACTACGGAAACCCCTCCATGCCGGCCGTGCTCCAATAAGCATGACAGAACAAATCCATATAAGTTTATCTAATTTTGAAACGCCTCCTTGTCGTCAAGAATCTGGCTTTTGAGATATCACATGTGTAAATGTTTGTTTTCGAAATTATACAATGAAACCCTATAATGCAAAACCATCCTCAAATGGTATTAATTAGCTAGTCTACCTTTCTGAAGAGGACGAAGAGGTTGAAGATTCTGAGAGTGAATTAGAACGTGAACATGCGATCCCAGCAATGAATCATCTGCTGAGGAAACGGAACATGGTTTTTCCAAAGATGATGCCGACCCATTATATGATGAGGATTTTGATTAATCTGGGTGGTGAAGATTGGAGGTGGTCATGCCGATGAAGTCGACTAATATTATAGGTTAACTAAGTTTTTAATTTTAATTTTTTTAAAATTTAATTTTTAGTTCATAACTGATTAATATTTTTAAACTTTTTTGTATCAAGGTTTTTAATCCTTCATTTTTTTTTTAAATTTCATTGAATAAATAAAAATAATGGATTCCAATTTTGTTCAAAGATTGAAAACTGAAATTTTTAAAAATTTGTGAATTTTGACTAATCAAATAAAAGTTTAAGAATTAAAAATCTTAAATATATAAAATTTAAGAAATCTTGAAGAATCAAACAAAAATTTAGGGTTCATACACTTAATTAGCCTTAATTTTATTTATTTTGCAAAAATGTTAAATGAAACTTATTGTGCGAGGACCATCGAATCATATAATATATAATTGAATTGATTTGTTGTTTTTTTTGTTACAATTAGTTTAAAAATTATACTTAAATTGATTTATAATTGGTCAAGAGCTGCTTTACAATGTAAAAATAAAACTCTACAACCATACTTCCCATCATTCTTATAACTATACCAAACATTCTAGTATTCTAATTTTTTTAATACTACACAACACAATTAATCATATCAACAATCACAAAATAAAACACTACAAGTTTGATATTTAATTATTATTATTATGATAATTATTTATCTATCAAACTAATTAATTTATCATTTTAAAATATAAAAATAAAATTATAATAATAAAATATTATATATATATATATATATATATATATTTGCAAAAAAATATTGTAAAATATACATAACAGTGGTGGGTGGGGATAGTAAGATTCCCATCCCTTATATTATAATTAAGGATAAATTATATTTTTAGTTTTTGAATTTTTTAACATGTCTAAATTTTTGTTTTTAAATTTTTTGTTGACTGATAAAAAAAATTTAACTTTTTTTTCTATTCTAAGTTTTCGTTCTTATGTCTATTTTGACGTTAAATGACCATGTGTTACAATTTTATTATTATTTTGTTAGGTTGAATGGCGGTTAGCTTATGATAGTTCAAAGCTGTCGAAAATGCTTAGCTGAAAGTTGAAATGCTATGAAACAATTGACAATTAAAAGCCGTCAGAAATGAAGAACTGATTTTTCATTTGGTTTTGAATCCGTTCTTCCACCCTCCTCACTCACTTCTCTTTCAATATCCTTCCCGTCGCCGTCACCTGCAAATGGGCTCGCCCCACGTTGTTTTCCATTCCTGTGTTGTTAATGCTAACCCGGAATCGCGTGGCCCAAATGCGCAAAACGAGCCATTCTTACACCCCATAGTCATAGACCAATGTCCCTCACTAGATTTGATCCAAACGCTATTAAATCCCAACCTCCTAACTAACTAACAAGAATTCCCGCCAAATACAAAACTAAGACTAACCCTTCCTCCTCCTTCTCCCTTTGCCATAGCAAACACAAGCAATGGCTTCCACCACTACTACATTCCTCACCCTCTTTTTCTCTCTCCTCCTCCTCCTCTCCGCTACCGCCACCTCCCCCCTCCTTGAAGCAGCCGACATCCTCTCTGCGGCGGGCTACGAATGCATGGCCCTACAGCTGGAGCTGACCTCACAAACGCTCAAAAGCCACCACTCTCTCACTATCTTCGCCCCCTCCAATGCGGCCTTCGAACACCACCACCGCCACCCCTCCCTCCACCTCCTCCGTTACCACCTCCTCCCCCACGCCTACAACCTCCACTCCCTCACCTCCCTCCCCTTCGGCGCCAGCATCCCCACCCTTCTCCCTTCCCACTCCCTCACCGTCACCACCACCACCCCCCATTCAATCTCAATCAACAACATCTCCCTCAACACAACCCCAATTTTCCAACACCCCAACCTCACCATTTTTTCCACACACACTTTCTTCAACCCCCACTTCCACTTCCAACACCAAAACCCTACACCCCCTCCAAACCCAGCCATGTGTCCCCCTCCCCTCAAAACCCCTCTCTCCCAAGCCTCCCACCTCCTCCCCTCCCGCAACTTCTCCGTTGTCACCGCCGTCCTCGATATCCAGTTCCCGGGCCCCTGCACCCGCCGCGAACTCACCCTCTTCGCGCCACCGGACAACGCCATCAGCCACCTCAACCTCACCGAGCTCGTGCCGCTCCTCCGCCGCCACCTCGTCCCCTGCAAGATCGCGTGGCGCGACCTTGCGGCTCTCCAAGACGGAACCTTGATTGGGACTTACGAAAGAGGGTTCGCTATCAATGTCACCAACTCCAACACTCTCTTGCTCAATGGCGTGCACGTGGCTTTTCCTGAGATGTACCGCGGTGACTGGCTCGTGGTTCATGGCGTCCAACACGTGCTTTCGGGTACTCACCATGGGAAACGACACCGTACACACCGCGCGAAGAAGAATGATTTGCATTGGGTTTCGGTTGAGGAAGAACAAGATGGTGGTGAGCAAGAGTCTTCTTCTGGGTTTCATGATCATCGCCACCGCGAGGGTGAGGGAAATTCTCCGCATCATTACCACTTCTCTGCTTTTCATTAGGGGATATTGATATCCAATTGGTGATGTTCTTGGCGATTTAGTTTGGTCTTGAATGTTTATCTTCCCGTTTTAAATGTCTGCGTTCTCTGTAGTAGTGTTTTCTTGCCATAAAAAAAAGGGGCATTGAGCTTTGTAGTTTGGTTAATTCATTTGGAGTAGAACAATACTGGTACGTTTGATCTTTTTATGAAATAGAACTTGCACATGAATTAAATGTGCTTCTGTTACTGGGAATATCGAACTTTATGAAATGGAACTTATTACACTTGAATTAATTGCATGTGCTTCTGTGAGTTTACAAAGCGTAGGTAGTGTTATTAATATTTTTACAAAGTTTAATCTGCTTGAGAGGCAATGCAATTTTGTTGTTTGCAATGGTGCATTTGATCTTTTATGAATTGGAACTTAGACATGAAATGAATGTGCTTCTGTTACAGTATAGCAGTGAATTCATTTGCAAATTTAGAAGTTCATTGTTGCTATGATTAGTTGCTTGTAATTTTGATTAGTATAGCAGTAAGACACAACGCAATTTTGTTGTTCATAATTATGATCAGTTGACAACTATAAATTTTAAAACAATGTAGTTTAGTTAAGAAATGATCATAAAGTAATAGATTCATGAACCAGCTTAATGGTATAATGGATAAAAAAAAAATTGAGAAACGGATACAGGAACAAAGTCCTGGTTGAACCATTAAGAATCCAGATCTGTGATTGCTTACATGGAAAATGAAAGTTCTTATATGACCTTCCTTTTAGTGAATCTTGAGCCAATTAAAAATGATTTTGTAAAGTATTTCATTAAATGAAATTAAAACAGATCAAATTATATATAGTTAGCTATTGTGAATCTGAAGTATGATCAACAAAAGGCAGCAACCACCATTGATCAGATGGCAGCACTTACTTTGGTGCCCCTTTTAGAGTTTAAGTCATACATCTTGCTGTTACAGTGTTCCATCTAAAATTAAATCATGCATGCTTCCAAGATTACACGGTTAACCTTTACAACACATGCTTTTCTAGTCTTACTTTATCCATATAACACATTTCCAAATTTAGTATTCCCTACTCGCAAAATGACATTGAGCTGGGTGAGTTCATTTGAAGTTGAAAAATATTTGTGTGTTGATCTTTTATGAAATGGAACTTAAACATGAATTGAATGTGCTTATGTTACTGCGAATCTTGAACCTTATAAAATGGAACTTACTTGAATTGCGTGTGCTTCTGTTAGTTTAAAGAGCGTACCTAGTGTTTACAAAGTTGAATCTGCATAAGAGACAATACAATTTTGTTGTTTGTAATGATGCATTTGATCTTTTATGAAGTGGAACTTAGACAAGAATTGAATGTATTTCTGTACAGTATAGCAGTGAATTCATTTACATTTTTACAAGTTCATTGGTGTTATGATTAGTTGTTTATAATTATGTTTAGTATAGCAGTGAACAGAGGCAATGCAATTTTTTTTTGTTTATAACTATGATTAGCTATCAACTGGTTTCAGAAAATGTAGTTTAGTTTTTTTTATTTTAAAAAAGATCATAAAGTAATGAGATTACAAGAAAATGATCAATATTTTGAAATAGATATAGATTCAGGAACCATCTCAAAGGTATAAATATAATGAACAAAGATATAAAATCGGGGGAATGGACACAGGCACAAAGTCCTGGTTGAGCCATTAACAACCCAGATCTGTGACTACTTAGATGGAAAATGATAGTTCTTAAATTGTTAGACTAGATTTCAATTGATCAAGATGCAGAGACTAAATTTGATTATATGAACCTTCTTTTTAGTGAATCTTGAGCCATATAAAATAAATTTGTAAAGTATTTTAACAAATGAAATTAAAACATATACTTTGGTAATCCCTTGTAGAGTTGAAGTCATACATGTCAGATAAATCAAAGGTGGGTTCTGCTTTATGTATAGTTAGCTATATTTTGAATCTGAAGTATGATCAACAAAAAGCAGAATCCGCCTTTGATCAGTTGGCAGCACTTACTTTGGTGACCCCTTGTACAGTTGAAGTCATAAATGTCACTGTTCGACCGTGTTCCATCTAAAACTAAATCATGTATACTTCCTAGATTACACGGTTAACATTTGCAACACATACACTTCTCTAATCTTAGATTATCCATATACCACATTTCCAAATTTAGTTTGCTTCTGTAGTTGACCTTACTTATATTCCTCTTTCTCAACCTATTTCATCAGTCTATCAATTTACTGAACATTTGATGAGAAGGTTGGTTGAGTTACTTGACTATGCCCTACCCACATTCTAACTTACTACTCATTCTATGGAAAAATGAGTAAGCCTTCTTTGGTTGAGTGTTTATCAGATGAAGTAGTATTATAATGTCATATCATATTCTTAATAGTTTTTACGATTCCCACATCGTTTGCTTCTCAGTTTTTTTTTTTTTTATCGGAAAATGTTAATAGTTTTTTTAGCAGTGATGATTGAACCCATGATCTTTTCCCTCTTTCCTTCCATCTTAACCATCCAACCAATCTTATATCTCCCGTGTTTGGCTCTCAGTGATCGTCCATACTGAATGCATTGCATATCCTGAGCAGTAATCCACTACAACAGCATTGTAAGTGGTGCTTGAGAGGCAAAACATAATACCCTGAATTTTTCAAAGCTTCAAGAGTTTCATCTTATGCTAATTAGTCAAATCAAAATATGAGTGAGGAGCCAGAGGATAGATGTAGCAAAACTCTTTAAAAAAATGTAGCAAAACTGTGTAGCTAACTTGCTCATTGCGGGTCAATAGCTAATTTAATTGCAAGCCTTGAAATTTATTATCCTAGATCAAATATTTTGCAGGTTGCATTGACCTTCTTTTGTTATTTATATCTTTAATTTGACGTTTTGCGAAGTAAAAAGAATCTTGTCACTAATCCATTGATTAAATGTCTAAATTCAAGGATTAATGTCCAAATCACTGATCCATTTTCATTTTTCAAGTTTGGTTAAACTAAAACCTAAAGTCCTACTAACCGAGCTTCACCCATTGTGAACTGGCTTGTTTCACTGTCAAGTTTAGCTAAATTTCAGGTTAGATCGGATTACGCAACAAGACAACAACAAAAAAATGGAAATATTAACGTTTTAAATTTTTAATTCTCAAAAAGTTATATTCTCGTAGGGTAAATATAATTTTCTGACAGATATGGTGTAGTTACTACTTTAAGATAAACATTTTTTATATTTTTTTTTTCAGTGTACAAATTTGCACCATGCTTTGAAATTTTCACTTTGTCCACAAATTATGACTATTCTACCAATTAGTCCTTCCAGTTCCATGTAGTTGAGATCGTGTTAACCAATAAACAAAGGTATAACGTGAGGCAATGGAACCTTTCATTTATATAAAATTCCATTGTGTATTAAATTATTTATTAACTTTATTATTTCATATGCATTTTAATACCTAGAAACAAATAAACTAATAAAATATGAAAATAATTTTAATATATAAATATAATTCAAGATCCAATTGATAAAACTTACATCTTATATCAAATTATATAATTGTATTATAGTGTTTAAGTTACACTAATATAACTTGATTATATATATATATATATATATATATATATATATAATCATTCTTTTCCCTCTCCTCTTCTGCCACAAGAAAATCCCCATGGGTGCTTCACTTCCCATGACTTTTGCCTTCTCTGTAAAAAGATGGGGTTCAATCCAAGACAAAATCCAAAAGAATATACCCAACAAACATGTATTAAAAAATTTCGTTAATTTACATTCATCTCCTGCCATTGCCATCATGCCCTCTACGCCCGCTAATCTACCTCCTAACAAAGGCTATTCAATGCCCCGCTATCTCAAATGCTTTCTTAGACAACTCCAACCGTGCATGTCTGTTACAACAATAATTACTGCCTTATTGTTGTATAGCCCCCCTACCATTTTGTAATTCCCCAAAGCTATTATGCTTCCCTATTTGTGCATTTTTCTATGTTATCCCATACCAAACACTTCTAGTAGTTATATACTTGGATGAGAAAAATCATAAATAAAACATTTAAATATATTTTTAGTCACAATAATTTAGTTTTGTTTTTTTTTTCATCTTTGTAAATTATATTTATTATGCTTTAGATAATGCCAGTAAAAAAATATTATCTAAATTATTTCAAGAACTAAATATAAAATACACAATTTTGTAAGGACTAAAAACAATTTTTTTTTAATAAGGATGAAAAACTAAAAAACCACTAAATTACCGGAACTAAAAATATATTTAAACTTAAATAAAAATTACAAGGACTTATTACCCTTTGTTTCTTCGTTTGGTATTTAATATCACTCATTTAATTAAATTTTATATAATATTTATATATTATTAGTTTGATTCACAAAGAAAACAAGTTTTATTAGATAAAATAAATTGGAATAGATAGACACATGGTAGTAGTAATAAGAATATCAATGGATAAGATCTACAGATAAAATCCAATAATACAGTTATCATATCCATTTTTAATAAAAAAAATAGTCGTACCCATCCCTATACGATCACACATGCTTGGTATCATTTCCTTAGATCTGGTATCACAACTGGAACTTGGCAGTTGGCACCACCTGCTAACAAGAGAACATAGACAAAAATGAAGGATACGACTAGCCTCGTAATATGATCTTGCATGCCACAGATTTTAAAATTTGATGCACTAACAGCTAGAAATGAAGATTCAACTAGCAATGGCAATGGTCTCAGAGTGTTCAATTCCCAGAATAGTACTAATAGTTATATCCAAACTTACTGGACTTGAATATTTTCATGAGTTATTTGATGGTCAAACTTGTAAGGCCAACACAAATGTAAAATCATTGTGTAGAATCCATTATTCTCTCCGTATTCATATAAATAATTTCTTTCATAATAATCAAGTCCAAAGAAAAATGCATCCATGATTTTAAGAGATGCAAGGTAAAAGAGTAAAAGCGTGGGAAATGACAACATGGTATAAAGAATTAACTCTCTGTTCTAACAGTCTAGAGGTTAAAGAAACATACATTACATACAACATGATAATACTCCACAAATATTATCAATCAAGCTCTCACATTATCAATCAAATGGATTGAAGACATTAGAGGATCCACCACAAATATTATGCCCCTAAATCTCCAATATACTCCTTTCCTTGCTCCAACTCTGCTGATACACTCGCAAAGACCACCGCAGAAGGTGTCCCATCAACCCCTCAAAAATTGAATTACATCGTGACCAAAGAATGAGTTTTCAGTAAATCGAAACTTGGTCCACGAATCAGTGTGCACGACAATGCACAGCTTTCTTAAATCTTTCTAGTCTTCTGTCTCTTCACTGGTAATAAGGCACTGATTCGTGTGTGAGCTCCAATCATCAAGAAGGCTCAAAACAGACTCCTCGAGCTTCTTAGCCTGAGGACCTGGCTTCAGAATATTGACATCATCACCCCATTGTGAGCATGGATCCACCCACCAGCTCCTCCTGCCTGAGCACCATGCTCCTGGCACAGCTTGATTATGCCCACGCTTAAGTATTTTTTTATCGATCATGTCCAAAACCCGGTCACCTACTTCAAATTGTCTAGCAAAAGCAGCACCACTTTCTACCATTTGATCATAAACAGATACATTAAGGAAGAGCGGCTCCATCTTTGGAGGATTGTCCCAGATCATGTATCGTAAGTCACCATTTACAGTTGTGTTCTTGAATTCTGGTGCATTGCAAACGACCGAATGAAAGTAACCTTCTTGGGATAACTTGACATTTGTAAAATACATCAGGAGCATTCGAGGTAAATTATCCCAGCCAAATATGCAATACTCCAGGAAGGATCGACTCAAGATGACCCATGGTGAACCTACAAGGAAAGGAAAGCATTCAACATCCATTTGTCAAAGTCATAGATTGAGTAGCTTGGACAGTGAATGAAAAAATAGATTTGCCTGTGAAAAGGTTGAATGCATCAGGTGTATCCCGCTTTTGCGTAGCTAGAAAAATTTGACTTCTCCTAGCTAAATATAGTCCTGGGTCAACTACGATAGGCTGGAACCTGTCCTTTCTGCATGGGTAAATAAATATATAAATATATGATCTAGAGCTAAATGTAGAAAGTATCACAGTAGCACAATGAAAAAGCTAGAATTAGCAGTAATTATCATTACTCTTTCCATCCAAGGTCGCTGGTGTGATCAATGAAATTGAGGTCCCTCCGAACAGAAGAGAAAACATGGGACAAATCTGATACAAATAAAAGAGTGCTGATTAGTAAGTTGGAAAGTCAGCAGAAAGAAGACAAGATACATTGATAAACAAAAAATGAGTGATTCCTCGAAGCATAGCATTATTCAGTGAATAAAACACAGAACAATATAGTCATATACAGCACTTCTTCACCTATAATATAAAATGAAGTTCAGAAAAATAGTCATATACAGCATTTCTAGAATTGGAACAACAATAATATAGAGCAAAGCCAATAGATGGCCAGTTTTATTGACATCTGATGAACATCAAAGTTTATTTACGAACAACAGGGTTATCTCTGGCCAAACAAAAGGTAGAACCAATATAGAATAGAATGTTGCCACTAGCCAATCAAGAGAGGGTGACGATAAACTGAAGTCTAGCCTGAAAAAAGCCTTTGGGATCCCCCAGCCCTCAAAGTGGGGGGGACAGGGGTGCAAGTGTTCACTGGCCTCAATCTCGGGACATTTTATTAAATACATTTAACATTTGGAGTGTTTATCAAACACTTCTGTGCTATTTTATGTTAGGTCCCTGATTAGTAGAAAGCCCAAACCAGCAAAGCAGATGGTACATGATGTGAGTGAAAAAAAATTCCACAGGACCCTAGACATTTAGAGGTGAGAAAATTTGTTCTAGGGAGGCAGCTGTAGTCAGTGTAGTAGTAAATCCCAAATAACAGAGCAGAGCGCAAACCCCACAAACCCTATAGCCTATGGTGGGATGACCACTACTTAGAACCCTAAACATAGATTTACATCACACATGTATATATGCTGAAAAATAAAGAAAAATACCTAAAATTAAAGAGAAATTATTGTTGTTTCAACATTTTTAGAGAGATTGAAAACATAACTGAGAAGAAAAAAATAGAAACAAGGTTAAAATGGAAGTCGGTAGGCCACAACAGTGACGAAAGGAAATCACTGGAAATTGACTGTAAAAGAGATGGGTCTTCGTAAACTGATGACAACCGATGAGAACAGAGACTAGACGCCCGAAATTGGCAGGAAAAGAGCTGCACGACAGTGTGCGACAGTGAGAAGCAGTTCTGGAATCTGGAGGAGTGCAGTAAAGTGCTCTCCTGAGGGGGCTTGCATTAGCAAGGGCACATGAATAACTGTAAGGGAAACAAAAAACAAATCAACTTAAAAATCTGTCCAATTTTAACCCCCCCCCCCCCCCCCGGGCCCCCAAGAAGCCAATTTTACCATTGAAACAGCACTCAGTAAAGGGCAAAACAGTCTTCGGCCCCATATTCTAAATCGCATCTGTGAACAGCTGCCATAGCAGCTGCATATTGTGCCACTCCACATACAACAGCCAGGTACAATGCGACTCAGTTCCAAGGAGTGGGGCCATCATGTGATATGATGCACCAGCTTGATAGCAACACTATAGCGTGCTATTAACTACTCAGGTAGTGAGCATAGGTTTTACAGGGAGTGAGTCTGCTGAGGCTGTTAAACAGTTTTGTATTGTTGAAGATTATAATTCAGGGCTGAGGCTTGCGATGGTTGCAATTGCAAAGGACGCTCAGTGTAATGGAGAAGCAAACAGAGTTGGATTATTTTGATGAGAAGAAACTGATGATTGCTAAATTGTTGAGGAGAAAGAGGTACATGCTTCTCTAGAGGAAACTAAAGTGATGTGCAACTGCAAAGTACTGACACACTGAATAAAGTTAGATTGGCTGCCAAGGAGGCTGAACTACCAAATCTTGATGGTACAGACCAGGTGGGGATTGTTGGTGTATGCTGAAAAATATTTTAAATCTAGGGTAGTAGTCCAGAAGCAAATATCCCGATGGCTTTTATAAGTATTTAAGGTAGCACTGGCCATTGGTTTCATTGTCTGAGAATCAAAATTCTACACCTGAAATGGGAGATGGTATCAGAGATAAATAAGAGGAATCCTGTATAAACTGCTTGCAGTGATTGAATGATCAGAAACAATGGGAGAGTACATCAACGAATTTGAGTTGGTGACTGCTCAAATCTCATAGCTACTTGAAGAACAAGCACTGGGATATTTTCCCAACGGATTCCATGGGGAGATATGGAGAACAACCCATGGTAAGTTTTGAAGGTAATGTTATTTGGCATAAAACACTGGTCTGTACACTACCCAGTCAATTCCTCATGAGCCTTGGAGAGGTTTGAAAATGTGTAAGTTTTTTACTGCCACGTACTGCAAGAACCCCCTGATTTGGTCATGGTTATCGTTGATAGATTCTCTAAGATAGCTCCTTCCTTTCCCTCTTAGTAAGAATGTTGATTTGTCTTATGTTGATTAGTTGTTCTTCAAAGAGGTTTGTGTTTTCCTGGACTGCCTTATTCTATGATGTAAGAGGACTGAAGTTTATGAGCAACTTTTGGAAATCCAATGGAAGTTGTGTGGCACCTAGTTGAAATTCTCTTTTGTTTTGCACCCATATATGAAAGTCAAACTGAGGTTGTTAACTGTTATCTAGGTGATTTACTTAGGAGTCTTGCAGGGGATAATATGTGATTGCAATCTAGTATTTCATATTGCAGAGTTGGCCTAAAATAGTTCCATTAATAAGTCTACTAGCAAGAGCCCATTTGGTATTATCCTCTTGGCCTCACCAACCTGTTGATCTGGTGCATTTTCCTTTGATATCTTTAGAGTCTTTTAAGTCTTTTTGCAACCTATATTCATGATTTTCATAACAACATTAGAGTTTTAGCGTGGATTCTTTTTGTACAAATGCTTAAATATATCAATCAAATTAGTTAAATCAGTATAACAAGATTAATGTTTCAATATATCAAATCATCACCAAATTAAGAATAAGCAATTGGAAGATATGACATTCTTGGTTTCTCCCTAGTAAGATTATGGCAATCATAAACATTCAACATATTAAATGTCTATGAAACAAATAACATATTCAGCTTACAACCAATCTCTTCCATCAAGCAATAAATGAGATACCAAAGCATTTTTCCAAACATGCCAGTTAAAACTTATTTATGTGGGAGAGTGAAATGTATTACCAAACAAGATAAACAGCACAAGGGTAAATGTAAAAATTGACTTCAAGAGCATAAAATTTAAAAAACCTAAAATCATTCACAAGTAAAACAAATCAAACCAACCACAAGAAGAATTTCAGCTAAGTTCATTCAGAGTTGAGGGAAGTGTTTTATGAATCTCTAACTACCACAAAATCTGGTATTGCTTTTAAAAACAATAACTTCTTACTCTAGGCTGTAACAAGAGCCTCATCCATATATAAATCTAACAACATTGAACCCCTCCATAATTCTCAACTCCAAACTTCTTTTCCATATCTTGGGGTCGTCTCAACTTTTGTCTTGATTCCAACCCAGCTATAACAACACATTTATTTCGTTAAGTGCAACCAATCAGCTGGAAATCCTGTCTTTTCACCTTTGAGTGTAAAAACTAAGAGTCTAAGACAAACAAAACAAAAGACCAAAATTTCAAATAAACTTTCCAATGATCATCATCAAGCAAATATATACACAATAACAATCCCAACATTTCACTACTAGTTTCCCATTTTATATTGAACCCCTCCATCATTCTCAACTCCAAACTTCTTTTCCATATCTTGGGGTCCTCTCAACTTTTGTCTTGGTTCCAACCTAGTTATAACGACAGATTTATTTTGTTAACTGCAACTAAATCAAATGGAAATCCTGTCTTTTTAACTTTTTTTTATCCGTAGGAATTGAACACGATACCAGGGAATTTACAATACCCACACACCATGCTCAACCAAAAACTAAGAGTCTAAGAGCAAAACAAAACAAATGAGGACCAAAATTTTGCATAAACATTCCAATGATAATCATCAAGCAACAACACAGTCAATAACAATCCCAACACTTCACTACCTAAAAAACAGAAAATCCACAGTGCAAACTCATGATCCAAAACAGAAATTACCGTATTGGCATTACCATCCTGGGTGACAAGGGGATAATCCTGAGCACTCAAGGTCACAAACCAGTCCCACCCTCCATCCAACTTCATCATCACAGAAGCAGCCCTGAGAGCAACAGCCACATTGGATGACCCCAAGTAGGTCACATAATCAGCCTTCCCCACCACATCCACGTTCCGAAAGGCGCGAATCACCGGCACCGACATGACGGCCGCTGCCAGCGTTTGCCTCTCTTCATCCCTGGCATCCATCCCAAGGTGGAGCAAGTAACGGTTCCTGGGGTGGTACACCGCCAGCAGCAACCGGAAGATCCGGTCGCTGTCCCTATTGCCACCGGATATGAAGTAGGCAAAAGCAGGAGGGTAGTGTGGACCATAGTGGACAATAGAGGGAAAGGGCATAGGGGAAGTGAAGCAAGAGAAGGAAGAGAACATGAGAATGATGAAGGAGAGGAATGCTGCAGTGAAGAGGGTGAAAAGCCATTTTCTCTCAACACCCATTAATAGTAATATTGGTAGCTATTAGTAGCGCGGTGGCAGCAGTGAGAGTCAAAAATGCGAAGTTTGTGGTGGTGTTGGGGCATATGGGTGGTGTAAAAAGGAAGGATTTTGAGAAGTGGGTGTGGCTAGATCCTGGGGTTTGAGATTGTTGGGGCTAATGGGTCATTGAAGATCTTGAAAAAAGGAGCCTTCTTGTGATGCAGGAAAGCGGAGGCATCGATGTAAGTTGAGTGAGGAGGTGCACGGAAAAGGGAAATGGGGATTGAATGAGGAAAATTGCTATTACTATACTTTCACGGTTTCTGTGTGTGGAAAGTGCCGTGAGGACTAGGGTTTGTTCTTTCTTTTCTCGGGTTTGTGATTTGATGTGTGTTAGTGTCAAGAATGGAGGAGGAGATCAGGGATTTTTTCACTACAAAATCTACCACAGCCCTGAATCCGAGTCACTCATTACAAAATTTATCCCTGTAAAAAAAAAAAAACAATTCCGGCTAATTAACGGTTTTCTTGGATATCTAAGGTTTAATTTAATTAGATTACTTCTTTCCTTCCTTCTTTTCTTTTTCTATATACAAGATTGCTTCTTATTTAAAGAAAGTTTTGTTAAGTGGAAATATATTTATTTACATCTAATCAAAATAATTAGGATTCTTAATTATTTTGGTTACATGTAAATAAATACAAATATTAAAAGTTATGTCTTATGCGATATCAAAACATACTTTACAACATTTAAGACTTTATATAATATTATGTTTGAGATTTACGTTGCAAAGACATTCTCTTAGGATCTATCGAATCTTATGAAAAATAAATCAAAGGAAAGTGATTTTCTGGTGAAGTGTTCCACATGAAAACCAAAGAGAGTGGTTTCCATGAATGAGAAAAGACATACATTTAATAAAAACATTAAATGTTCCAACAAAGCTTAAGTGAAGAAATTCATCCGTTGTGAAACAACGAACACCTAAAGATGAAGGTCTATAAATATCATAAGCTTTGAAGAAATAGGTTATGAATCTTAAGCACATTCATTCAATCTTTTTTTTCGTAAAAAACTATATGTAAACTATTGTTAAGTTTACAAAAGCTTTCAAAACACTTTGAGTATCTTGATAGGATAGACTAACTGCTGAGATTGTATATTCGTCTATAAGATGCTCAAAGAGTTAGCCATTGTGCAAACACAAACAACAAATCTTTATGATTTATATAGAGTCAACAGTAACTTGGTAAGACAAAGAATACTGGTTTACATTAAGTTTGGGGGTAGAGCTTGATTTGTAAGAGTCAAAAGTGGTCATAATGGAATACTTATAACTTGTGTTAAGTTAGTGAAACTTGATGGTTTACCAAAAACTTGACATAATTTCAGTGGTAATTACGAACCAATATAATCTCATGTGTTTGATAACATTTTTTTCTAAAAAATATTATCTATTTTACAAAGTGATGACGACCAAGACATGAACGCTTGAATTAGATCATTTTCAAATGCAAATTTCAAGACCCCAATGATAGTTATTAGAACTTAAAGATAAAAGGTGGGGAAGATTAAGAAGATGATAATGAACAATGCCACGACCCGTATTGGAGCAATAAGTTGGAAGAGGATTCGCTAAAAAGGAAAGTTTCATTGATAATAATCGATTTGGGTTCAACCAAGAACCAAGAGACTAAGCTCTCAATTCAAGCAAATGTTTAATTTCATTAATCAAAAGTTATCTAAAAATAGCAATATTTGAGTACTTATAGAATTAAGTCTCTAATAAAACCTAAAAACGCATAGTTTAGGCCTATTTTATTCCACATTGAGACTCATTATACAAATAAGAAATTACTAAATTATGACATTATGAAAATTCTGAAATTACAAAAATTACGAGAGTTATAAATTGCACTAAGCACGACATTCACGTTAAGTGAGCTCTCCTACAATCTTCAAGTGCTCCAATTCAGCTCATGGTGTCTTCCTTCATCTTTGCCCATGTTAAATAGTCAAACAATGATTCTCTTGGTCATATCTTTTTGTAGAAATTTGGCTTTGAACCTTGCCCTTGTTAAATAGTCCAGTCATGATTCTCTTGGTCATATCTTTTTGTAGAAACTTGGTTTTGAATATTGTCATTGGATCCTTCAATTTATGGAGTACTTATAGAATTTCATACTCTTTCCTCTATCACAGTATTCTCTTTCATATGATAATTTTGTTTGTATGAAAAAAGACTTTAAAAAATACTAAAATCAATAGGATTAGAGAGGCATAATAAATTTTGAAACTATAAACTTAATTTTAAAAATAAGAATAACATATCATTCTCCATGCATTAAAATATTGAATCACTTTCAATAGGATTAAAAATGCATGTTTGGAAAAATCAAACATATTTAATTATTTATCTAAATATATATATATATATATATATGTATATAAATGTTTGTATTTTCTTATCTAAAATAAATTAAAGATAGGTAATTTTAATCTAAATATAGTTTATACACTACTACAAAGAGTGTATTCTATGGCAGAGGAACGACGATGGTTTTTAAAAACCGTCTTAGAATGTGTGTGTGTGGCATTTTTGTTATATAATCAATTTTGGCGACGATAATTTTAGAAAGTGGCGTTCCAAGACGGTTAATTATATAACCGTCCTGGAATGGTTTGAAATTATTTAACCCTATCCCTCTGTCTATCTCTCTCTCACACACTTTAATTTCTTTCTATTTCTTTTGCCTACGAGAACGACACGAGCTACGAACGAGAACCACGTCGCTATCATCCGCGACTACCGCTCCAAGGTCGAGCGTGAATCTTCCTTCGTTTCTCTGCAACTTCATTCTCTTCCCCTTTCAAAGATTTAACCTTCTTTGCTCGCAAATATACGAGGTTACTGATCCGTCAATGGTAGCTGTCGAAAAAATTCACATGGAAAGGGAACGAACAGGAAAATGCGCTCGTCTCGCACAGGTAAGCTTTCTTCAATTCCCCAATTCATATTAAATTAGGGTTTCTTCTTTTCATCGTTTATTGTAGGCACAACGGGCTCTGCTAGTGCCTGGTGACGAAGGTTTCGAAAGAAAGCACGTTTCGCCTCTGAAAAGGGTCGACGATCGAAAGGGCCTTTATGTCTTCAATCTCGGCGAAAATCTCACTTTTGGATGTAATTTTTTTGCGATTGCGTTTTGTTTTTCATTTTATATTTATATATATATATATATATATATATATATATATATATATATATATTCATTAATTTTCTCACTATTATATTCATCTTATTTGTCTTTTTTTAATTCTATTTATTTCAATAGTTTACATTACATAAATTTCAATGTCAGATTCGTTTGGGATGGCATGATGCTGGTACTTATAATAAGAATATTGAGTAGTGGCCATAGAGAGGTGGAGCTAATGGTAGCTTAAGATTTGAAATTGAGTTAAAACATGGAGTCATGCTGTAAGGATTCATTAAATATTGATTATTTCCGAATTTTGCTTATGGAGTAATATTCCTTGATGAATTTTCATATCAGGACTTGTAAATGCATTGAAACTTCTTCAATTGATGAAAGACAAATATTATGGTGTGACATATGCAGACTTATTTCAGTTGGCTAGTGTTACGACTGTGGAGGTTATCTTAGTCCTATTTTGGCTTCAGGACTGACTATTGTTTATTTGAATTAATTGGATGATACATTGATCACTTTTTGGAATTTCAGGAAGCTAGAGGCCCAAAAATCACTATGAAATATGGAAGAGTGGATGTATGTGGACCTGAACAATTCCCTGAAGAAGGGAGACTTCCTGGTAATAATCATATATTCTTTGCTAACAGTTGGCTGTATGACCTGGATTGAGTAATCTACTGTTAATTTTGGAATAAAAAAAAAGAGAAATAAATAGCTAGTCACATTTTAAATTTTATATTGTTGAAGATATGTAAATGTAGATATTTTCAACTTGAAAGCTAAAATTTTGTCAATTTAGATTACACATTCTTAAGCTCCTTCAACAGGATAATTGTGACTTAATTTAGGATAGTTTATCCTACATTGAAAAGCACTTAACATTGCCAAATGACTAACTTCTAGATATTTTTGGTATTTAGATGCTGGCCCCCATTCACCTGCTGATCATTTGCATCAAGTTTTCTAATATATCCCTTTGGAAGTCAGATGTTATTACATAATTTTCTCACCATCAGCTTTCTTTCTTACATTTTCCTTTTTCAGTCTTTCCTGGCAGGGACTGAAAGCTGGCACCAAAAAACAAAAATATGATAAAATCAGTGAGACAAAGGTGTCAATTCCCATAGAGGTATTATGGCTAACTGGATCTGTGAGTTTTTGGGAGAAAGTAACACTAGATCTTGATTTCTTATCAATTAGGTTGGATTTTCTTATTCCATAGAAGCTAATAATAAGACAGGCCAGGCATGAAAGCCAGCTCCAGAGTAGTTTGGGTATTTGAATGTTAATACTTATACAAGCACGGTTGCCGGTTTGTTGTACACTAGAAATTTGGCACTAAGTGTTCTACTTCTATTTAATACTAACATTGACCAAATGCTATCTTATTTTTGTTCACTTTTTAATTCTTAACCATGTATTAATCCTTGCTTTCAACGGTAGGCACTTGGCATAACCTATAAAATTCCCCCACTTTTGTCTCAGATCATATTTCAATTTTATTAATCCATTGAAAAATGTGCTTGTGTAAACAGGTGCTCTGCAAATCATATCCCTCTGAGTTTGTATCATACTTCCACTATTGCCGATCACTGCGGTTTGAGGACAAGCCATATAATTCGTATTTAAAGAGACTTTTTCTTCTGAGTTTAGGGACCATGTATTTGAGTTTGAGGTCCTATGTGTTTCCCTTTCCTCTTTGTCATGAATTGTTTCAGAAATCAAAGTGCTGGAGGATTTATGTGAGTTTGTGGTGGGTGTTGGAGAGTGGTGTACTGTGGGGAGGAGAGAAACATGAGTGAAGGGAAGTGAGTTGAGGATGAAATTAAGTCATATTATTTAAGGCTGGAAGACATTCATAATAGTCAGTGAGTGGTTTCTTAGTCATAAGCCTGATATGGAAAAAAAATTAAATTCTGGAATGGTGAGTCTGAGTGTGCTACTGATGCATTTTTTACAGGTTTGGCATTAAAATGCCTTTATGGTGCTTCAAGGATGGTTATTGGAAACATTAAATACTATATTTGTTCTGATTTTTTGTGGGGAAAGTTCACATATTTAACAACTTTATTCCTATCTGTGAATATAAAGATAACTATATTTATCATTCTTATTAACATTAAGCTACTGCTCCTAAGTCTTAACCTAAGTTGATACAATATGAAAGTTCTCTGAATAATGATAAAAGTGAATTGTCCATAAAGAAATAGCTAATTAAGTTTCTTCAACAGTAAATAATCAACTATGATATATGGTTTCGTTGTTGACTAATCCCTTAGTCCCGGAAGGAACATTACTTGTACACATGGATTGTGAGAGGTAGTAGCTAATTAGTAATAATCATGTTATTACTGAATGTAAAATGGTTATATGTTTGAATAAAGAAGATAACATTTATTTTGGACCTTTAAAATGTAAAATGGTTATCTATTTGCAGAAACTATGTAAATGTCTCGTGTCTTGTTCAAATTCTTATGGCACTTGATTACTTGCACGTGAACCATATTCTTCATCGCAATTTCAAGGTTAGCTACAGAATCCTCTTTGTGCTTAGTGACAACATTCCTATTTCCATCTAATTTCCTTCAACCAATATGGTTGTGATTTAAGTTTTTAATTTATATATATATATATATATATATATATATATATATAAATTTATCTTGTAATTTAATTTTAAGATAATAATAATAATAATAATAATAATAATAATAATTTATTTGTATATTTTTAATTATTAAATTAGATATTAAACTATCTATTTTAACAAAAGAAGGGAGATACCTGAATTGATGCAAGTTATTTAAAATGTGATATGGAATTTTGTAGAGGCCATTGGGTTGCCCTGTTATTTTTTTATCTTTGGACAAGTACTATTAGCATGTGTCTTAAGCATATTCTAACTCCAAAATCCAGCTAGCTACACTGAATGGTGCAGAATTAGATAGAGAAAACACAGCCATTACCTACATGAGGAGAAGTGAAGCATAGATATGAGTGATAGGTGTGTGTGATCATGTTGATGACGGTCTAATGCCCCATGATTAGTCTCTGTATGTATAATAAATGTATGGCTACCTAGTTTTTGTACATTATTGGATATTAGTCTTTGTACATGAAAAATGTTGTGTTTTAAATTTTTTGCTTATATGGCTACCTAGTTGATATAAATGTACTAAATCGTTAACTGTTTTTAATAATAACCAAGGCTAAAAAAAAATAAAAATTTGGAGGCCTGTCTAGAATCTAGCGCGAATAGCGCTAGATGCGGTGCCAGTAGCACCAGGATGGCACCAGTAGTGCCAGAGTTGGCGCCATAGTGCACCAAAAGACCATTTCTCACTGGAATCTGGCGCGGTTAGCGCCAGTGTGGTGCGATTAGCGCCAGGAACATGTCTAGACCTTTGGAATTTGGCGCCAATAGTGTCAGATTGGCGCGATTAGCGCGGGAACGCAGGTAGGGCCACTATAAAAGGCCATTTTCGCGATTTTCTGGCCCAAAACTTCACCTTTTTATTCCTTGTGCCATTTCCTCCATTGATGAGCTAGAGAAGCTCCATAACCACTCAACCATTGACCAAAACACTTCATTTCCAACATAAAAGTTGAAGGGAACTACCAATGAGCTAGATTCCAACATCAGTTTTCATTGAAAACCATCACACAGAGAGATCACGTTCTCTAGGGAATTTCCCAAAGTTTGATTTCTGAGGGGATAGGAGGCGTTTTAAGGACGTGCAAGCTTGGAGAAGCTGTCCTCTAGCCTTCCTTGTCGATTTAGAGGTAAGAAACGCAAGTTTTACCGATTAATTGAGAATTTGGTCTTGAGATAAATAGTGACTCATTTGAGTTAGAGCTGAAATTAGGCTTGGGTCATTTAGAAAAGTATGCTTAGGAGGTTGTTGTGATGAAGGTTTAGCCTTGAAATATAATTTTTATGAACTTTGGAATTTGGCTCTGATGCATCTGGCAGAGATGATGGATCCCAGGACGGAAGGCCCCAGTAGGGACAGACACTGTATAGCTGCGTGGGCAGTTCTTTGAGAGCATTGTGGCTCACTGTTTATGTATATGATGTATTTTGTACCCCTGCGAGGGAAGATGTGCGTGCACATGTATTTTGGATCCTGTATGGATTGTAATGTACAGACTCTGTATATTTTGTACCCTCTTGTGAAGATGTCATCTGTGAGATCATGACACAGGGTGCTTATTCTTTTGTATAGCCACAGTGATTGTTTTGATGTATGTATATATAGATACATGTGACTTCTGATTCTCCTGATATATCTGTATAAATATTATTGTTATACCTGTCTTTCTTTATGTTATCTGGATCGTAGAGGCTTGTTGTGGTGTCTTGACATTCGTATATGTGGGTGTCGATACGTACCATACATGATGAATCAAGAAATATGGTTTTGAAAGGAAATGACGATGATGTCATGTTTTTGAAAACGCTTCCGTTGTTTTAATTAATTGATTTTAAATTAATTACCGCGCTAATCTGATTAAGTAACTGTTAATACACCAGATGCATACGGGGTGTTACATTTTTCATTTAAATAGGTCACATCAAAGGATTTTTAGGATGCAAGATTTGACGTTGAATTTTGGTGGTGTTTGGATTTTGGCCACAGGGAAAAAAGAGATAGGTTGTGGAGTTAAAGAGACAAAGAAGTGGGCATCCACTTCAAACTGCAGTGGACATGCAGAGGTCTGTAATTACTCTTGGCTTTGTTCATGGTACTACTACAACATTTTACTCAGCTTTGTTAACCAAAGATACCCCCCAAAAGATTATAGAATACCAATAATTAATAGGGTCTTGTTATTTTCTTCAATTCACTAGGTGAAATAAAAAGAAAAAGCTAAAAATCAATTTTCTTTACTCAGTATATTGAGAAGTATGAAATGAAAAGAAAAGAAAACAGCAAGAGCTTTTTTGTATCTTGGAAAAAGAAGAGGCTTCAAAAGCTAGTTTTTTTTTACTTTCTGTTGGGCATGTTTTGTGCTAGATCAGTGCACACTTTTCTTGGACTTGTAAATTGATGAATGCAAATTTTGAATTTTGAATTAGTGACTTCCCCCCTCCCCTATTTTTCTCTCTCTATTTTATCTCTTTTTTCCCTTTATTTTCTAGTTTTTAATTGTTTTTACTGCCAACTTTTTACTATCTTATCTATTTTTTAGGCATTTTCTTGGTCTGGTATGGGTAAACGTATATAAAGGAATATCCAAGTAGGATAGTTGTAAGGTCTCGGACGGCCACGTGGCACTTTAACATTTTAATGATGTAATTACACGGTAATGATAATGATAATGATCCTCTGGGATAATCCGGGTTCGTGTGACCGGGGTATCATACAGAGGGGTGCATATTGGAACTCGGATAAGAAGGGGTGTAGATAGCATCTTTTCTATACCAGGTTCGTGAAACCGGATTATCACCTAAAAATGGGGGGTGTATTTTGGAACTCGGAAGAAAAGGGGTGTGGATAGCCCTCTTTAAATCTGGGATCATGGTATATGTTAGTACTGATGGGAGACTGGGTTAATGCATGACTGGGTTATCGCCACGTAAGTGGAGTAAATACATAACACTTTAAGGGAAAAGCACTGACAAATTGAAAGGAACTCGGACAAGAAGGAAAGAGCAACCGGGTAGTGATCTCGGATGTGTTCCGGGTAGTAACCTCGGTTTGAGTTCAGGAGGTAGAGAAAGCCGGAAGAGCTCGTAACCCCTCTTGATAGAGTTACCGGGTTAAGAAACTGGAAGCACTCGCAACCCCTTCCTATAACGCTATCGGGTTAGCGATCCCGAAAATGGTTGGAATAAGTGCACAGGAACCTAGGATATGGTTGTGAAGTTATGCTCAATATATATATATATATATATATATATATATATATATTATTAATCCAACCCGACAGCGTGGTAAGGATGAGGAGATCGCGATATTCTTACATAGAGTAAGGAAAATACGTTTAACTCCCCAACCCGGTAGTTGGCACTTTCACAAGCTTACCTTATGCACGTGATCCATTTTTAACTGCCAGGATACTTTAGTGACACGTGTGACCTGAGTGACGTATGCGACGTGCGTTGACTCACTGAGTATATAAGTAACGGGCGTGAGGGCCATTCCTCACATAACCCATTCTCTCACTAACCTTCACCAAAAAAACTCCCTCTTCCTCCTTCCGCCTCCTCCATTAACGAACGAGGGAAAGCTTCAGGTAAGGCTATTTTAGAACGTCAAGCTTAGGAAAAGCTGTTCGCCAGTTCGTAAACATCTTAGAAGTAAGGAGCGCAGGTAAAAACCTTGAAATCTAACTGTTAGGGATTTTGGATAGATTATGCTAGGCCCTTTTGGGGGTCTGCATGTCACCAGCTGGGTGACTAATTCTTGTAATCTGGAAAAGTATAGATTTTCCCTACACGCAACGGTTGAAAACCGCTTATTATTGCTTGCATGCATGTATGTAGGGTGTGAAGCTGAGAATAGCGGTGTTCAGAACCGCGAGTCCGAGAGAACCAGTGTAGAGCTTAGAACAGGTAAGCTCTCTGTTCTTGGAAGTCGTCCCCTCGACGACGTTCCACCATACTCCGAGGGAGTAATGGTCATTGTATGACACGATGCATATATTGAAATTGTGTGTTACTGCTTTGACTGAGAACATGTATATGATTTGCACTCTGATAAATTGTTGTGATTGTGTGAGAATTCTCTGGCCAGTAGAATGGACAAAATATGGACTTCCCTTGGAGCTAAAGTGATATGGAACAACTTTAAGTGATCAATTAGTATATATGAAAACCCTGAGAGAGAATGCTCATTAAGTTGGATGAACCTCTCTTGGAAGGGCCATATACGTCCTCGTAGAACCCGGATGGAATGTGCCCATTAAGTTGGATGGTCTTCCTTCGGGGTGTCTACCCGAAGTCCTGGGGGAATGTGCCCATTAAGTTGGATGGTCTTCCTCAGGCAAGGGATGTACGAGAGCATGTGCCTATTAAGTTGGATGATTTTCTCTCGTATGATCCGTGTGATTGTATACATGCGTTATCTTGATGAAAGTCGGGATGTTTATTTGTGTGCAATGCCTGTTTCAATACTTGTATCGTGGAAGTGAACCCAGGGAAGGAGAGGCCTTCCAGAACCCAGAGGAGATTATTATCTCACCCCGATTGGGGATTATATGTGTTTGCAGGTGATAAGAGCAGGGAAGAAGGCGGAGCTCGGGGTGAGAGACCCGGGTAGCAAGAGTGTCCGAGGGATCCCGGACCCGAGGCTATGTCGGGACGAGTTCCACGTGGAACTAGTTATTTTGGGGCATGCAGGCTCTGCTTTATATATTTATATTTATGTGTTTTGTAACCCCCCTTGTGATGTACCCCAGCCCCTTGTTTTGTGGCTCGGCCCTGAGGGGCGTTCTCTCTACGTGTAATCACCATGCATAATGTACAAAATATTATTGTATATAGTATTGATGCGAGATGACGTCACTCTCTGTGCTTCCAAATGAACTGTTGTTAATTTAATTGTTGCATTCAATGACCATATTTGAATGTTAACAACCGGATGCATACGGGGTGTTACAATAGTGGAGCTCAGTCTACCATTATATCAAAAAGTTGTGCTAAGCATTTGGGTATGCTAAATTTGTTTGACTGGAATTTTCTTCCAAGACATTTATAATATAACGATTAAATTTATTAGGTGGCTCATTTGCTTTGCTATGAATTTACTCATACATGATTAGATAGATATGCTATTGAGGAAGTAAAATGCATCGTAATAGCTTGTGTATCAATGTTATGCTTTATGTAAATTATACATATTTGAATCAAATGAGTATTTTCCACTGATATTCATAGGCATACTACATAATATTTTATTTTTTGTCCTTAAAGCACTTCAGATATTTTCAAGGAATAAAAACAAAATAATTTCGGAAGGACTAAAAAGATATTTAAGCCATGAAAATTAAAAGAGAGCAGTAATGTAAGGAATATTATATATTTATATATTTGTGTAGACAATGCATGCATAAGAGCCTGAAGTATGATTTTGGAGTTTGATGTTTGTTAAGCTTGTGAATTATGCCAAAAAAAAAAAATTGGCAGTAGGTGCAAGATAAGTGCATGAATGACTTTGGGGAAGACTAGTGTTGCTTAAATATAGCATAGAGAAATTAAAGATTTTTTGTGAACCTTTTGGTTTTATGCATTTTCAATCTTAACAGAGGGATACCTTTTCTTCTACAAAGCTTGGCCATCATATTTTATTATATGAAATTTTGAGTTCCTATTCAATTGCTTCCTTTTTTAAGTTTTATCTCCAAATTGTTGTTAGTTTGTGAGCCTTAAGGATATCGTCACTCTCTCTGTTAGAGAAAATAGTTTTTTTCTAATTATAATTTTTATTGCAGAAGGGGCAGGTGAGAGAATAAGTTTTTTTAAATTTTAAAAGAAAATACATTCTAAGACGGTTATATGAAAAATCGTCTTAGAAAGTAAACTTCAAAGACAGTTTTTGCAAAAAAAATCCTCTTCGAATCGTCAATTTTTTTAATAAGACGCTTTTTCAAATAACAGTCTTTAAAAACATTTTATACAAAAAAATAGGATCAACAAAGACGGTTTTAAGACAAAATCGTCTTTAAGACAAAACTGTCTTTGTATATAAACAAACAAAGACGCTTTTGACTTAAAAATAGTCTTTGATAGCATGAAAAAAAAAAACAGGGTTAACAAAGATAATTTTGACTTAAAAACGATAAAGCATGAAAAAAAAAAGTCAACAAAGACGATTTTGAGTCAAAACCATCTTTGTATATAAACAAATAAAGACTTTTTTGTCTTAAAAATAATTTTCGTAGGCATGTTAGAAAAAAAAATAGGATCAATGAAACCATCTTTGCATGTAAACAAACAAAGACAATTTTGAGTTAAAAATCATCTTCACAGGCATGTCAGACAAAAAAAAAGAGGATCAATTAAGACGGTTTTTACAACCGTCATTGAATTTAATGATTTTCAATGACACGCACAACAACAACTTTTGTACAACCATCGTCGTAAGAGATTTAGAACCTTCATCATTTGCCTATTTTGTAGTAGTGATATATTCAAGACATTTATTTCTTATAAATTTTAATTATATAAAAACTAACAATATTTATGTTATGACTAAAATCCTCATTTAACTAATATCTATATCAAATTCTCTAGCTAATACTTTTTAAAATACAATATATAAGTAAGTTTTCTAACTCGGATCAATTAGTTGTAGTTTAAAAAATGAAATGTCAATTAAATAATTGTGATACACCCTTACGTATTAATGTGGATAATTTTTATAATAATATCAATATAATTTCTATTTTCATGACATAACTTTAGTAATAATTGAAATTTATTTTATTAACTCAATAAACTAAATAGAAATTTCCCAAAAATATAAATATAAACTTAACATTTTCCAATATTTATCTCAACAATTAATATAATGGATAGAAAAACTATGAAATTATGTATTGATGTCATTCATACACGTTAAATTATTAGAATTTCCTTTTACTTTAATAAGATAAAAACAAATATATTACTTGTGAATGATAGGATATTAAATTACGTGATTTACATAAATGAATTACTTGTTATCGATAGGAAACTTAATTTTCGTGATTTATCTATAACTATTAATAAAGATAAATATAAATTACTTTCAATATACATAATTATTTTCATTTTCTTCAAAAACCATCAAAATGTAACTTGCGGTCACTTTTCCTATAAAAAACTTGACCACTATTTTCTTCAACTGTTTTGTCTTTTTCTTTTTAAAAAAAAAAATAAAGATAGAGGTACGAATAATGAACAAAAAGAATAGTTTAAAAAATCTTTGACTATTCTCATAGGATATTCAAGTTTTTACGTGAATTTAGATGAGATTTGCATACCAAAAAGGCGTGAGAATTTCATTTCAGAACTTGTTCGCTTTAATTAATAATAAGAGATATGCATAAATGAATTACTTGTAATTGATAGGATACTTAATTTACGTGATTTGCATGCATAATGAAAAAAATTTAAAAAATATTCAATTGCTTTGATAGGATATTCAAGTTGGGTGAATTTGGACGGGATTTGTACGAAAAAAGGCAGGAGAATTTCATTGAAAAACTTCTTCGCTTTAATAATAAAAGATAATAAAAGATATGATACTTAATTTACTTAATTTGCATGCATAGAATAATTTCAAAAAATTTAATTGTTCTAATAAAATATTCAAGTTAAGTGAATTTGGACAGAATTTGCATGGAGAATTTCACTGTAGAAATTTTTTTTTTAATAAGATATTAAGTATTTTCATGGATAAGAGATAGTGATCAAGACACAGTATATCTATTTGACCAAGAAGTACTCAAGAAAGATGTTTTTAGATATTTGGGATCAATGTTGCAAAAATGTGGTGAGATTAATGAGAATGTAAATCATAGAATTAGAGCAGAGTGGATGAAATGACAGAGTGCATTGGGATTTTTGTGTGACCGCAAAATTCCCCTTAAGCCAAAAGAAAAATTCTATAGAACAGCTGTAAGACCGGCAATGCTATATGGAGGAGAATGCTAATCAACACAGAGACAACATGAACATAAAATAGGGGTAGCAGAAATGAAGATGTTAAGGTGGATGTATGAATATACGAATATGGATAAGATAAGAAATGAGGATATTCGACGAAAAATATCAGTGATACAGATATATGAAAAGATAAGGGAGCATAGATTGATGTGGTTTGAGCATGTTATGAGACAACCACTGGATGCTTCCGTAAGAACAAAAGTTTGTTACCAAGAGCTCGACACAAAGAGAGGTAGATTTCGACCGAAACTTACCTGGGGAAAGGTAGTAAAACAAAACCTAATGAAGTTGGATATAGATTGGTGGAAGGTTAAACTCATTAGTAGTCCCATGTTCCAGTTGTTCCCTTGTTTTAGTTCATTTCTTCTTCTTTTCTCCCTTCTTCCTTTTACTCTTCTTTTATTTTAGCTTATTTTTTTTCTCTTTTTTGTCTTATTTTCGATTTATCATTGAGTTCATCTACCACTGACTCCAATTAACTTTGGTTAAATGTGTTGTTGATGTTGATGTATGTGAAGAGATTAAGTGTTTTTTTTTTATGAATATAGTAAGAGATTAAGTTAATAATATATGTATTATTGAGACTCAAGGTGAACCGAATAGTCTACCCAAATCTAGAGAATTTGGTAGATTTAATTAAGATAAAATATTTCCTTGTTATAATTACATGTATAGAAATGACTAACTTAGATTTTTCTTATTTATAACTATTAAGAGTTTTATCTTATTTTAATGGTTGAAGTTTCATGAGATCGACACTAAATGTGATTTAATTGTGTTTTATAAATGCGTGGTTCATATTGCAAGATTTGAACTTTATTTGTTAGCTTTGGATCTCGAGAAGTTCATATATTTGTTCATAAATAAACTAGTAAAGAGTTTTTAAAGTAAATGAAATCAAATCTCTTAGTTTTGATAGTTATGTAAAAGAATGGCTTTGATCCTTGACATATATCCTTTGTTTTTTTTTTTAAACAACAATACTTCCTTAAATTCTTTTTTTCCCAAACATCTATATTTCTTTAAATTTTTCCCGTGAACTAGTTCTTCGTGATAGTATGTGTGCCTATTATACATATGCCGTGACTTGTGAGTTGGGTTTCTTCTTTTTCCCTCCCGCAAAGGATGTCTTAAAGGTTTCTTCTTCTTCAACCTCTCTTTGATGATTAATCTCTAAAATTGATGCGGTAAAACAAAACACAAAGGAAGGAGGTTGCCACTCAAAAGGAAGCTTGACTTGGCTATTTAAGATACTATAAGTTTGTGCGTTTTAATGAAACAAGAACTCCTTTAATTATAAAAAATAGAGTTTAACAATTATATATTAACAAAGCAAAGAAAAATCATTATATAATAACTAAGATTTAATAAAATATAATATTTTGATAAAATTTCATAAAAAGCATAAAAGTACTATTAATTTTATAATTTAAAAATTATAGAAGATAAAAATTGATCATATAATAACTAAATTTTGATATAATAAGATTTCTTAAAAAAATATTACTATTAATTTTATAATTTAACAAATAAAGTTAAGAGATATATATTAATTGAATAATAATTTAATTTTTAAAATATTATAATTAGTTTAAAATCAGATTTCTTTACTTAATAAAAATTAATTTTTTTATAAATAAATAAATAGTATTAATATTTTATTTTTTAAAATTGGAAAAAAAAGAGGGGGGGAGGCGAGGCCCTCCTCAGGGTAACGTCGGTCCGTCCCTGCTTATGAGATTGATGTAGCTAATCACTCAGGATTGCCCCAAAAGGCATAATTAATTTCAGCTTATAATAACACAATGAGTAAAAATGAAATAGACACTAAATTATTGAGACTAGTGATGAGTCACCTTTTTACCTATATTTTCTCATATTTCTGTACTCATTTTAATCCCTGATTTGTGTTTAATCGTTTATATTCCGCACTATTTCTTAATTGGACCGATAATTCAGATTTTAACGAATTTGGATTTTTTGAGTTTAATTATTCCAATTCTTATTTTCAGGGCAATTTAAATAATTAAATGAGCTTGGAATTAATTCGTGGACTTGAAGATTGGATTACGTCGTCAGCATTAATTTTTCGCATCAGCAACGTTATTTTCGTTTTATTTTCGCTTTAGTAAATTTTGGGCCAGAATTGTTAAAAAGGCCAATTTTCGTTTTAGGTTTAGACTAGTATAAATAGGGAACTGTGCCCATGCACTAAGGAGGCTACTGTTCACGTTTTTATGCTCTCCTAGGGTTTAGGGTTTTTGCTTCTGTTAGTAATTTCTGCGCTTTCATTTCATTTTCGTTTTGGATTCTCTGTTCAGAATACGTATTGAGTTTCAATTGCAGTTCCAGGTTTCGTTTCTGTTTTCGTTTTCAATTTCGTTTCTGTTTGTGGGTTTAATTTCATTTCTGTTTCCAGTTTTCGTTTTTATTTTTGCTTCTGTAATTTCGTTTCTGCTTCAGTTTCGTTTTCAGTTCTGGGTTCTAATTTTCGATTCTGTTTATAGCTTCCTATTTGCGTTTTCTGTTTCTGATTCCAGTTTCTAATTTCGTTTCTATTTTAGGTTTCAATTTCGTTTCTGTTTTTAAGCTTTAATTTGATTTCTGTTTATGGGTTTCAATTCATGTTCTGTTGCTAATTTGAAATTAATGGAAGGCTAATTCTAGGGTTAGGTTCTGGGACAGATTGCAAATTGATGGAGGTTCTCTATGCTTGAGTTCTGTTCTGTTTGATTCCCCATTGTTAGGTCTCTGTTTTGCAATTTCGAATTAGAGTCATGCTTAATGATTCTAAGTTGATTCAGGTTGCTTAATCCTGAGAGATTAGACCTAACAAGATTCGCGTTTGCTTAATTCGTGTAGGGAAGTTTAGGTTAATCTTCGCTTAGTAGATTAATCAGGACTGACCAAGGATTAAATAGAATAGATTATTTTCGTGAACCAAGGAAATTAGAAACGCAATCTGTTCCAGACCTGACCATTTTAATCTGCATTTGGTAATTCGGTTTTAATTTTTTTTTTAGATAATTTGAATCTGTTAAACCCCCCCCCCCCCCCAATACATGTTTTAGCCCTTAACACAAACAATCGATCCTTGAGAGACGATCTAGGTCACTTCCTAGTACTGCATTTAATTGCATTAATTTGGTTGAATACGGCTTCGATCAACTAGTAATTTATATATCATAAATTTTAAATGCTTATTACTGATTTTTTTTTTCAAAATCATATAACTTAATCACACGATTTATTTTACGTTAAGTATCTTACTTTTGATTATACTTTTATTTTTATTTCATTCAAATATTATTATTTGAATGAAATAATCTCAAATTATATTTAAATAGAATTTTAAATTTTAAATCATGATACAGCATTTCAATTTGACAGATACATATCAAATTAATTACCACTCCAGCATGGCAACTTTTGAAATCACGTTCTTTCACCTGATTCACACATATCCACGAGTCCTATGCATGTTTGAACCATGTGCTCATATATACATATGCCTCATGCATGATTGTAGTCTCTGGAAACTGAAGCATCTCTTTACTTATATCCAGTCTTTGATTGTATTAGACATCATTGATTGTTGAATAATCCACGCTATATATACCAGCTAATGTTGTTCATATTTCCGACCCTTCAATCCATGAAGCTCCTATCACTTTCACTGCTTCTAACTATAACATGGCTTTGTGCATTCGCTATGTCTAGGGCCAATTCTCTTCATGATACTGCTTCTGATGCCACTACTACATCCTCTGCATCTCACACCTTAAAACTCAGTGAAGCAAATGCTTTGTTGAAGTGGATAGCAAGCCTTGACAACAAAAGTCTAATTTTGCTATCTTCACGGGGTGGCAATAGTCCTTGCAATTGGCTTGGAATTGCTTGTGACCACTCCAAATCCGTCTCCAACGTAAATCTTGCACATATTGGATTAAAGGGTGCACTTCACATCCTCTCAATTTTCCATCACTTCCAAACTTTCTCACTATATGAGTCATAACTCCTAGAATGGAAGTATCCCTCCTCAAATTAGGGTGTTGTCAAAACTCACTCATCTTGATTTAAGTGACAATCATCTCTCTGGACCAATTCCTTCTCAAATAACTCGGTCATTATTCGTGTTTTGAATTTGGCATATGATGCTTTCAATGGTTCTATTCCTCAACAAATAGGTACGTTAAGGAATTTGAGAGAGGTTACTATTCAATTTGATAATCTCACAAGGACTATATATCCCTAATTTTATTGGAAACCTATCCTTCTTGTCATATCTTTCTCTTTGGAATTGTAATCTCACAGGGTCAATCCCAATTTCAATAGGAAAGTTGACCAATTTGTCATATCTAGATCTTACATGGAACAAACTTTATGGACATATTCCTCATGAAATTGGGAATTTGTCAAGCTTAAATTATTTGTCGCTTGCATCTAATAACTTGCATGGTTCTATTCCTCTGGCAAGATTCCTGAGGAAATTGGGAAGTTAGTCAACTTGGGAGAATTATGACTTTCAGGCAATAATCTTTATGGTTCTATTCCTCAAGAAATTGGAATGATGACAAAAATATATAATCTTGATTTGGCCAATGACTATTTCTCAGTGACAATCCCCTCTACAATTGGAAATCTAAGTGGTTTATTATTTCTTTTCCTTTTTGACAACTATTTGTCTGGTTCCATTCCTAATAAAGTGGGAAAATTTCATTCTCTTCACACAATCCAATTGTTAGGCAATAATCTCTTTGGGTCAATCCCATCTTCCATAGGTAACTTGGTCTATTAGTCTATTCTCCTCTTTGGAAACAAACTTTCTAGACCAATTCCTTCCACTATAGTAAACTTGACAAAGCTCAACAAACTTTCTTTGTTCTCAAATAAGCTCTCCAGAAACATTCCAATAGAAATGAACAAGCTTAACAACCTGCAAAATGTGCAATTATTTGACAGTAATTTCATAGATCAATTGCCTCACAACATTTGCAGTAGTTGAAAGTTGACAAATTTTACTGCTAGCAATAACTATTTCACAGGCCCAATGCCAAAGAGTTTAAAGAATTGCTCCAGCCTCAGAAGAGTTAGGCTTAAAAAATACCAACTGACTGGAAATATAACAAATGATTTTGGTGTCTATCTAAATTTGGATTACATAGACCTGAGTGAAAATAACTTTTATGGCCATCTTTCATTAAACTATGTTGGAAATTAAGAAAAAATAAAATAGATGATGGCAATAAAAACACATAGTTTGAAAAAAACACACTGCCACATTTTATTGAATCACAAATGAAGCCTTTAAATAGCCATTTTACATAACTGAAAATAAAAACTAACTTCAGCTAATCTGAAAGTGGAAACTAACATGCAGATACTGTAGGAGAGAAATTAGGAATATTAAAACAACTTAACACTACTGGATTGGTGGCAGATTAGTTTTCCCTAAATTATAGCTGAAACAGTTATCAATTTTGGATAACTTCTCAACACTCCCCTTTGATCCAAAATTACGTACACCAAGCAAATTCCTCAAGTGTTCATATTTGCTTCTTGCAAGTGGTTTTGTGAGGATATCAACAACTTGTTCTTCAGTACTGCAATATTGAAAATTAATCTTCCCTTCAGTAACCAAGTATCTAATAAAATGTGCCCTTATATCAATGTGCTTGGTCCTGCCATGAAACACAGGATTCTTGGTCATAGCTATTGTTGCTTTATTATCATAGAGGATCTGAATTGCTTCTCTCTGCTTCTGTCCAAGATCTTCCAGTATCCTGTTTAGCCAAATTCCTTGCAATGTTGTTGTAGTTGCTGCTATAAACTTAGCTTCTGAAGAGGATAATGAGATGGTGGCTTGTTTTTTTGAACTCCATGAAATGACACCAAATCCAAAAAAAGAATGCATACCCTATAGTGCTTCTACGATCTTCCATACGTCCTGCCCAGTCACTATCTGTATATCCAACAAGATTGCATTGTTCCACCTGCTTATACCATATTCCAAAATCTAGAGTTCCTGCTACATATCGCAGAATTCTTTTTGCAGCTCCATAATGATGCTTTGTAGAATGCAATTAAGAGTGTAACAAGTGCTTTATGCTATATGCATCATGATTGTTCACCTCCAACTATTCATCGAGATATATTAAGAATGTTCTTTAGGATTTGGAGTATGTGGCTCATGTCTCAGATTTTGGAATAGCTAAGCTTCTTAACCTAATTCAACCAATTGGACCGCATTCGCAATCACTTTTGGATAAGCTGCTCCAGGTTAATTCCTTTTCCCTTTTACATCAAGAATATAATGATTTTATAGGTTTTCTTTGGTAGTCTTCTACCAAAAAACTACATAATAGTTATTAGGGTAAAATATAATTTTTGTTCCCATATTTTGTCAAATCTATGCTTTTAGTCTTCCCATTTTTCAATTGAGACATTTCATCTCTCATTTTTGAAAAGTTGGCGATTTTAGTTTTCCATTTTTTAAATTGAACATTTCGTCTCCCGTTTTTAAATAATCCTCAATTTTAGTTGTTATGACAATTTCAAACGTTGATTAATATACTCTATAAATGCGTTTTTTTTACTATCCACGTGAAAATTTTAAGAAAAATTATTTAATTGCTCACAAACTTAATTTATTAAAAAAGTGCACAGTCAACAAATCTGAATTTCACCAAGGGGACTAAATTAAAATCACATATTTCAAAAGTGTAGAATGAAATATTTCAATTAAAAAATAGGTGAGGATAAAATTACTAATTTTTTTAAAAGTATTTTTCAAAAGTATGGAATGAAATGTCTCAATTAAAAAATAGGGGAACTAAAATTACATATTTGGATAAATAGGGAGATGAGAATTGCATTTTAGTCTAGTTATTAACATTTCATGTTTATTTTAAGAAATTTATTTAATACAGATAGCTCTTTTAATTTTTCTATAGAACTTGCATACTCAATGGAAGTCAATGAAAATGTGATGTATATAGCTTTGGGGTATTAGCAATTGAAACACTTTTTGGAGAGCACCATGGAGATTTTATAACTTCATTGTTGACATCTTCATCAAATTTCATTGATTCAACACTTGATATTCCTTCATTGATGGGTAAGTTAGGCCAACATCTCCCTTATCCTCCAAATCCTATTGCTAAGGAGATAATTTTGATTGTGAGAATAGCAAATGTTTGCTTGATTGAAAGGCCTTATACTCTTTTGATGTTCCATGATTATTCCTTAGTTCCAAGTATCTGAGTTTGGTTTGGTCTTGTTTTGTTTAATAAATGTATTTCATTCACCATTGTTATAGCTTTTCTAATTTTATTCTCTTCTTAATAAACTTTTTTTAAAATTTAATTTCATTGTGCATAAACAATTTGGAAAGTTTCATTTTGCAGTTAGTTTTGTTGTTTGGGGGCATTGACCAATTTGGTTTCCTAAGATTGCTGTATACATGTTCCTTGTTGTGGCAAGAGTTTGATACTGTTTGTTTTTTGAAAAGGTCAATGTCAATTATGAATTTATTATTTTTTATTTGTGGAAAAGATTTGAATGCATGATCTCTTCCTCTTCCTTTTTCCTTTAATCATCAAATCCACTTTATAACTCCTAAGAATTTGCTAATGTGAAATCCTTCAAGGTTTTGATTCATATTTTGAATTGGAATTTGTTTTGATTACATATTCAACCGACCTTGATAGACTTCGAATTTTGATTTAGTATCTTTATTTTGAGATCTTTTGTATTCATTTTTTATAATTAGGAGCATTATGACAATTTGAGATGATCGTGGTTACTTTGGAGTTTGGAGTAGAAAGCTAAGGAGAAGGAGATGTGGTGTGATCTAGATCATTTCTAGAACTCAGGAACCAATATAATAAAATAAAAATAGTTAAAAAAAAATAGGAAGATTATGACAATTTTGTTTTTTAGGGTAAATAGTCATTTTCGTTCTTGAATCTGTAGAGCGTTGACAAATTCATTCCTGAAAGATGAAAATTTAAATTTTAGTCCCGAAAGTGAAAAAAATGCGACAAATCCATCCATCTGTTAACTTTCATCCGTTACCATTAATGAAAGAGCCTACATGGCACTAGGAACAAATTTGTCAGCGCTTTACACATTCTGGAACAAAAATGACTATTTACCCAAAATATAATTTAATCTTCATATTCCCCCTTTTTTAATCGTTGCAAGTATAATATTACAATAAACACTTAAAAATAGAAAAATAAGCATGAGTTAGAACAAACATAATAATAAACATAATATTGATTAATAAGCATAATCTGTTTATTACTCTGAAATTTTCAATGTGACAGTATCTTACTCAAAAATATGATATTCAAACAAAAATGCACAACCATTAATTTAATCCTTACAAAATAATGAAACCTAACTTGATTTTGTCATTACTTAATGTTGTCACAATAGAAATTTTAGAGTAACTATCAAATTATGTTTATTAATTAATATTATGTTTATTATTATGTTTGTTTTAACTTATGTTTGCTTTTCTATTTTTTTAAGTGTTATATTGTAATGTTATGCTTGCAACAATTAAAAAATGGGAAAAATGCAAATTAAATTATATTTTGGATAAATAGTCATTTTCGCCCTGAATGTGTAAAGCACTGACAAATTCATCCCTGAATGTACCATGTAAGCTCTTTCATTAACGGTAACAGACACAAGTTAACAGATGAATGGATTTATCATATTTTTTCACTTTCAGGGACTAAATTTTGACTTTTCATCTTTTGGGGACAAATTTGTCAGCGTTTTACACATTCAGGGACGAAAATGACTATTTAACCTTTTTATTTATAAAAATGAATTGATGTTCTTTCTTTCATTTTAACTGGGAAAAGACCATATCCAATAATTATAAGGGTAAAGTGTTTTTTGAATTGGCAAAACTTGCTATAGATTTAAGAAGTTCTATTTTTTTCCCTTAAAAATTAGGCATAAAAAATTATGAGTAAAACACTATTTTGATCCTTAAAAGTATAAAGCACTGTCATGTTAATATCTGAAACAAAGACATTTTAAAATAAGCGGCAAATGAAAAATGTAGGAAGGCCATCGAATCAAGAGGAGGGATTTGCAAGGGTGATGGTGGCGTCAAATTGGAGAGGGTGGTGGCAAGATAGAGGCGAGAGTGGTTGACTACAACGATGGTGTCGTAAGGGTGTTTAGGTGAAAATTAAAGGTGCAACAAGGATTTCGTAGGACAAGAACAATCAGAAAGAATGCATGGAATGAAAATTGGCAACTTTTAAGTCCTATATTGCATTGTTGTTAAGCCATCATCAGTACCACCATCACTGTCACCACCATTGTCACCATCATAATTATCATTGTTGTCACCACCACTACCGCTAACAATTATGTATGTGTATGGTTGACTTAAAAAGTGTTTCATGGGTAATTTAAGCTAAATTATAATTTGTTTAGCGGTTAACTTATAAAACTATTTGACTAAAATAAAAAGCGCAAATTATACTGACATCCCCGATGTTTATGGCTTATTATACTTAACACCCTTCCTTATTTTTACCTTACACTTGCACCCCAATTTTTTGTCTTTTGTTACATTGTGACCTCCTAATGTTCCAACATTGTCAAAATCATTAAAAGAAGCTAAGCATGTGACTTGCACATGTTTTTAAATGATTTATTTTTCCCAAAATACCCTACCATTCACAATAAATATTGGGTACTTAGAAAAAGCTAATTTTTTTGTGAAATTGAGGCAAAATGGTGAAATGGGTCAACCTTGGAAGCTCTATTTGAGGATGGGTCAAAAGATCTATAATATTTGGGTTGGAAGGAAGGAAGATATGCGATTTTGAGGTTGGTAGATCTGTGATTTTGGGGTTCGAAGGAAAATCGTCGACTTTGGCACAATTTGATCTCTTTTATGTACATTAAGTCATTATTTACAAAGCTTGAAGAGCGACAGAGCCGACTGGAGGAGCAGCGGCCATGATCTCTCCCTGTTTTCGTATTAGTATTGAAATCATTAATTGTATTAGCCAAATATTGTTATAATTTGATCTATTTTGAGTGCATTTAGTCATTACTTATAAAGTTTTAGACAAAAATAATTTTTTATTTTTAAATTTTTAAATTTTTACAAAAATAAAAATATTTTAAAAATATTGAGACTCGATTAATCAAACCTGACCCAATCTGATTATGATTGAGTTGAATTGAGTCGGACATATTAAAAATTTGGCACAAATTTGACTCAATCTAACCCATTTTTTTTATCAAGTTGGATAATGAAAATAGTCAAACTTGATCCAATCCAACCCGTAAAACCCCTATTACGAGGTGCATGATAGCTAGTGTTGACAAAATGACAAAATCTTCATTTCGAAGTAATTGAGGTTTAATGTTTTAGCAAAAAATTATTAAATATAAGTTCATTTTGATACCTTTTATTCCTCATTTCCTTTGTTAATGTTTTTTATTCAATTTATCAAAAACATCAAACAAGAATAAAATTAAATGAAATTATATATTTTTATTTCTAAATTATATTATTAGTTCAAAGTATTGGTTGATTAATTTTTGTAAAACATTTGACTAAAATTTTCTCTTAACCATTTTTTATTATATACAAGCCATAAATTGGAGATCATATTTAAAGAATCCGACTTAACTCCATTGGAATAAATGATAACTTGGTATATTTTGTTAGTAATTGTTAGGCTTAATTGTAATTTTTATTTCTATTTTTCTATTTTTGGTATTTTTTATTACTTTTTATAAAATAATTTGGCACATTTTATCTCCAACTTTTAAGAAACTAACAAAATTTACCCTCCATCAATTTATTTATAAACATAATTATATATTTTTTGGCAAATTTCACATCCAATTTTTTTATTTTTAGCGAATTTTACGTCTACCTTTTGTTTTTTTTTGGCAAATTTTACCTTCATTTTTGTTTTTTTCTAATGGATAAATGATAGGGAATAAAATTTGCAAGCTTCTTACAAGTTGGACATAAAATATGCCAAAATAATTTATTTGAAATAAAAATCATCAAAATAAAAAATTTGGACGCAAAAAGTTTAATTAATCATAATTGTTAATTTTTAACGAGTATGGAAGGAGATTTAATTGCATGTTGGTGGCTTCTGAGGG
>CM023949.1:18399470-18417828 GCA_013407115.1 Glycine latifolia | reverse complement strand
TGTGTGCGAGGGATTTAGGAGCAAATCTTCCACATGTGAAAGAAATATGATCTGTAAGATATTAACTTATTTCGAGATATGTTTGAAGTTACCGTAGGCATACTCATACGGGAAGAAATTAAAAAATATATAAAATATACCAATCCCTTACACAATATTTTTAGGAAGAGAATCCCTTACACAATTAAGCCGGGATAAATTAGTTTTCTACATATACCTTGCTTTTATCTTTAATAAATTAGTTTTTCCATCACTAAAATATACGTAGAATTTTTCTTTTCCTATTAAAAAAAACTTATGATATTGCACAACAAAAATTATGTATAACAGATCCATCACTGTGATAATTTGGAACTGATAATTAATAATAAACATAAAATTGATCCCATTTGCATTTACAATTGGCTTCCAATCTGGGAATAAATCTGGGAAAATATTAAACTTTCTGTCTTACATATCAAATTTCTTTACTGAAGAGAAAGATTTTTCTAAATATGGCCTTTCTGAATTATGGGTTGTTGTGGGGCAAATTTAAATAAATAATACTTTTTTAATAAATAATTTGAAATTTGGGATTATTTTGAAAATATTTTGAGATTTGGGACAGTATTTGGGTGTGTTTCACCCCCCAAATCCTATTTAAACTGCCTCTCTTGACCCATTTCTTCACATGTTCTAAATCTCCTATTATTGTATTCTTGATATTTAAAGTTTTTGTTTTTGTTGACGGCAAGAAATGAGTTCATGTAGT
This sequence comes from Glycine latifolia, assembly GCA_013407115.1. Taxonomy (NCBI): domain Eukaryota; kingdom Viridiplantae; phylum Streptophyta; class Magnoliopsida; order Fabales; family Fabaceae; genus Glycine; species Glycine latifolia. The sequence goes on along the minus strand of CM023949.1, from coordinate 18,417,077 downwards.
GAGAGTGTTTGTGTTTTGCTATCTTTTAATGGAAGGAAAGTTAAAGGGCGACAGAGTGTTGTTTTTGAAGGGGATAACAGGCCGACACGTATCAATTGAAAATCAACACTGGGTGAATTGCATGAGAAGTTAAGCCAAAAATTAGGTCTAAAAGACAACCGTATCACTTTGCTGACGACAAGATTATGGCAACACGAACAATACATGAGGTTTCAACTACTGAATGATGAAGACATAGAAATGGTAATGGAAGAATTTTCCAACCAATCAAGAAAGGATTTTTTAGAGTTGTACGTGGATTTTACCGTAACAGAGGATGTTGTTTTACCCATAAGGTCAGTCGCTTTTAATTCTGCACATAATGCATCATCATATGTTGCTCCAGGTGTAAACGTGTTTGAGGAAGTTGAACATGACCTAACTTGGGTTATGGATGACAATGACGAGGATGATGATGATGAAAATATCGTAATGGAAGATCGTCTTCTTCAGAAGGATGCTAGTGCGTCAGATAATGATGAGGATGTTGGTGTGCATGCGACTGAATTCCAAGAAGATACTGATGTGGGTCGTCTCAAAACCGTCATCATGCGGACGTTGGATCTACTCAAGCAGAACAACTTTGTTGAAGGTATCTTAGATGACTGAAATCAATGAGAATGCAGTCATATATGTATATATTTATGTTATAGTATTTTATTTGCTTGATATGTTTATTAAATTGATTTTGTATGTGCAGGTGCTGAGGTCATTCCTTTTTGGGATGGAATTCCACATTACACATATATTGATTGGAATAATCCAAGCGAAGAAGAATCTTTTACCGGTTTTGCTTCGGGTTCGGGTTCAGTGCAAGGTCCATGGCAATTAGGGGACGATTTGTTTGTCAAACAGAAATTTGCATCCAAAAAGGACGCACAAATTGTAATTAAGCAGAACCTCATGAAGGAGTATCAAGAAGAAAGTGTGGTTGAGAGCAAGCCTAACAAGTTTAGCATGAAGTGTGTTGCTCACAACGATGGTTGCCCTTGGAGGGTTAGGGTAATTAAACCAACATACGGTGAGAAGTGGCTTGTTTCAAGATGGGGTGGAAAACACAAATGCCTGAATGACCATATTACACAGGGTCACAGACAACTTGATGTTGATGTTATTGCTTCACTTGTAGTAGGTATGTTTTTATTAAATTTGCTCTATATGAAAAATATTGTTTTTTAAGGTATGTTGTTAATTTCAATGTTACAATTTCATTGTTAGGAATGGTTAAGGAGGAATCGTCTGTGTCAATTGCATTGGTTCAGGAGAGGATCGCCAATATGCATGGATTTAAAGTTTCATATGGAAAGGCCTGGTATGCGAAGCGGAAAGCAATGGTAATGATTTATGGGGATTGGGAAAAATCTTATGCATTTTTGCTCAGGTGGTGCAACTACATGCTTCGTTTTTCACCAGGTTCTTTTTTTGATATTCAAACAAATGCTTATTTTGTGGCACATCAACTGGTACGGGCAAAGCGTGTGTTTCATCGCATTTTTTGGACTTTTAGACAGTGTTGCGAGGCTTTTAAATTTTGCAAACCCATCATTCTAATTGATGGGACTCATTTATATGGCAAGTATAAAGGAAAATTGTTGATTGCCACGAGTCAGGATGAAAATAATGAATGCCTGCCACTGGGAATACTTCCTTGCTAACATTGGCTCCCACGTTACCCAAATGCAAAATATATGTCTCATTTCAGATCGGCACCAGAGCATAATATCTGCTGCGGAGAATCATGCCGATTGGCAACCACCTTTTGCGCATCACATGTTTTGCCTTCGTTATATTGCCAGTAATTTTAATCAAAGGTTCAAGAATGCAAAATTGAAGAAGACCCTCATGACTTTAGGTATGTTAACAACTATTTGTAATATGTTAAGTTGAGACAAATCTGTAACCAGAATAGTGTTAATGGTATTATTATTCTGCAGGTTATACTCCCTCTATGGTTAATTTTGACATAGCGTTTGAACGGTTTTGTGATACCAGTCCTGAGGTTGTAGAATGGATTGACAGCATCCCTAAGGAAAAGTGGACACATGCATATGATGTGGAGGGGAGAAGATATGGCCATATGACAACAAACTTGTATGAATCAGTGAACAGGGTGTTCAAGGGAGCAAGGAACATGCCTATTATTGCTATTGTGAAGCACACGTACACCAGATTGGTTCATTATTTTGTATGCAGGGGTCAGGAGGCTATTTCACAGCTTGAGCATTCACAACGACATTACAAAAATGTGGTTGATGCTTTGAGGCATAATAAGTCCCTTGCTACAGGCCATCATGTACGCACATATAACGTTGATTAAACATTATTTAAGGTGGACGAGGGCTGGGATAGGTCATATTCAGTAAACCTGCCAGAGCGTTTTTATCAGTGTGGCAAGTTTAAGGCCTTCAAATACCCATGTAGTCACGCCGCAGTTGCTGCTTTACATGTTCGTCAGAATCCTTTTCAGTATATGGATGATGTCTTCCTCGTAAGCAACTTGGTTCAGGCTTATTCATTGTCATGGCACCCAATTGGTAATGAACGTGCTATTCCACCAAGTGAAGATCCAATTGTCATACCTGACAAGGAAATGTTGCGTGCAAAGGGTTGTCCAAGGTCCACCAGATTAAGTAACGAGATGGACAAAATCGAAACAACTCAAAGACGCGTTAAATGCGGAATTTGCAAGCAAGTTGGACATAATCGGAGAGCTTGTCCTGATCGCCGTGCTATTTCATGATTTTGTATTGATGTTTGTTTAATTAATGTTATGTTAATGTATTTCATTTATAAATATGTTGTCTTACCCCTGTGTTTGGTTGAGAGAGATGATATTACTCATCATGTTTTGCAAGTGATTACACATAGGACGATTAAGTTTTCAAAATGGAAAACTAAATAACAAATTAGGTGGATGAAAATAGGGCTCTGCCGTCATTGCACCCTAAACCCTAAACCATAAACCAAACACCCTAAACCCTAAAGACGAAAACATAATCCCTAAACCAAACATCCTAAACCCTAAACCCTAAAAACTAAAACAAACACCCTAAACCTTAAACCCTAAACACTAAAGCAAACACCCTCAGGAGAAAACCCTAAACTGAACACCTAAACATTATGGGGAGTCAATGAGGGCCAAATAGGGCATGACTGAACATGCCTAACAAATAGGGCGTGACTAAACACGCCCAACTAGGGCGTGACTGAACACGCCTAACAAATAAGGCGTGACTGAACACGTCCAAATAGGGCGTCACTAAACATACCTAAATAGGGCGTCACTAAACACGCCCAAATATGGCGTGACTGAACACGCCTAAATACGGTGTCACTGAACACACCTAACAAATACGACGTGACTGACCACGCCTTACAAATACAACTTGACTGAACACACCTAACAAATAGGGCGCGACTGAACACACCTAAATTTGGGTGTCATTGACCCCTATATAAGCCAAACACTCCCACTCCCACACAACATACCTCCGCAATCGAAATTCAATCTGAATACTGTGGCATTCTTAGGAGAAACAAGCAGTCAGACCATTGGTAACTCCAAATTAGCATTCATTTTTCCAAATGGATCAATGAAACACAATGAAACTGGTGTTTCTTTTCAAGGTTCTACTCCAATACCAATGTGAGTTCCTAATGAGTGTTCTTTTCAGACACTCAAGAGTAGGATGCACAACACCCTTTTGCTAACCAATGACCATTTTGTTGATGAAATCTACTACCGACAGTTATCCCTACATGTAGGTCAGCAATATTTTTTTTCATTCTCTACAACTCACAAATGATGATGATGTTTGCACAATGTTAATGTGCAATGACCAAATGTCAAGTGTTGGCCCTATAGAAATATTATGCACCATCAACAGAACACCCAATGGTATACTCAACCTACTTCATCCACCATCGTCTCTACACATGATGCAATGCTATATTACAACGGCAAGTGGAACATACCACGACAAGGCGGTCTGTGGGTTATTCCTTCACTGGAACAAATCCAATAAGGTTTGAAATTCCTTCAGGATGCAACATTGAAACACTCAAGGAGGCCATCAAGCAAGTTGCGCCTGTTGGGATTCCCCCTTATGGAATTCACAACTCACAGACGGTAAGAAAATTGTTTTTTTTGACAGCCAACCCATGCAAAATATTAAGACTACACAATCGAATATCACATAATAGAGTTGATAAGCGATGTGTTAAAGATGTTAGCAAAATCCAACTACTGGAAATGTTTTTGTCCAATTGAGATTTTAGCTATTTTTAACAAACCAGTTACCCAAATGAAATGAGACATGTCCGTTGTAGATGTTGGCAATAGGGCGTGACTAGAATGATTCATTGTATTAAGTAGTGTTTATGAAGTTTGGTTATCTTCAATGGTTATTGTTATTTAAAATGTCTGTTCCATTATTTTCTTTTATTAAGTATTGTTTATTGTGGTTTTTCTGTTTACCTCTCATATCAATTACTATTATCCATGGTGTTAGTAATTCTTAATATGTCGACTAATTAAAATAATTGTTACAAAAAATGTTTGAAATAAATGTAAGATAACAAATAAAATCTATTACAAACTAAAATGAAAAAACACAAACGACGCAAAAATTAAGACTCTGGTGGCCACTGATAATGACGCGCCTAACGATCAGGTAGCCTCCGTCTATGCGATTGCAAAGAAGGGCCTGACTGAGAAGGGTCTGCCTCAAAAGGGTCTACATAGGGAGGTGGATGTAACGACCCAGATTATAAGTTGCTAATCTGGATGCTTGATGTGTGTATTATATTAATTAAATTACATGTGTTATGTTGATTAATTAATTGTTTTATTTATAACTTGTTTTTTAAGTGTTTTTGTCTTGGTATGCGTGCTTGATCGGTATTGGACGTAAATTAACTCTGTTGTGCAGTGGTTGCTAGCTGTGCACGTTAAGTGACGTACTGTGTCAGCTATGCTTATAAGCAGCAGGCTGGCACAACAACAAGTTTACGCTTCCTTCTTCTACCTTTGCGTTTCCTCTATTTTCTCTCTAAAACTCACCCAGAAACCTCTTATTCTCGACCCCTTCTTTGTTATCTTCAACCTACGAGAGCCACCACAGCTGCTGTGGAAATTCCGACGCTGAGAGAAACTTCGTAGTCGGAGTTGAAGCTTAGGACAAACACACCGTGAAGATTGTGAACGAACTCCTGGTTAGGCAAGGGGAGTTTATCGTGTTTCTTAACAGCTTTAGATACCATGGTTTGGGGGCCATGGAGTCCAACCGTGATGATAACTGCATGTCCCTGGTGTGTGATGTTTTCCCCAGAAAAGCTACGTCTTTTCTGAATGAGATGTGTTATGCCTTAATCTGTTGAATGTCATTTTGTGTTGAAGTTTGATGTTCTGGGATGAAAAGTCGATGGTGTTCTTGTGGGGAGTAGAGGTTTTAAGAACTCCTCGTGCATGTGTGTGAAGTTGACATTTTTTATGCTGAAAAGCTTCTAAGACCCATGCAGAAGTGTTCGTGAAGGTGATGAGTACCGGGATGGGTAGGCCGTGTTGAGCGGGTTACGTGACATGCATGCATGCATGCAGGACGTAACTCAGTCATTGTTGGCGGACGTCCGAAGATCGAGTTCCCTACCTGAGGTCGTTCCCTTAGAGTCGCTAAGACTTGCTTCCCTTTCTATAAGGTATACCGGGTTCCTTACCCAGGTGATACGTTAGAGCTGTTGAGCTCAAGTTACCTCACCAAAGAGAAAGCCATTGGGTTCCCTTACTTGATTGAGCTTGTGTTCCTTCTTCTAGAACCACCGGGTTCCTTACCCGGGATGGGCTGTTCTATTTAGAACTGCTAAGTCCAAACCCCTTTTCTTGAGCACTGTCGGGTTCCTTACTCGGCAGAGCTTGTATGCTCTTGGGAAATGAGCTACCAGATTCCCTTACAGCCTTGTGTGGGTTGGTGATGAGGACCAAGAATTACGAGGCCCCATGACAAGGGCAAGATCAAAGGAAACACAAGAAGCATTGGATCATGAAGTGAACTACTTCCTTTCTCAAGCATTGGGTCAACATATCAACCTTGTTCTAAGTCCAAAGACCAACCTGGAAGAAGAGTTTAGATTACTTCAATTGATTCAAATGAGTGAAGAGCCCAAAGACTAATGAGTGAAGAGCCTAGATACCTCCAATATTTTGAACATAACATGAGTTCTAGATGTCCATTTTAGGTGTTCTTTAATGCGTTTGAAAGCTCTAAAGATTTCCTACAAGTCGTATTTCTAGTCTCAAGTCCTAATTCTACATCTATGATGATCAAAATGGGACATGAATTTCAGCACAAATTACATTTTTTTTAGTATAAGAAATATGTAACTGAAGTCCCACATTGGAGAGAAAAAGGAGAGAAGCACCACTAGTTAGCTATAAATAGCCAGTCATTTGTCTTATGTAGGAACCTTTGAATTGAATAAAAACTTTGTACTTTTAAAAGTGTGTGAGACGAAGTTCCTCTTGGGTTCTTAATTGGATCAAACATTGGTTCTTATCAAAGGTTTCTATAATCTTTGTGGCGAATCCCCACGGGACTTATCACTTTTCATAAGGTGTGGCATCTTCTTCCATTTCTTGTCTTTCCCGCCTTTTTACTTTATTCTATTTTCTTTAACATTTTGTTCATGTTAAATTCGTTATTTTGTTCAGCACTTTTCTTCATATTGTCTTTATCTTTATTTATCTTCATCAACACTTGGCGTGCACCTTTTTCTTTTGTTATAACAAGAGGCCTTTTCAAGGACGATCCAAAAAAAAAAATAATGAACCCCGTATTGGTTCATATCAGTTGGTGATAATACAAACCCGGGTTTTACAAGCGTTATCTGTTGTAATCGATTACAGCGCTTATGCAATCGATTACATAGTGTTGAACCCATCCTTAGAACTTTACAAGAAACCTAAGGACCTCCTGACCGCCTTTGGCAAATCCATACCAAACCCAACCGACCTCGACCAACCTCCTCCGACCTCGTTCGCTCTTGCTACCCTTGTCTTCCATTGCGCAAATCTTACCCCTTTTGACCGACCCTTACCGACCTTGTCCGAGTTCTACCGGCCTTGATTGATCTTGTCCACCTTCATCCAACCTTGTTCGGATTCTTACCTGGAGATAGTATGTCTAAGTGCCAACTCAGACACCTCGTACTTCACACCGGCTCACTTGTTTGTATGTGTTTGTGAGTGACGTATGTGATTACGTTAGTAGCATTTGAACTTGCCCTATTGTTGATTTTGAGGGGGAGATTGTTGATTAAGGGGAGCAGTAAGAAGATGAAGCTAAAGAAGAAGCTTGTGCCTTAGAAGAAAGTTTTGAGCTTTTCACATGCCAAGAAAATTATCATTTGATTAAGTGTATGAGAGGCTAATCTTGTGATCCTTGCATTGTATGAATATGATCATTAACATGCATACATGTTTTCATTAAAGTATTAAAGCTATTCATGTTTTTAAAAGAAACTAATTAGTCATGGTTAAGGTTTTTGGAAAATAAAATCTTACTGCTTTAATCGATTACACAAGAATTTTAATCAATTAAAAATATTCATATCATTTCTGAATAAGCCTTGAAGAACAATTTAATCGATTACCAGCTTTTTGTAATCGACTACATAGTTATATGTGAAAAAACATACATCACTGGAATAATCGATTACCATTTTCAGTAATCGATTACAAAGGCCGAGTTCGTGTTATACACAGGCCGGGTTCGTGTTGCACAGGCCGATTTCTTGTTTTGAGCTTTACTGGTTTAATCGATTACTAGTCTTATGTAATCGATTATTTCTTCATATGTCAAAAATGCTAAGACTGCTTTAATCGATTAAGTATTGGTTTAATCGATTATCTTGTTCGTGAAAACATTTCTAGGAAGCTCAAGAACATATTAATCGATTATGTGATAATTTAATCGATTACATATGAGTAAATAATCGATTACATTGTCGTTTTAATCGATTATTGTCAGTTAAATTCGTTTTATATAAAGCTTGGTGAGTCTGTTTTCTATAAATAGAGATTGAACGAATCATTTAAAAACATGAGAGTTTTACCCAAAAGATACTAAGCTTTCTAAGTGTTCAAGATTCTGATTTGATTCTGAGTTTGAAACACATCTTGTGAGATCAAGATTTCTGAGTTTTTTTAAAAGATGTGTTAAAGAAACGAAGGTTTATCAAGAGTTTGATTCTAAGCATTGAATTTCGTACAACCTGATTGATTGGTAATCTCAATTCATTTCATTCATTCATACATGAAAGATCACAGGTTGTGTTTATCTTGAAACTCTTCTTTTTAGATGTTCTAATATTTTTGTTTTGTTGTAATATATCAAAGTGATTCTTTCAAGCTTTCTAGAGTAGGGTTCTCTAGGGTTGAAGATCTGAGTAGGGTTCTCTGTATCTTTGTGATTTGTTTTCTAATAGTGTTTTAGAATTTAGATTCTTTATCTAGGGTTGATAAAGATAATCACTTGTAAATTGCTTGTAAAGGATATTTTGATATAGTGAAAACTCTAACCTGTTTGGTTGGAAGACACTGGATGTAGCCTCTATGTTAGTGAGGTGAACCAGTATAAATTGCTGAGTCTTTTATTTTGATTATGTGTTTCTTTCATTGCTTGTATTTGGGTAATCAAAATAATATTAGCAAAAGAAAATATTTCTATCATTGCATGCATAGCAAGGAGGATCTTGATTGAAAGAAAAGTTATGGTTTTATAAAAGGTGAAAGAGTGATACGATCCAGATTTCAAATTCCGCAAGTTGTTTTAGAAAAATTTTAAATATCGTTTTGAACCAATTCACCCCCCTCTTGGTTTATTTGCAGTATATTCATTGTGTTTTACACCTATGTGATGGCTTGAGATGATGAATGTGTTCGGATATACATAAAATACCCACGGGGGTGTATGACGGGTTACCCTTGCGATGAAGGATTGTGATCCTAGTTGGGTCATACATTGATGGTGCTGTGGTGTTATTCTATGTATAGATTTGAGATGCCGGGACCAGGTGGTGAACCTTGCGAGGACCGCGGCCAGTGCATCGATGGGCCCTTGTGTAGGCGGTATGTTACATAAGGGGTGTATGATGGGTTACCCTTGCAAGGAAGGATTGTGTTCCTAGCCAGGTCATACATTGATGGTGCCTACGTAACATACGACATTTGCATGGCGGAAATGAGATTGATGATTGGTTGTAGGGTACGGAGGTACTGGGGGTCACGTCTATTGGGAACTCCTTCTGACACCCATTGGCTGATCATCGTGGGGGGGTGATTCCTGTGCACGACAGAGTGACCCTGACAAGCTACTTGATTGAGTAATTTTGATTAAGTATTTTTAGTTTAATATTTTTTATTCTTCTTAGCTTATTTGACTTCTCTTGGACTTTTATTTTTCCATTCTAATTCAGTTTTTGCCTTAGGCAAACAAGTGGGCTTAATTGATAATTTTTTTGCTTATTTTCGGAGTTTTTACTTACTTGACCTATCTTCCTTGTATAGGACCTAGAGAGCTCTACAAAACTCCAAATGGTACATATGAGTAGTCCCTGAAAAGATAAGGAACATATCTACAAGTTTGTCAGAGATAAGCCAAGGCCAATTCTATCATTTTGAGGGTCATTTTAGGCTTAGAAGTCAGAATCACTGCACTTGAATTTTGGGCTGCAAAATTGGTGTAATTAGTAATTAGTTAGATTAGTTGGACTTCATTGTGGCCCATTCTTTCCTACTGATTTAGTCACTATATTTAAGTGATTTTAGTTATTTGGATGGACACACTTCATTTTAGCACAAACACATTTTGTAGTGACTTTTAGAAGTTTTTAGAATTAAAACCCATTCTCTTATTTTCTCTCAACTATTCTTCACTGTTCTTCATTTTCATTTATGTTCTTCCATTTTCTTGCACTCATTTCATGGGGCTTTCATTGATGATGATCATGGAAGGCTAGACAATCAATCAATCCAAGGATCCAAGCCCAAGCAAGGAGAATTTGAGTCCTGGTTTGGTATTTCAAATTCTGTGTGAATGTTCACTTTCTTCTTCAATTCTCTATTTGATTTTCATGATTATGAATGTGTTTAGAATTGAAAGTGAATTAGGTTATGGATTCATTTCCTAATTTTGAATTTTAATCACAGATTATTTGGATCATATTTCAATTAGGTTTGTGGTTTCAATTAATTTAGGGGTTAATTCGATTGAATTGCTTCTAATGAAATTGAATGAACTTTCACAACAAAATCATTATTTGAGAACTATGATAATTCGTATTGCTTGGTTTGGTGAATTGGATTGATGCTTTTTAATCTGTTTTAGAATACCTTTTATCAATTCTGTTAGTTTCTATTTTCTTACGTTTTTCTGCAATTTTTATTCCCCATGCAAACTGTTTGATAAAAATCTCCCCATTATTTACTAGTGAATTGAAGTTGGAACCATATTGATTGTGTCTCTGAGTCGACCTAGGTTAATCCTGTTCTACAGAATTAACGTAGTTTAATTGTTTTGAAGCAATACGACATCGGTTATCAAAATTGGGGCCGTTGCCGGGGACACGGTTCATTGTGTGCTAACTTTAATTCACTGCATATTAGATAATAGCATTAGTAAAATATAAAAGAAAAAAAAATATATATATATATATTTACATTCATTGCATATTTACATCGTGCTACACAATTGCACTTTGTTACATATTTTCCTTGTTTCTGTTGGTTGTTATGAAGTGTATGTGAGGTGCTGGTGCAAAACAACGAAAAAAATAGAGCAAAACAGAGGAAAAAAAATAAAGGAGTAGTAGGGAGAGAATTTGTGTAGTGTTTGTTGTGCAATTCGCTGTCCAGAATTTTTCGGTCCTGTGGAGTTTTGCTGTGAAACTTGGTGTCCAAAGTTTATCCCCCATTCTAAGTAAAATTAACCCCTTTAGGGGTTTGGTGTGGGTTAAAATTGGCAAATTCGATCTCGAAGTAGGAGTTTTAACAATTAGCGCAAGGGCATTCTGGTCATTTCATAACAAACTATCTTGGAATGGGCTGAAATTTTCCCAGAATGTGGAGAAAATTAATGCATCAAGGTTACCTGTGAAGGATGAACATGGTTCGGGGGGGTCCAAATTGCCAAATTCGATGATCTAGACCACTTTTGAATTTATTTTGTGTTTTCATGATTTTTAAAAATCACCAAAAAAATTACAAAAATCAAGCATGATTTATAGATATTTACTGTGGTGTTTTTAATTTTTTTTCTAAAATTGTTTAGGGCAGTTTTTCATTTTCTGTTTCAGTTTAGCAGATATTGTGAATAGTACCCTGGTAGAGTAGTTGTCTGACATTTCTGACATTTCTGTGATTTCTGTGTTTTTGTTCTTTATGAGTTGAATTGTGTATGACTAGGTCTACATTAAGTGACTTGCATTCATATGATCTTGAGATAGATAGGACATTTCACAGATTAAGCAGAAATAATATTAGTCTAGATGAATTTGATAATGTAGTTCTAGATAGTAGTGTAGTGTTTTTTGAGTCTTCTGTTTCTGAGTCTATTTCCAATTCTGCACATCTTGATTCTGAATTTTTTGTTGATACAATGGCTGATAACAACCTAACTCTTAAGGAATTGGCTACACCCGATGTTGTTTACCAACCTTGGTGTATTCAATATCCTGAGACTAAGGTTAGTTATGAGCTAAAATTTGGACTGATCCATTTGCTTCCAAAGTTTCATGGTCTTGCAGGTGAACATCTGCACAAGCATCTTAAGGAGTTTCATGTAGTGTGTTCCACCATGCGACCACATGACATTCATGAGGATTATGTCAAGATGAAGGCATTTCCATTCTCTCTAGATGGTGTGGCCAAGGACTGGTTGTACCTTCAACTAGATCCTATCAACACTTGGACAGATATGAAGAGAAGATTCTTGGAGAAATTCTTCCATGCATCCAGAACAGTTTCCATCCGGAAAGAAATTTGTGGTATAAAGGCAGCTCCCTGGAGAGACATTGCATGAGTACTGGGAGAGATTCAACAAGTTGTGTGCTACATGTCCTTACCATCAAATCAGTGAGCAATTATTGATCCAGTATTTTTATGAAGGTTTGATGTTGATGGACAAGAGTATGATAGATGCAGCTAGTGGAGGCGCTTTGATGGACAAGACCCCTGTTGCTGCACGACAGTTGATCTCTAACATGGCAGCCAACTATCAGTAATTTGGTACTAGAGGTGCTGCAACAAGCAAGCCTGCTGCAAATGAAGTTTCTGTTTCTATGGTTGCTGATAACCAAAGGTTGGAGAACAAGCTGACAAAGTTGACATCCCTTGTGAGACAACTTGCTATTGGTCAAAAGCAGAACGTGATGGCAGCCAATCAACCAAGGTTGTGTGGTATCTGTTGTGCACCTAATCCTCCAACAGATGCATGTCCCACTCTCTAAGAAACAAAACAAGTTGCTGAAGTTTCTACCATACAACCTGGACAGCCATTCAGACCTCAACAATAGTATAATCCTTACTCCAACACTTATAATCCTGGTTGGAGAGATCACCCGAATTTGAGGTATGGTCTTGGTCCACAACCTCCACAGCAGATACAACAGCAGCAGCCATTCAAACCTTAAACAGCAACAATATCAACCCTCCACCAGCAAATACCAAGCTCCTCCGTCAGACAATAACCACAGTTCCAGCAACCTGCACCTACACCTGCACAACCTGTGCAGACCAGTTCTGGACCTTCTTTGGAGGACTTGATGAAGCAAATGACAACCACCAACATTCAGTTTCAACAAAATGTCAGTGCCACCATCCAAGACCTGTAGACTCAGATTGGACAGTTAGCTACAAATGTCAACCAGATGCAGTAGCAAGGTTCTGGCAACATTCCAGCACAACCAATTATCAAACCAAAGAATGTGAGTGTTATTACCTTGAGGAGTGGCAATGAGCTTCCAAATGCTGGTGCTAAAATTGATGATGGTGCCAAAACAGATTCTGCACCAACACATATTCCTCTACCTTTTCCTTCTAGATCCATTTCTGCAAAGAAAGTGGAGTTTGATTCTGATCTGCTTGAGACTTTCAGGAGGGTGGAAGTCAACAGTCCCCTCTTGGATGCCATCAAACAGATTACAAAATATGCAAAGTTCTTGAAGGATTTGTGCACCCACAAGAGGAAGCTGAAGGGAAATGAGCAAGTGAAGATGAGCGGAAATGTATCTGCACTTATAGAGGGAAAAACTGTTGATGTCATTCCACTATCCACCTTGCCCCAGAAGTGCAAGGATCCTGGCACTTTCACTGTCCCTTGCATCATTGGAGATTGTACTTTTGCATATGCCATGTGTGACCTTGGAGACTCCATTAATGTTATGCCCACATCAGTTTTCAAATCATTACATCTTGGTGATTTGAAATCCACTGGTGTTGTCATTCACTTAGCCAATAGGAGTGATGTGCTTCCACTTGGAGTTATTGAATATGTGCTAGTGCGAGTTAATAATTTGATTTTTCCTGCAGATTTTTACATACTGGATATGGAGAATGAGTCTTCCAGCCATGGTTCCACATTGATCCTAGGGAGACCATTCTTGATAACAGCCAAAACCAAAATTGATGTGTATGCAGGAACTTTGTCCATGAAGTTTGGTGATGATGTTGTCCAATTTAACATTTTTGAGGCCATGAGACATCCTATAGAGGAACATTCTGTCCTTCTTCTTGATATCATTGATGTTGTAGTAAATAGTGTAGATATTTCTGATTTACTTTCTGATTTTTCTGATTTTGATCTTGGTTCTTGTAATTGCACCTGTGATGATTCTGCTGTTGTGTGTAGTATTTGTGCGGAGATTTCCTCTGCACTTGACTCTGACTGTTTTGCAGGTACAAATACAGGTACAGATACAGGTTTTGATTCTACTATCCCCCTTCCTTCAGCCAACAACCTTTCTTTGCCTTCTACCATTCAGCCACCTTCCTTGGAGCTGAAGTCACTACCTGAGCACCTTAAATATGCATATTTAGATGATGCTCAACAGCTTCCAGTCATCATATCTAGCAGCCTATCACTTGAGCATGAAGAGAAGTTGCTGCATGTTTTGAGAGGCCACAAAAAGGCCATTGGATGGACACTTGCTGGCCTTCATGGAATAAATCCTTCCATCTACATGCATCGAATACTCTTGGAGGAGGATTCTAGGCCGGTAAGGCAGCCATAGAGAAGGCTGAATCCCACTATTCTTGATGTGGTGAAGAAGGAAGTGATGAAGTTACTAGCTGTAGGGATCATCTATCCCATTTCAGATAGTACTTGGGTTTCACTTGTCCAAGTGGTCCCTAAGAAGTCGGGTATCACTGTTGTGCAAAATCAGGATAATGAGTTGATTCGCCGACTAGAGTAGCCAACAGTTAGTGAGTTTGCATTGACTATAGGAGACTTAACCAGGCAACTCGCAAGCACCATTTCCCTCTCCCCTTCATTGACCAAGTTTTGGAGAGGTTGGCAGGTAAATCACATTATTGATTTCTTGATGGTTTTTATGGTTACATGCAGATTCCTATTGCACCGGAAGACCAACATAAGACCACATTCACCTGTCCATTTGGCACATTTGCCTACACTAGGATGCCTTTTGGCCTATGCAACGCACCTGCTACCTTCCAAAGGTGCATGGTGAGTATCTTTTCTGATTTATTAAAGAGTTACATGGAGGTGTTTATGGATGATTTCATTGTTTATGATTCCTCTTTTGATGCATGTTTGGATAGTCTCTTTAGAGTTCTTAATCGATGTATTGGGACTAACCTTGTTCTTAACTTTGAGAAATGTCATTTTATGGTACATGAAGGTATAGTCTTAGGGCATTTAGTCTCTAGTAGAGGTCTTGAGGTCAATAAAGCTAAGATTGATGTTATTACTTCTTTACCTTACCCTGCTTCTATGCGGGAAGTGCGTTCTTTTCTTGGACATGCAGGTTTTTATAAGAGATTCATCCAGGATTTCAGTAAGATTGCATTTCCATTGTCCAAGCTTCTCCAAAAGGATGTAGACTTTATGATTGATCATCCTTGCAAAGAGGCATTTGAGGAATTGAGGAAGAAGCTTACGACCTCTCCCATCATGCAGCCACCAGATTGGGAACTTCCCTTTGAGCTCATGTGTGATGCCTCTAACTATGCACTTGGGACTGTGTTGTCACAGAGAGTTGATAAAAGATCCCATATCATTGCTTATGCTTCACGCACTTTAGATGCAGCCCAAGTGAACTACACCACCACAGAGAATGAGCTTTTAGCTATTGTTTTTGCTTTAGATAAATTCTGATCTTATTTGCTTTGCTCCCATATCACTGTCTTTATTGACCATGCAGTTTTGAAGTACCTGTTGAAGAAGCCTGATGCTAAACCTAGATTGATCAGGTGGATGCTTTTTCTTCAGGAGTTTGATATTGAGATTAAGGATAGAAGTGGTGCGAAAAACTTGGTTATTAATCATTTGAGCAGGATTGAGGGACCTGTTGAATCCTTTCCTATTAGGGATAATTTCCCTAATGAGCATTTGATGCACTTGCATTCATCACATATCACCCCTTGGTTTGCTGACATTGTGAATTTCATAATTGCATCTGTTGTTTCACCTCATGCATCTAGGTCTCAAATAGATAAACTTAAGAGTGATGCTAAATTTTATGTGTGGGATGATCCTTATTTGTGGAGATTTGGTAGTGATCAAGTGATCCGTAGGTGTGTGTCAGATCATGAGATTCAGTCTATTCTTCATTTTTGTCATGGCGCACCTACTGGAGGTCATTTTAATCCTCAGCGGACCGTTAGGAGGGTATTGGACTATGGGTTCGATTGGCCCACTTTGTTTAGAGATGCTCATCACTTTACTACCACTTGTGAGCAGTGTTAGAGAGCAGGAGGAACCATTTTACATAGACATGAGATGCCTCAGCAACCCATTATTTTTTGTGAGATTTTTTGTGTGTGGGGTATTGATTTTATGGGTTCATTTCCTGTTTCTCATGGTTTTTTATATATTCTACTTGTTGTTGATTATGTTTCCAGATGGGTTGAAGCTAAGGCCGCTAGAACTCATGATTCTAAAGTTGTTGTGGATTTTGTGAGATCCAATATTTTTTGTAGGTTTGGTGTGCCTAAAGCCATTATCAGTGACCAGGGGAGCCATTTCTGTAACAGATCATTGATATCCTTGCTTCAGAAGTATCGGGCTGTGCATAGAGTTGCTACAGCTTATCATCCCCAAACTAATGGGCAAGCAGAGGTTTTTAACAGAGAGATAAAGCAAGTGTTACAGAAGGTAGTGCAACCCAACAGGAAGGATTGGAGTAAGCTACTTAAAGATGCTTTATAGGCTCACAGGACCGCTTACTGAACACCTTTGGGGATGTCTCCCTACAGGATGATTTTTGGTAAGTCATGCCACCTTCCGGTTGAGATTGAGCATCGTGCTTATTGGGCGGTGAAGAGTTGTAACATGGCATTTGATAAAGCGGGTATGGAAAGGAAGCTTCAATTGCAAGAACTTGAAGAGATCCGCTTAGAAGCCTATGAGAGCTCCAAGATTTACAAGGAGAAAGTGAAGAGATTTCATGACTCTAGGATTCTTAGGAAGAAGTTCCATATTGACCAAAAAGTGTTATTGTTTAACTCTCACCTCAAGCTTATTTCCGGTAAACTTCGATCTAGATGGGATAGACCTTTTGTTATTACTAATGTTTTTCCCCATGGTGCAGTTGAGATTAAAAATGAAGTTACCGGCAAGGTCTTCAAAGTGAATGGTCACCAACTCAAGTTATTTCATGAGAGTCCTCAAGTGGAAGAGGAGCTTGTGGCAGACATCTCTTTGGTCTTGCCAATTCTATGTGATGATGTTCCTTGAATGCCATTTGGGGAGTTTCCTTTTCCCTTCTTTTATTTGTTGTCTCTTTGTTTGCATCTTATTGCATGCTTACATTTAGGACCATGTGCATTTCAAGTGTGGGGTGAAGGATTACTAAATCTGTTTTTTGTTTATTTTCTGTTTTTGTTTGCTGTTTACTATTTCTGTTTCTGTTTCTGTTTTTTACATTCTATCTGTTTTAGTTTTTGAGTCTGTTTTCTATTTTATCTGTCTGTTTTCTGTTTCTGTTTGTTTTGTTTTTGTCTCTTTCTGTTTTTTGTTTCTGTCTGTTTTTGTTGCTGTATTTGTTTTGTTTGGTTTGGTTGTTAGTTTGTTTTTACATTTAGAAAATAAAAACTAGAATTTAGGCACTTTTTCATGTTTTTCATAGGATTTCTAACTTGTGTAATTTTTGAGAAATGTACTAATTTTTGTTGGAATGAAAGGTTTCATGCTTGATGTGAATAATTGTGGCAATAAGTAGGCTTGAGAAATAGAATTTAAGATGGATCATGTGTGATAGAATTGTGCCTTGTGAGTTTTTGGGCCTTTGTGGATGAATCACATTATTTCATTCATGTTCTTTCATGTGTGATTT
>CM023949.1:18381739-18399370 GCA_013407115.1 Glycine latifolia | reverse complement strand
ATTTGTGGATGAATCACATTATTTCATTCATGTTCTTTCATGTGTGATTTCACCCTTGTGCTAGATTACTCTATGTTTTGTCTTGCCTCTTTTGACATTCCTTGTTGCACATGCTTTGATTGAGATGATTTAGGTCTTCTTTCTTTTATCCACTAGCCAAATAAACTATCCTTGCATTGATATCCATTGCTACCCTTTTTGAGCCTTTAACATTTTCTTTCTTGTGTACCTCATTATAAAAAAAGAAAAAAAATGGAAAACCAAGTTATCCTAACTTTAGGGAGAAAAGGGGCCTTGAAATTGTTTTGGGAGTGGGTTTCAAACAAGTGTGGGGTATCTTTATTTTGTTTTGATTTGGAAAGAAAAGAAAAGAAAGAGTTTACAAAGCAAAAGTTCAAAGAAAAAAAAATGCATAAACAAGGAAAAAGAAAAGCCAAGAAAAAGAAAAAGAAAAAGAAAATGCAACAAAAGTTGTTGTGATTCATTTTCATCCTTATAAGTTCTTTGTTTCTACCCCTCTTTATACTTGTTGGCTTACTCTCCATTGCCCCTATTTTCTCTTAGTTTTAGCCTAAATATCCTTTTCTTATCCACCCTTTACCCAAGCCATACATTACAAGCCTATAAAGTCCTTTTGATCTTTTGATGCATGTGTATTTCAAGTTAAATGAATTAGAGTCTTGTCAAAATTTGGATGTGCTAGTTACATGTGGTGTTTGAGTGTAAACATAAACCCATACACATTAGAAGAGGTTGAGTGTTGCTCTTTGAGGGAGATTTCTATCACCTTGGTTCATTCTTAATTTTAACTTTTTCACTTTGCAATTTGTGATCATGTGTTCATGGATTGTTTGAAACCTTAATATCATTCTTCCATTTTTCATCTTTCTCACTTTTGTGCATTGTTAGGATCCATTGAAAAATGTGTGTGCCTTGTTCTTACTTTTCTTTTAGTTTGTGGTTTACTTTAGTTTAAATGTTACTCTTAGTCTTTCTTTTAGTTTTGCCCAGGAGTGCAAAAGTTTAAGTGTGGGGTATTTTGATTGAGTATTTTTAGTTTAATATTTATCTATTCTTCTTACCTTATTTGAATTCTCTTGGAATTTTATTTTTCCATTCTAATTCAGTTTTTGCCTTAGGCAAACAAGTGGGCTTAATTGATAATTGTTGCTTATTTTCGGAGTTTTTGCTTACTTGACCTATCTTCCTTGTGGCAGGTCGTTACAGTGGACATGGAGTGGCCTGCTCTGGAGATGAGTGTCGGGGATGCTCTGGACATGAAGTGGCCTGCTCTGGGGTGGCATGTGGTACATCTAATGACCAACCCCCACAACCTTTTGCTGAATAATCAAGTTGGGAGAGCATCTTGTCAATGTCGGCACCAGTCCACTCTACAGGAGTTACGCCACTACTGGTTCCAACATCCGCTGATGCCATCGCCATTGCAGTAGTCATATATACAGGCTGGGTCTGGGAGTCAGCCGGTGGAAGCATATGACTTTGCATACTGAATTTGTCGTACCCCATGTCCCCCTGCTAACTAGACTCGTAATACAAGGGTTGGCTGCCCTATGTCGATGCTATAAGTGGAGACCTAAACCACCCTGAGTGCAAGGCCTGAGACCTGCAATGGGCTCAGGAACATAGTGCATTTGTTTCCGTCGATGCTCTAGCCGATGTCCTTCCTGTCTTCGACAGCCAATGCCAACAGACACTTGTGGCTCCTCCTGAAGTTGGGAATTGGGTGCATGTGGCCCTGCCTCCTCCAGGCGATAACTCTCTATGAAGATATTATGCAACCGACCTCCTTTTAAGCCCACTCGCGGGTGTAGCCCAGCCATTGCTCATGACCAAGCGCGAAGTACAGCATCTCCAGCCCATCAAACTATAATTAAAATATATAAACATTAGTGTGAATCATGTTTTCTATCATAATAAATGTAAATAGACAAATTATAATGTTAGCAAAACTTACACCACGACCACTCTTGTAGCCATCTTCGAGATGTACTGCTTCCCATTTTCCCTGTACCAAACCATGTACTCATGGTTTGGTGACATGAAGCCCTGAACCAGAGGGGGAAGGTCGATTTGCTGGTCTCTAACCTCCCAGCGTCTAATAAACGGTCTCAGCTTGCGGACCCAGTTATCTTCACGTTTACCACGCAAGGAAAGGTCATGCACACCCTTCAGCTTCCTAGGAGTACGTGGGATTGGCTGATCCCTCCCAAATTGGCGTATGCATATATCTGGCTGCGAATACTCAATTGTGTGGAAGCATATAATTAGAGTAGTTGTCATCCACAACAGTCGATGCTGCTCATATGCACCAAGAAAGTTGTACTCTCCATATGGTTGCCAAACCAACTGCACAGACCAAATAAACACACAATTATGTAACAACATGGACCACAAATGCACAGTTAAAAACACTTAAAAATTACTAAACGCACCTCATCCCAATTGAGGGAATCCAATCTCATCCTATACCAGAGCAGCTCATGTGCTCAAAATCAGCCTAAAGCATTAAATCTTATTTCAAAATAACTGACATTAGAATACTATAAGACTGAATTCTAACAATTGTTAAAAAAAAAGTACTAACACATACCGGTGTCCGTAATGCCACTCTAGGTGAGTAGGCTTTGGAATAGCTGGAGCAATGGGTGGGAATCTCAGCCACGCCCACACCTGAAGCAGCATATGACACTCACCAATGTCACTTCTGTGTGGATCTGTACACTTGCACATTTGTCTAAACAAATGTGCAAGGACCGTAGAGCCCCAGCTATATCCTCCAATGTCCTCGAAGTCCCCAGCAAGCAATGGGACATAACGCACCGCGACCATGCTCCCCCCGGATCTATCGCTCAGCAGTCATGCTCCAAAAAGGCGCGCAATGTGGGCCTTCGTAAAGCGCATCACGGTGACCAAATCGGGAAGTACCTTGTAACGACACGTCTCGTCGCTACTATATCACTAACTCTTAATCACTCCATAAACATGTTTTATATATATATATATATATAACGTGGTATAGTTGAAGTACAATTATCCATGTCTAAAATGTACAAGCGTTTTACAAAGGAAGCGAGAAATAAAATGTCAAGGGTGTAACTAGCAAAACATGGGTGTGACTATCTAAACAATAGGTGTATTTAGCAAAACATAACTCCTACCCGGGATCTATCACATCGACATCCCGACAACTCAGCGGCTCCAACCAAAAAGCGATCATCTTCCCGGTCATCTACTGCTGTCCATCTGCTCACATGAACACTGTTCGTGATCATCACAGGTACCAAACCACCCAGTACAACAAAGCAAAGGTGAGTCCATTATGTAAAATAACAAGCAAAAGATAACATCAGTTAAGGAAAATAGTCTAAGTGTTACAATATCACCACAAAATTTAGGTATTTCAACACGCAACCAACTTGAACAAGTATCCAGGAACATTCCACAAGTCAACTTATAATGCCTAGCATGATGCATGCTCTTGACTCAACTCTCAGCATGCAATGTAGTACCATCCCAGAAATAGGCCATCCCTGTGGTTAGATGATGTAATAGCTTGTCAGGGTCACTCTGTCGTGCACAGGAAGCACCCCCCATGGTGATCAACCAAATGGGTGTCAGAAGGAGTTCCAACAGACGTGGCACCCCAATACCCCGGTACCCTACAGCCAATCATCAATCCTATTTCTGTCATGCAAAATGTTGTATGTCTCTCATGGGCACCATCAATGTATGGTCCGGCACAAGAACAACCCCATCCTGGCTAGGATCTCCATACCCTCCCATGTACATACATACCGCCCCAAACAAGGGTTGCCCCAACACGGGCTCATCGATGCACTGACCGTGGTCCTTGCAAGGTTCACCACCCGGTCCCGGCATCTCACGTGTCTATACATAGCATGTCTCCACGGCTCCATCAATGTATGGCCCGGCCCGGGATTAACTCGTCCTAGCTAGGATACTGCCATACACCTTCGTGGGTATCTATGTATATTCACTCGCATTCAAATCACCATGGGCACCATCAATGTATGGCCCAACCTGGGAACAACTCGTCCTGGCTAGGATACTGCCATACGCCCCCCATGTGATTAATGTGTACATCATCTCAAGCCATCACATAGGCCGATCTCAATTATCATCAATATAGACACATACGTCTCTTATACGTCATTCACAAACACCACAAACAAGTGAGTCGGTGTGAAGTATTAGGTATCCGAGTTGGCGCCTAGCTATAATAACTCGAGATAAGAATCCAAACAAAGTCGGATGAGGGCGGACAAGATCGATCGAAGTCGGTCAAAGGCGGTCAAGGATTCTTGAGTTTTCTATAAGATACCAAAGGATGAACTTGGCACTATGCAATCGGTTACATAAGTGTTGTAATCGATTATAACAGATAACGCTTGCAAGACTCGGAATTGCGTTAACATCACCAACCTACACAAGGTTGTTTGGGTAAGGAAAATCGAGTAAGGGAAACCTGGTAGCTTAGAAAGAAAAGGCTTGAACTTAACAACTCTAAAGAGAATAATCCAACCGAGTAGAGGACCCAGTTGCTCTTTTCCTGAGAAGGCATGAGCTCATCTGAGTCAGGGAACCCGATAGCTCACTATCTCTCGAAGCAAACTTGAGCTCAACAGTTCTAAGGTATCATCCTGGGTAAGGAACCTGGTATATCGACGTTCGCCAACGAGGACTAAGTCACGTCCTGCATGCACACATGTATGCTACGTAACCCGCTCAGCTCGGCACACCCATCTCGGTACCCAACATCTCAACACAAGGGATTGATACACATGTTTAACTCAGCCTACCCATCCTGGTAGTCGACATCACAAACACAAGGAGTTGATACCTATGTGCAACACGGCCAACCCATCCCGGTACCCGGTACCTCCACGAACACTTCTGCAAAGTGTCTTGGGAGCTTTTCAGCATCGAAATGCCAACTTCACACACATGCACGGGGAGTTCTTACAACCTCAACTCCCCCTTCAAGAACACCACACCAAAACATCATTAAACATCAACACAAAACACCAACCAACGAACATAAGGTGTAACCCATTCCATCCACTCAAAGGCATAGCTTTCTAGAAAACAATACACACAAGGACATGTAATCACCGCCATGGTTGGACTCACTGGTCCTCAACCATGTAACCTAAGCTGTTATCAAACATAATAAACTCCCCTTACCAAACCCAGAGTACGTTCTACAGCTTCATGGCGTGTTGTCCTAAGCTTCTGTTCCAGCCACGAGGTCCTCCTTGATGTCGGGATTTCGTGACAGCGACGGTGAGTTGAAGGTGACACGGAGGATCGAGAACAAGAGGTTTTCTGGGTAAGTTTTAGAGAGAGAAAAAAACGCAAGGGTTGAAGGAAGGAAGAGCACACTCCTGTGTTTAAGTACCCAGCTGACAGAACAGGTTTGTCTTTCGTGCAAACACAGCAACCACAAGTCAACAAGGACAGCTATCAACCACTAACACGCATACCAAGGCAAGGGCACTCAAAACAACAATTATCAAATAAAACATGCAATAAAGCATATAATTAATCACCATATCACACAAAAGAAATGTCCATCCTTTATGACTTGAAATCTGGGGTGTTACATACCTCACCCCAGTGCGCAAATGTCTATTAAAGAAAGACATGCGCAAATATCCACCTCTAAGCTTGGTGTCTAGCTGAGGTTGATGACCAAAAACCTCCTCAATGATGGTCGGCCATTCGTCTAACATGGCTCCTGTAACGACATTGCCCTCGGTGGGCAATCCTAAAATACCAACCACGTCTTCCAAAGTTATGGTCCTCTCTCCCTGCATCATATGGAAGGTATAGGTCTCTGGTCTCCACCGCTCAACCAGAGCACTAATAAGTGCAGGATCGATCTAAAACAAAAATTTAAATAATCAATGCATATGTACAGTTATAAAAAAAATTTACTCATTTCCTACTTGCATACCTGAATATGTTGCATGCGTGCGACATGTAGAAAGCCAGCATTTCTTAACATATCACCAACAATGTCAGGTATATCATCGTGAGGTGGCCCCCTTGTCACTTTACCACGTCGAGTCTTCAACAGTCGAGTTGTGTCCTCATTCCACATAGCTTGTGAAACGTGGGTGCACTGAGTACGCCTACGCAAAACACCCCACTTATACAGGGTAGGGATAACATGGGTCATCGGATCCATGGGCTCACCCTCATGATCGGATCCAGAGTGCAAAGAATCAGTCGAAGATGAATCAACCATCTAATGAGTATCTTAATATAAATAAATGAAAATTTATATTAAAAAAAATTATCTTTGGTTCACAAAACATTACAAATAATTATCCTATCAAATTATTTAAACTTAAAGTACATCACTAACAATCCTAAACCCTAAACCAAACACCCTAAACACTAAACAATGAACCATAAAACAAACACTCTAAACCCGAAACCCTACACCCTAAACCCTAAACCAAACACCCAAAACCCTAAACACTCAAACATACACCCTAAAACAAACACCATAAACCCCAACCTCTTAACCCTAAACCCGTAAACTAAACACCCTAACCCCTAAACCAAATAACATAAACAATCAACCCTAAACCATAAACCATAAACCAAACACCCAAAACCCTCAACACTCAAACATAAACCCTAAAACAAACAGCATAAACCCCAAACCCTTAACCCTAAATCCGTAAACCAAATACCCTAAACACCAAATCATTAACCTAAACACCATCAACACTAAGCCCTAAACCCTAAACCCTAAGCCCTAAACCCTACACCCTAACAATTTTCTACGAACCTAACATCTACGTCGCTAACAATTTCATATGACTCTAACAATTTTCTAATTCAATAATATAACATATTAAATAATATGCAAAATTATTAAATTCACTTACTTGTTGGCAGAGCTTCGCTACAGAAATAATCTTTTAGAGAGAAGGCTAAAAAAATTTTAGAAATAAGGTGAAATAGTAAGAATGGTAAAAGTGAAATTTTTTGCCCATATATAACACTCAAATACACCTAAAGAGTGCCCAAATTTCAAAATATTTTTCAAAGTGCCCCAAATTTTAAATTATTTATTAAAAAAGTATTATTTTTTTAAATTTGTCATTGTTGTGGAGTAATTAAAATAAAAAATAAAAATAGTCCCCTCTTCATGCCTCGGATGCACTTGATTTTATTTAAGTAATTATTGCAAGGAGAAGCCAAGAAGAACTTTGTGGTAGACTCCATTGATATCTTGTAATTTTATATATTTTTATTTTATTTTAATATTTTTATGAATATAGGTTTGGATCTAATTCAATTCAAAAATTAGCTGATAAGAATTGATCCCATTTATATACTATATATTAATATTATTAATATTATCAATGATAAATGTGAGATTTAGATTTTTTTTCAATAAATACAGACATGTCTGTATTAACCCGGCACGTATCTTAGAAACTAAATTTGTTTCTCACAATGGGAGATATGCTCACATCCCACATCCTAAAAGTCGTCCTTGGATGTATAGAAACTGCGGATTGAAGTCAATCCCTGAGAATCTCTGACACAGATGTGCAGAACATGATGATGTAGGCCATAGCCATAATAAACAAAACCAAAGCCAAGGGGAAACCTTACAACAGTTTCCCTTTCTTATGGCAAAAGAAAACAGCCAAGCTAAGCCGCGGCTTCCACTATTTTAGGCTTCTCAAATAATAAACACTAAACACTGACTTGTTACTGATCATTCTTGTTTGTTTTAGGTAGATGAAACTATAGGACAGGTGCGTTATGCATAGGATTAAATCAGCAACAAATATTACGGTTTTATTTCGATACATATACATATACTCGACAGGCAGTCTTCATGCTTCAAAGAATTATTTTGGACTGTCATCGGAAGATATTCGTGAAACAACACTTGAAAATTTTAACAGGAAAAAACTTCTCGTTTTCAAAAACTAGACCATAATATTACGACAATTAAAATTTAAAGGAAAAAGATAAATCACTTGTCAATAAGAATACTTGTATTTTGTTCACACACGTGGAAAAACAATCTAATTTGAAAGAGAATCAAGTTTGATTTCTTTCTATATACAATTTTTTTTGGGTTAATAACAATTACATATTACGAGAGAAATTATTTTCTTTGATCAAGTGTATCCATGATTTCTGACAAAAAAAAAAACTTATATCTAAGCCTAAAGTAATGCCATCTCATTCACCTCTGTTGATATTACAATCCCAATTAGTTATTAAATTTGTTTTCGTAAATTAGACTGGATCATAGTTACCAGCGTTTGTTTGAACCCGTATTTGGCCTAATGCTGCCAAACTAGTGCGAGGCTCAAATTCACATACAGAGAATCATCACTTGTATTTGTGGGTCAACAAACATTAGTCTTATAAAATGCATTATTTTATACAAATAAATTTGTAGCATATTTGCGCAAACAAAATTTGTTCTCTATATAAAGGGAACCACTTCTTTTAAAGACGTATAAATTGGCACCCCAAAATCTGGTCCTAGACAACAAGATAGAGAGTTCCTTGTTCCTCCTTCTCTCTCTCTCTCTCTCTCTCTCTATATATATATATATATATAATTACTCTTCTTTTATTTTTCTTTGTTGGAAGAACCAAAGAAATGGGAGTTCTTGATTATATTTCAGAATTTTTCTCAGTGTCACCTGCCACTGGAAAGAAACGCAAAGCAATGCAGGTTATCATCAGATTTTTGTTGTGAGTTTCTTATTATATGGTGTGTCTAGTCTCAAGTAAATTCTGATTTTTTAGATTTTTTTTTTTTTTTGCTTCTCCTTTTTCTCTTACAGACAGTGGAAATCAAAGTGAAAATGGACTGTGATGGCTGTGAAAGAAGAGTTAGAAATTCTGTTGTCCACATGAAAGGTGTTCAATCTATATCCTTTTATTATTCTCTCATATTTCATACACCACCAAGGTTTGGTCATTTTTATAGCCAGAAATGGAATAATAAACCAAACTATTTTAAACTTCTTATTGTAGGAATTACTAATGAATAATGAATACACCAAGGTCTGTTTTCAGACTAACATTTGCTGATAATAAAACCTTTTATTGTAGGAGTAGTAAGCTAATGAATTTTGTTTTCAACTCGATAAACAACAATTTCATGCACCAAGATTTCTATTTGTGATCCGCGCCGCTAGAAACCTTCACAGTATCATTTGTATAACAACCATAGTTTTCTTTCAACTTCTTTCTTATAAAAATTTGCATTATTTTTTTGTCATCTTTTTCATCTATTCTTATATTATAAATTAAATTACACGATTTAAAAAATAAAGTAAATTACAATGACTAAAAAAAAAAACAAAAAAAAATCGCTAAATTAGATGAACGAAAAAAGGTATTTAAGTTATATTATATGACTTGAGCTAAACCAGTTTGGAACAATAAATGCAGGTGTTAAGCAAGTAGAGGTGAACAGAAAGCAAAGCAAGGTAACTGTTACAGGTTATGTGGACCGAAACAGGGTCCTAAAGAAAGTGCAGAGCACAGGAAAAAGAGCAGATTTTTGGCCATATATTCCTTACAACTTGGTGGCTTATCCTTATGTAGCACAGGCTTATGACAAGAAGGCACCATCAGGGTATGTGAAAAACGCTGCACAAGCACTACCTGCCCCTAACTCACTCGATGAGAAATTCACCTCTCTCTTCAGTGATGAAAACCCCAATGCATGTTCAATCATGTAAAGCATCACTCATAGCTCATAATATTGTACCACCAAGTCTTGCAAGTTAATAATGGGGTTATATTATGCACATTAGTCAATTTTGGGGACTAATACTGTAAGAATTTTGAAACTGTTTTTGTGCTCTTGTAATTTGTGTGTTTAAAGGACTAGGCACCAAGTTTAGTTTTGGTATGGAGGTAGAAAAATGTAAAGAGGATTATTCTGTTTAATTAATCACCATTATTATATTGCATGGTCTCGCCTTGTACAAAGAAATTTATCTTATTTTTATGGTTATAACTTATTAAGCGTTGTATAGAGCAAACTGAGATTAAATAGTGGTATGTTTGGAATATTATTGAAGCGTCATAATAAACAAAACAATAATAACTTTTTTTATGCATAATAATAGAATAAGGAGACACAATTCACCAAAATGGAGAAAAGAGAATAAGGAGAAAACCCTAATAAACTACTATTAGTTAAAATGCCAATGACATGTTTGGATTTATTTATTAATAGAATTTCTTCTAAAAAATAATTGTTTAGTCCTAAATTGTAAGTGTGTTTTTAGATTTATGCTTAAAGCCTTTTAAACATAAATTTGTTTGAGCATTCAAAGTAATAAATGTAGAAGTAACTTCTTTGTTACTATAGTGAGTATGTACAATGAATGTAACTTTTTCTCAAAATGCACGCATCCAGCTAGTAGTCAATCAATTAGTTTATATGTAAAAGATATAAGATGGATTTGATAGTTAAAAAAAGAAAAAAATTACGAGTTTGATTCATACTAACAAAAATTAATCATCTAAGAAACTAAGATTTGTCTAAGCAAACCAAGATTAAATATTGATATGTTTAGAACATTATTGAAGTGTCATGATAAACAAAATAATAATGTCTTTTTATGCATAGTGGTAGATTTAAACACAATTAAAAAGACAAAAGAATAAGGAGAATCTCCTAATACTATTAGGTAAAATGTCAATGACATGTTTGAACTATAAGTAGAATTTCATCTAAAAAGTAATTTACATAGGTCTAAACTGTCAACAATAATATCCCCTCAATCAGTTCATGTGAACTACAGAATCATCCCATAGAAGATTATACACCAAACAGAATTTCAGCGACATAGAGAATTGACCCCAAGATTTGGATCTTATTTTATTAAATAACTTTTGGTCATATTGAAGAGCGAAATTCACATTTTTTTATCAAATATAATTAGTAAATTTTAACTCCAATAATTTTTTGACAACATCACCAATAATAGTAAATCTTTTATTTGTTTAAAAAATGTGTCTTTGTTTCTCTAATAAGATCATTTCGTATTACTCTTCAACGTAAATTCATTAACCAAAACTTTTGTCACTAAATAGAATCATTTACATAAATCAACCATCCCCATTATATTATTATAAATTATTAATCTGTAAAATCCATATGATGGATAACCTTTAAAAACTAATAAACGGCGACCTTATGCATAAGGAAATTATTGAATTTATTCCAAAACAGTATTTCTATACCCTTTTTTTTCTGGTAATATTTTCATATTCTCTTGCCACCGTCAACAATACCTGATTAGCATGGCCTCACTTTCACGGCTTCACCCCATTACAATCTATCATTGACAGCTGGACTAGAAAAGTAGAAAATATAATTCCAAAATTAAATTCCCTGACCTCCTAAAGATATCAGCCACCATAATAGCTAATAAAGTTTCAGTTTAAATATATTTTCCACTTTAATAATATATATTTTTTTTCGTCTTTATAACTTTTTTACACTTTCATTCCTGCAAACAGTAATGGCCCTCAGAACAGTCTAGGGGGACGACCTCCCAAAGGTCTATTTTTAGAGAAGCACCAAAAAAATTTATTCAGTTTATATACATATTAATAGAATTTTTTTTTAATATAAATTTGAAATTATATACAAAATTTATTATAAAAATTAATAATTTTCAATAGATTTATTTTAGAAAAAAATTTACCAGTAATTTGTCAATTAATTAATTATGATATTTCCACTTACCAACAAAATCTATTCATAATTTTGGACAAAAAGTCGATAATTTAGATGCAATGTTAAACATAAAAGGGAAAATATGACATTTTATTTTCTTCCATTTCTATTAGTGTTAACATAATTACATAAACAAAGTTTTTGAACCCAAAAATGTATAATGGTTATGATTCCAACTTCAAGAATTGAATCAAAACCAAGATTTATGATATTGAGTAATTTGAAAATACTTAATTATTTTCTTAATGCATATATACAACTTATAAAAAATATTATCTATTATTTCTACTATTGCACACTTATGTTTGACAAAACTAGCTAGTAGTTAGAAGCTAAAAAACTAGCTTATTAAATTGAAAGTGTTCATTAAAACTAATTGTTGAAATAGTTTAAAAGTGTAAAATGACATAAAAGTATAAAATTATGATTTATTTAAAAAAGATAATGAGGAAATTTTATAAATATATTAAGGATAAAAAGAAAAGAAAATATAAAAAACTAAAAGCTAGAATCTAGCATTATAAAAAATACTAGAAACTACTAAGAAGCTACTAAAAGGTGTTTGGCTTCCAAACAGTCAAACAAGTTTTTTAGCTAGTAAAAAAAGTTAGAAACTAGCTTAAATGCCCTATCAAACATAACCATAAGCTAGGAACTCAAAAGCTAGAAGCTAAGTAAAAGCTAAGCTAGTTGATTTAATTCAAAGTGTTTGGTAAAATTAGCTAATAATTTAACTGATAAATGTCAAATGATGTAAAAAGACACATTCAATTGTTGTATGGTTTAGTTAACAAAAAAAGGAATTAGGTCATATAATTTTAGAAAATACATAAAATAATTCAGCAAATAATTGTAAAGTTGATATGATTCAAAAAATTTCTAACCTTAAGAATCAGTGTAATGATGACAATTGATGAGTTGATTGTCATGTAATTAGATACGAGAATTTATTCAGTTTGGGAACAAAAAATATAAGAGGGTTTATAAATTGAATAAAAGGGTAAATAGAATTTCAAATAAAATAGTAGGAATAAAATTGAGAAGAAAAAAATTTAGTAGTTTATAAGCTAGCTTATTTTTCATAAGTTATTTCAAGTAGCTTATTTTGATAAGCTATTTGAAGTAAATTATGGAAAATAAACTACTAAAATAAGTCTAACTACCAAACAAGTTATTTTAGTTAGAGGAGCTTGTAAGCTAGTCAAATGAGCTTATCAACTCCTCCAAGGCCTTATCTAATTTATCAAATTTGAAACTATAACAAGGTAGATTGATTAAATAAATTTGCTTTGATAAGTACGATTATTTGAAAATCTTGACTATGAACAAATTATTAATGATTTTGTCACAAAATGTAAGAATGATAAAATTCAAATAATTAGAAGGGTATAATTTTCTCAATTTACTCAGGGCACAAAAAAACTCAGGGTTGGCCTTGCCTACCTGCAAATTAGGTTTGTTTTGCTTTTCGTTCTTGTCATCAATATCCGTTACAAAAAAATAAGGTAGCAAACAAAATGACATCATCATGTCACATCATTACTTGATGAAGTCATCATGCCACATCAGCATGAAGTGTCAAGTCATCATTAATTTGCAAGGATTATAATCAAACAAACATAATTTACAATGACTAAAACAAAAAAAAGACATATATGCAAGGACAAAATAACATTTCAGTTTTTATTTACATATTATAATAAAATAAATATTTTAATACTAATTAATTCACATCTCAATCTTTACACTCCCTCTACCTTCAAACTCTTATTCTTATCCATCTTTTCTCTCATGTCTTCCTTCAAGCTCCATCCTTCACTATCTTTCTCACACCCTTCATCGTCTTTAAGCAATTGTGATAGCACCCATAGTATAGTGGCAGTGAAGGCGACAATAGCAACATTGGTTGTGGTGGTGACAGTCAAAACAATGATGGTGTTGGTGGTGACAATGATCCTAATGGTTGTGTCGAAAGTGACAATAGTAGTGATAATAATGGCGGATATGATGGTGCTAGCAACAATAGTAACAATAGTGGTGATCGCAATAATGTAGATATAGTGGTGACGACAGTAACAATAGTGATGGATCATTTTTCATGGTAGGAATTTACAAAAACTTCATATATAGTGGTTAAGTTATCACATTATTAAATATACAAATTTTAATATTTAATTTGATGTTCTATTTTAATATTTAATTTAAGATTTAAAAATAATTTTTCATTCCTACAAATATGTCATATTCTAGTTTTAATTTTTGTAATTGTCAAATAATGATGTGACATGATGATATTATTATTTTGTTTGTCATATCATCTTTTTCGTATGAATACTAACCGGATAAAAAGCAAAACAAATATTAATTTTAAGGATTAAAGTAATTTTTTTACAAAGACGAAAAAAATATTTAAACTAAAAGCTATCGTAGAAAATACCAATGCTCCAAGAGTCCTAATTAATCGTGTCCAACAGAAAATGTACCAATAAAACTATAATAAAAGTTCATTGTTTAGGGTTTGCTCCTTTTAAAAAAATGTTTTTCTCCTTTAAATTTGGGGTTTATCCTTTTTAGTCTCCTAATATTTATGAAAGATTTTTTGTTCTTTCTTACTAATTTTTTACAGTTTAGATGTATAATTTGTGATAATTTTTTATTATATGAGGAACTAAAAAATATTTTGTGAATTAGAAGATTAACATATGCAAGTTTTAATTTGAGAAACTAAAGAAGACATACTCTAAATATAGGAAGTAAAAACATGATTAAACTTTTTTTAATAATTATACTGGTAATTTTTTTTACCTTTTTAATAACGTGTGTTATTAAGTTTTGTGAAGGAAATTAATTAAAATTCTCTTGCAAGTATTAAATAATTTTAATAAAATCGTCTAAGTTTGAAATATAATAACTTAAATTATTATTTTTATTTTTAATTTAAATTAAAATTAAAAATTTACAAAAATATCGCTTCTATTATATATATTTTGCCTTCTATCACCTATGATCTTCGCAAAAGACCTTAAAAATTCTCTAAAAAGTTGCTTGAATTTTATTATTCTCTTCTTTTCCGAAAGCTTCAATCTCAGTTCATATTTTGATTGGGACATAACGATTAGAATAAGTCATGTCTTAGTAGAAGTTTTCCACGTCCATTGGCCCCAAAAAAGTAAGAGATGTGTATCTGGACCTTTTTACATTCCGCAACCATGAGCTAGGGATTCGACATTATGAAAGTAGTGTATAACTATAGAAATACGACCCAGAGAATATATCTTTGAAGGATTTGAATTTTTTAAAGTGAGAAATTTATTTTAAAGTAGAATGAAGATTTATGATTATTGATTTAAATACCAACATTTGATTTTTTATAAGTAAAAGACTTATTTTAAAGAAAAAAATAATTATTTATTAATTAAAAATTTAACGGTTAAAATTTCAGTAAATACATAATTTATTATATATGTACATATATTTAATCATAATTTTAACTTGTTGAATTGCAATTTTGGTCTCCTAGTTATTCAAATCCATGATTTTGGTCCCTTAGTTTTTCAAATCCATGATTTTGGTTCCATTGATTTTTAATAATAATATTTGGTCTCCAAGTTTTATAAATTTGAGATTTTGTTCCACCTTATAGATTATTGAATAAATTACACTCGTAGAGTAAATTTCACTTACACTCCATGTGTTTTTCTCAAATTGCACTCGATATGCCACCCTTTTTATACATTACTTTTACTTGACGGTGCCAGTGTCCAGGGAACCAGATGCAGCGATGATGGTTGTCGAAGCTACGACGGAGGACGAGGAGGTGGGGGAGGTGGATATGGCAGTGGCGACGGCTACAGTAGTGGCTACGATGGAGGCAATGACTACGATGGTGATGGTTGCTCCGACAGGAGTAGGTGTGCCTAGACGCAGTTTTGGTGGACGAGAACGACAATGAGAAAGAAGAGATGATGCTGTCGTGGGAGAGGAGGAAGAGGAGGAGAAGGAGGTGGTGGTGGTGGTGGTAAGTGAAAAATGGTTGTTGAAGAAGTGGATGGTTTGTAAAACCCAAGATGTGATTTTGAGGAAGAAGATGATGGTATTTTAGACATAAATTTTTCATTAAAAGTCATGTGCCTAACATGTACTTACTTTCTGTTAAATTACTAAACAGTGTTTAGGAGGGAAAAAGTCTGGGTGTAATGTGAGCTAAATAATTAAGAGTTTTTTATATGGTGCAAAAAATTAGGGGTATCGGGTGCAATTTAGAAAAAAACACAGGAAATGCAAGTGTAATTTACTCTAGATTATTAACTAATGGTTGAGATTATTAGAGATATTAAATTAATTATAAATAAAATAAAAAATTATTAATCATTAGAAAATTTAATAAAATATTATTAATCCACTTGTGATGTTACTCTTAGTGGAATAGCATGAAGCAGTGGAGGTAGAAAAGGTGATTGCGAAGAAGAGGAGGAATACATTATTTTGGAAACTTAGGATTAATAATTTTTATTTTTATTTTTAATAACTAATGAATTTGATTAATTTATAATTAACTTAATAACTATTTATCAGGAGGACCAAAATTACCAATTTATAAGATTAGGGGTATCAAATGTTACAATTAAAATCGAGATAACCAAAATCATGAATTTGAAAAACTAAGGAACCAAAATCACAATTTTATCTTTTAACTTTTGATATCTTAATCAATAACTATATCTCACTTTAATTAACATTTAAATTAAATCTCTTTAAATCCATCTTTATGTCAGATTTTATTTCTATTTGTCAAATTTTAAATCATAGGCTTCTCACCCTTGTGAGGAATATAATGACATAAGTATCCAATCACAAGCAGGAGTTCAAGATCCAATCCATTATATATACATTTTACATATGTTCATAGATCAATCAAATATAAGGATTGAGACATACATATATGTAAGTTTAGAATGTTATCTTTTGATTTACTTTTCTAGGTTATGCTTTCAATCCAATTGGCACAATCATATTTTCTTACGAAATTTAGAATTATATACTTAATTATATCCTAAACTTGGTAAATAAAAGATTAATATAATAATGTAAAACTATGTTATATTCACATGAATGAAAATGTCTATTTAGTGAGAAAATTTTTATTCGATTTTCATCATGTGAAAAAAAAAAGAATTGATTAACGATCAGTGGCGGACGTATATGGGGGCCTGGTGGGGCCCAGGCCCCCCCAAAAATAAAAAATTCTAAAATTCACTTTTATTAAAAAAAAATTATAATTATGGGCCCCACCATGTATGGCTTTTCATCTCCCAAAAATAACAGTACTTTCATTTATTTTTAATATCTTTTTTCCAAATATAGCAGTACTTTCATTTATTTTCAATATCCTTTTTCAAAAAGTTTTATCTTACTACCTCCTCCTGCACTGTTAGCTCTCGGTGCTTTTTCTGGGCTGCTGCTACAGTATTACGTCACATGACTCACATCCTGCACTAGTACTGCTGCACTTATTTCAGGTTCTTACTCATGCTTTTCTTATTTGGATTCATTCAACATGTTTTCACTTTTTAGTAGCCAAGCCAATTCAATTTCTTTTTTTACTCTGTGTTATATAAAATGATTCATGAAGGATTAATTGAAGGTCACATTTCTTTCTTCTTTTCACCAGAGAATTGAAGTACACATTTTATTGGCCTCTTTTTTTTTTATAAAAAATAAAAGTGTTGTAGAACATATATATTTCTGATTTATTCTTATAAAAACTACATAAAAATGATATAATATTGTTATTTCAATTTTAAAAGTGTTATAGAACATATATATTTCTC
>CM023949.1:18333318-18381729 GCA_013407115.1 Glycine latifolia | reverse complement strand
GTTTATTCTTATAAAAACTACATAAAAATGATATAATATTGTTATTTCAATTTTAAAAGTGTTGTAGTCGTAGAACATATATATTTCTTGTTTATTCTTATAAAAACTACATAAAAATGATATAATATTGTTATTTCAATTTTTAATTACACAAATTTTAATTAAGTGTATGAAATATATTGTAGAATGAAGAGACAAAATAGGGACATTACAAGTTTCTTCAAAAAGAAAATAAACAGAGAAAGTGGAGAAAGCTCTAATTTTGATCACCACCAACCTCGAGCAAGCACTCCAAATTCTCCTTCGATTGTGAACACTCCTCCACCTCAAGCACCTGGAAATAATCCTCAAAGTGATGGAGGTGAAACAATTGGAGTTAGTTCGACTCTAGTTGATAATGAAGCATCATTTGATGATGAGGAAAGACTAAGAACAATTGATGTTGTTAATCTTCCTCAAGACCCCGGAAAAAGGAAAAGGATAAGTGCTTTCCATCCTGATGACAGAGATATCGTAAGGAGAACATATCTTCAAAGAAAACTTTGTCAACCAAAGGATTACGAGTTTCCCCAAAGATTGTGCGGAACAAAAGAACGTCGATTTAACCCTGAATGGTTCAAAAAACATAAATCTTGGCTTGAGTATAGTGTGGAAAAGGACGCAGTATTTTGTTTTCCTTGCTATTTATTCAAGAGTGATAATGCTCCCGGGGGAGATGCTTTTGTTGGTATTGGATTTAGGTCATGGAATAAAACTGAAATGTATCAGAAGCATGTTGGTGGACATATGAGTGCTCATAGTCAAGCTGTGAGAAGTCTTGAAGACTTTAAAAATCAAAAGGGTTCTCTTCCATCTTTTTTGAACAAACAATCTAAGCAAATTATCAGCAACTATAAAAGGCGACTACTAGCTTCTATTAAAAGCTTAAGGTGGCTTTTACTTCAAGGGCTTCCGGTGCGTGGTCATCATGAAGGGGAAGATTCATTAAATAGGGGAAATTTTATTGAACTCTTAAAGTTTTATGCTATGGATAATCTTGATGTTCAAAAGGTTATCTTGGAAAATGCCCCTCAAAATTGTCAATTAATATCTCCTAAAATTCAAAAAGATATCATTAATGCTTGTGCAAAAGAGACAACCAAAGCATTGTTAGAAGAACTTGATGATGGTTTTTTTTGCTATTCTTGCTGATGAGTCTGCAGATATCTCTGATAAAGAGCAAATGGCTCTTTGCTTGAGGTATGTCAACAAAAGAGGAGAGGTGACAGAACGCTTTCTTGGGCTTGTGCATGTCGCCAACACCACTGCTTTGACACTTAAAGGAGCAATTGAGTCATTGCTTATGGAGCACTCTCTTATTTTTTCTTCAGTTCGAGGGCAAGGTTACGATGGTGCTAGTAATATGCAAGGTGCAATTAATGGCCTTAAAACTTTAGTTTTGAATGAGTCATCATCTGCTTATTATGTGCATTGTTTTGCTCATCAATTGCAATTAACACTTGTTGCCGTTGCTAAAAAAAATGCTGATTGTGGATGGCTATTTGTTGATGTACTTGCACCTTTGTTGAATTTTGTGGGAGGTTCACCTAAGAGGAAAGAATTTCTTCAACAAAAAACAAGCTGAAGATGTTGTTAACGCATTGTCTTCGGGTGAACTTGAATCTGGAACTGGCTTAAATCAAAAGCTTAGCTTAAGTAGGCCTGGTGACACACGTTGGGGATCTCATTTCAAAACTATTTTGAATGTGATTAATTTGTATCCTACAATTCTGAAGTCACTTGATGCCATTGGGGAAGTTTCTGATAGTGTCGACAAGAATAGAGCCGAGTCACTTACACACTTGTTAATGTCATTTGACTTTGCTTTTTTAGCACATTTAATGGTGGACATATTTGGGATTACAAATGAATTGAATTTGGCTCTACAAAGAGGTGACCAAGATGTTGTAAATGCAATATCAATGGTTGATGTCGCTAAGATGAACTTGCAACATATGAGAGAAAATGGGTGGGAATCTTTGATTGATAAGGTCATTTCATTTATGCTTAAGCATGACATGGAAAGTGAGATCCCTAATATGGATGAAAAATATATTGTGCCCGGGAGAAGGAAATTTCGTGGTAGTGCACAACCGCCAACAAACTTTCACCACTTCCGAGTTGAAGTTTTTTAAGTGTCATTGATCTACAATTGCAAGAATTGGAAAGTCGATTTGATGAAAAAAGTAAGGAATTACTCATTTGTATGTCTTCCTTTAATCCCGCTAATCGGTTTTCTTCCTTTGATGTTGGCAAATTAGTTCGACTTGCTGAATTTTATCCTCATGAATTTCCCAGCACTGAAATGCTTTTCTTGGAACATTCACTTCGGAATTTCATTGTAGATGTTCAAAATGATGATAGATTTTCAGATGTTAAGAACCTTAATGAGCTTTCAGTGAAACTTGTTGAGACTCAAAAGCATGTAACTCATTCAAGGGTTTACTTGCTCCTAAAGTTAGCACTGATTCTTCCGGTGACAACGGCAAGTGTGGAGAGAGCATTCTCAAAAATGACTCTAATAAAGAGTAAGTTGCGTAGTACTATGGGAGATCAATTGCTAAATGATTGTTTAGTTACTAATATAGAGAAAGATTTGTTTTTGAAAGTTAACATTGATGACATTGTAAACCGTTTCCAAAATATGAGAACTCGACGGGAACAATTGTAAAAAGTTTAGTTTTTTTTTTTTGAGATTTTTCATGATAAATAAAATTTTGAGTGCATGGTTTATTATATTGTGATAAAAAAAATTTACTTTATTATTATTGTATGTTCTTTTCGATGTTCAATGCCCCCCTTGCTCAAAATCCTGGGTCCGCCACTGTTAACGATAGTCACACATTACGAGTAAGATTAATTTGTGAACCAATGGATTAAAGCTCTAGAAAAAAATATATCCTTGGTTTTAATAATTTGTATAATTTTTTTTCTTTTGATAAGGGGGAATGGAAAGGAAACGGGCCCATATCTTTATAATTTATATTCCATATAGGCTAAACTTCAAAAAAGAAAAAGAAGGTGTGGGATATTATTTGGCACAGGATCCCACCCCCAGGGATTAGAAAGAACCTGGGGAAAGCATTCTTGTTCTCTATCTGGCCAGTGCATGGCTTCGTTTTTCTTATCAACGAAGAAAGAATGAATTAGTCGCATTGTGGGCGCAGTGCGTTCTTTAGGATATGTGTCGAGTCCAGTTTCACGATTCCATTTTTTGTGGTGTGCAATACAAATCTTCACAAATGATGACAATATTAATTAATCTCCATGGAACACATCAAGGGTGTGTTCAGTTGTATGGAAAAAAAAATGAGACAAAAGTTTTAAAATTCGGATATAGGTCTTATATTTTTATATTGTACTTTAACTTAAAAAATTTATTTCAATTCTATTTCTTTTAATTTTTCATTCCATCGAATGGTATCTAAGATAAGGATATATAAAACTAAAATACAATTTTATTTGATTATTTGTAGGCTAATATTGATTATTTTCCATTTCAAGCTTAAAACTAATGCTTCTCCCCAAGCTTAAAAAAATTAAAATAACCCTTAATTTTTTTTATCTTACTTTCAATTAAATGTATATCCATTGCTTTTATGGAAAAAGAGACAAAATAATCTTCACTTTTGGGCTTGACGAGATAATTAAATGGAAAAAGTTGGGAAGCATTGGGCTTAAAAGTTTTAAGTAATTGATAGGTTAAATTAGATTTTTACTTCTTTAATTTATTATTTATGTTGGATTTGGTCTTTTAATTTTGTTGAATTTAATTTAATTTTATTATCTAAATTGAATCAATGATGTTAACAAATATATTTTATGATGATTTAAAATTGTTATTAAATAATTTTAAATTACTAAAAAATACACATTTTTTAACATCTTCATAATAACTATCTACAACAGGATCAATTTAAATTGATTTTAAAAATTAAATAATAAATTAACGAATTAAAATATTAATTTAACTTAATTGATAATGTAAGACAAGTTTAATGATTTTTTTGAAGATCATACAGTCATCCGATGGTTGTAACTATCTATAATATTTTTACGCTACTACTAATTATATAGCACAATTGTGGAGACTAATTTCGTGTCATATCTATTGAGAATACCTCTCATTATATGAATGTAAAACCTATAATATTAAAAGTTAGTTAAGACTTAAGAGTCACATGACTATTTTAAAAAAACATATATATATATATATATATATATATATATATATATTAATTTTAATCATTAAATATGATATGAAAATTTATATTTAGTATTCTTATTTTCCATAATAGTTCTTACATGATACATTTTTGATATATCATATTTTTTTGGTGAATTCATGTTATATCATTTAATTATTACTA
Organism: Glycine latifolia; assembly: GCA_013407115.1. Taxonomy (NCBI): domain Eukaryota; kingdom Viridiplantae; phylum Streptophyta; class Magnoliopsida; order Fabales; family Fabaceae; genus Glycine; species Glycine latifolia. The sequence goes on along the minus strand of CM023949.1, from coordinate 18,377,320 downwards.
TATATTATATTAAGATTAATATTTCAAATTGTGTATTTTATTATGAATTTGACATGTTTTACTTCTTCTTTGAATATAGATCAACCTAAGATTTCTAACTAAATACATAATTTAGACTATTTTTATCTTATCGTAACTTTTTTTAACAAATTCTATTATCGTAACAAAGAGTTCTAACCTAACTCTCCCTTCCAAAGTGTGTTTATACATATGCGTAATGTGAGTGTGAGAGGAATTAATTTTTGTCATATAAACATATATAATCACTTCTCCTCATTACTAATAAACTCCCCCCCCCCCCCCCCCCCCTAAAATACCCTTGTAAATGCCCACTCCTTCTTCATCAGTTTCTCCCTCACATTCTTCATCAGTTTCTCCCTCACATTCTTCATCAGTAAAACACATGTATAAATGTGTGTTTATACATGTGCGTAATGCGAGTGTGAGGAATTATTTTTTGTCATATAAACATATATAATCACTTATCCTATTTACTAATACACTCTCTTTTTTATTTTCCTTAAATACCCTTGTAAATGCACAATGCTCCTCCCTCATGTTCTTCAAGAAAACACACACTCCCCTTATATGCAAATTTAGCAATTGCATCATAACCTCAACAAAAGTCTTTATATTTGAGTTTTATTCTCTCTATCTCACTCAATACTTATAACATTTTTTGTCTAATCGTCATTGATCATTCCAAACCCTTCTCTTTTCAATTTACCTTTTCCCCTAATTTGGAACATCTTTTTCTTTCTTTTTTTTTCCCTCGAATAAATAATTATGTGGTTTGATTAATAACTAGTAAATTTGTAGTTGCAGATATGTAGTTAGAGGGTTCTTGATTTCTTTTGGAATATCCATGAAGCTTCTAGCACACCTTAGTTGTATGGCCAGGTTTGTCACAATATTGACAAAACATCTTCTTTGTGGAGTTGGAGGATGATCCATGATTTGGATTGTAGGACTTTTTGTGGTAAGGTTGCTTACCCTTGTGTGTTGCATGAGAAGTGGCAATAAATGAGGTATCATTGTTGTTGTCATCCCTATTAAAATAACTCTCAACTTGAAGAGAAAATCATGAAGCTCTTCAAAGTCAATCATTTTTCACGAGTGCAAAGAGCTGTAGAAACCTCCTTGTACTCAGCACCTAGCCCATTTAGGGTGTGAATGACAAGGTCTACATCATCCAATGGAGCATTGATGATGGATAATTCATCAGCCAAAGATTTTATTCCATGGAGATAAATCAGTCATGGATCGACCTTTCATATACATGATTTTGGCACGGGTCTTGTTGGCATACCTTTTGTTGAGAGTGTCACATGCCTGCTTGGAAGTTTGGACATTCCCAAGCAATGTGGTCACAGTTTGATCAACGAATGAGACGATGGCATGAAGGATTAGTTGATCCTGGCGCTTCCAATATTGGAAGTCATGATGGTTGGAGGCTGGGCACTAATCTGTGTCGTCAACATAGCCAATTAGGTCAAAGACTACTATGAGGGCATTGAGTTGGACTTTCCAAGCAGGATAATTCGTGTCATTTATTTTGGCAGAGGACTGATCATTTAGTACTACAACCAATTGAGAGTCATTAACTTGGATAGATCTAGGTAAGGAATACATGGTTTACATGATCAATATGGTTGATGTTAAGTTAAACTTCTGATACCATATAGTAGTATAGAGAGGATGAATGAATCTGATTTATTCAACTAGGGAGCGTACTCCATTATTGATGGATTTTACAATTGAATAATAATAGGAAGATATTATTAACATAATAAGGTAGAGCTTATCCAATCCTGCATAATAATAGGAAGATATTATTAATAGACTAAGTTAGAGCTCATCTAATAGGATTCTAGGCACACAAGGAAAAATGTTACGCGTATGATGTATGAATATCCAATTTTATTTGGATGCAAATTTATTTTTGAAAATAGTGGAAATAAACAATTACAAAAGGCTAACAATCTCTAAGCTGAAATCAGAAGAAATTGTGAGCACTTAGTTACTGGATTAAGTTATTTTTGGCTATTTAAACTGTAACGATCCGCCTCGCGCTACGATATCACTACTCTAAACGTGTAATTTTAATTTTTAATGAAAACTCCATTAATTTGATTATGAAAATGAGAGTAAAATTTTCACAATACTACACTCATTAGACAACACACAAATGCATATATATATATATATATATATATATATATATATATAAATTGAACCATTGTATGTCCTTCACATGTCAGAACATAGTTTAGTTTTTACATGTATCTAAGCCTGGAATTTGCATGCCCAACAAAAACAATCAAGAAACCAACTAAGAAAGAATTGATAACAAAACACAACTCTTTTCTAAAATGAATTCCAACGTTATCAAGTCGGCGTGACGGCTTCAACAAAAAGGATTTCCCTCCAACGTCACCTACTGCTGCTCATCTGCTCCCAAGAATGAAGGTTCGCGATCATCATAGGTACCAACCACATGGTACAAAATTGCAAGGGTGAGTTTATTATACAAGATTAACAAATACCGGATGACAATGATTAACAAGAAATTAATAATAATAATAATAACCACAATCACTCTTAATAATCAATCAGTTCAACTGTACGCTCAACCAAGTAGTCATCAACTTTTTTCACAATTGATGCATGCACCTGACTCAACTCTCAAATGCAATGTGGTACCATTAGTCAGGAAATAGCCTAAGCGTGCCCACATGACACTCTCACTTAGGAAAATGATTCAGTAGTTCGTCGGGGTCACCCTGTCGTGCACTGACCACTCCCTCTCCATGGTGATTAGCCTGAGTCACAAGGGAGTTCCAAACTGAGTGACATGTCCCCATGTACTCGCTTTTTATCCTCAGAAAAACCATAGGTACGTACTGCCTTCATTCTATTTTCGTGCAATTATGAAGTATGAAACATGGGCTCATCAATGCACTGATCATGGATAGTTAAAAATTCTAAGCAACCCCTTTCCCTCTCTAGGGTTGCTTAAAATTCTTAAACTCATCATCTTCTCTCCCAGGGATATCCAACAAGTCACTGCACCCCCATGTACAAACACAACATACATCCATCACAATGACATCATCAGCATCAACATCATCTCTCATCTATGTCATCATCAACATCAATATCATCTCAATCTCAATATCATCAATATCATTTCATTTGAATATCATCATCATAAACATCAATATCATCTCATATTAATATAATCATCAACATCATCTCTCATTAATATAATCATCAACATAATCTCATTTCAATATCATTAACATCACAAGCATTCTCATTCCACATATATACATATGACACATGCCTAAGATTCACATTCCCCAGGTCTCCAGACAACACAAATCTCATACATTCACAATCCATAATACCACGAGATTGATATTTTAGGAAAACTATAAATTAAAGAGGAGAACTATAATATACAAAACAAACTCATGTTCATTTAAAATTTAATAAAGAAGTAAATAGGAGAATAAATTTATAAAATTTTGGGTAAAGTCTCTTCTATTATTAAGACTTCTTCCAAAAAATCTAATAATTACAACAACAACATCATTCACAATTTCATTCATCAATAATAAATATATCACATCTCATTAGTTTAAAACACAATTTTTCTTGAAAATCAGCACACAATAGGGATAAACATACATCCCCATAATTGGGTTCCCTGACCCCAATTATGGTATCAAAAGCTGTAAATAAATAATAAACTCTCATCACCTATCTATATCTCTCAAGTTCACGTGCTTTGGTCCAAACACAGAGCTCTATATACCAAATCAAAGATAATTCAGTATAGATTTTGAAGACAAGGTTAATATTAACATTCGGGGTCAAATACCTACTCAAATTTAAAAGGGGCTAAAATGATGTTTTGGAAGTCTATATCAAAATGACATCATTTTGAAATTCCGATCACACCAATGTGACCGGGGCTCAATGAAGTTCACAAAAATTACATCAAAGGAAGTGTAAAAGCACTTAATAACAGTACCCAAATCACAAGAGATACTAAGAGAGACTTAAACTAACTAGGAAAAGACAAGGAAACCATGATTATCTTGAAGAAACCAAGAAATGAGGATTGGAGGCTCCGTTCTTTACCGAATCCTTGAGTTTTTGAAGATTCTGCTTTGATTAAAGTGTTCCTCTTTGTGCGATGATCCGACGGCAAGTGGCGATAGCTCGTGGCGGTCACTGGTGGCTGTAGGTGGTGGAAGAGAAGATTCTAAGGTTTAGGTGAGAGTTTAGAGAGAGAGAGAAGTGAAAAACTCATTTTTTTGGCATTACTGAACGTATTTATAAGCTGCAAATCTCTGCTCGCTCAACGTAATTTCCTCTCTGTCTGGAATTGCGCTCAGCGGGACATCAAAATTGTTATTTTGCAAATCGCAACAGTCAAAACATGAAGAGATTGGTTGTGAATCTACTGTCAAAATTTGAAGACGATCTAACGGTTAAGGAGTATGAGATTGTAGTTTTACTAACACAGGTTTTAGGTCAAACTATTAATTACATATTTCAAACATAGATCAAACAAACTTCACATAACCTAAAATCCACACCAAGCAGTAGCACAAGGATAGTTTACACAACACTTCAACTAATCTAAAATAATAAAATAATCAAATAACACAAGAAATACATCAAAGATATATTTTCAGTTATCGAAATTTCAGGGTGTTACATAAACAACCCAACACATAGAAAAGGGGGAGAAGAAAAGGAAGATACAAAAAAAAGTCTTTCTCGGCATCTTGCTCTTGCACACAGTTCATTCTGATACTAAAAGGTTATACTTGCACGAGAAGACTATTGGAGGAGTACCTTGGCTTTCTATTATGACAATTGTCTTCAAAAGTGGGCTCAATAGTCCATCATTTTTTTAGGCTTTTAGTTCTTGCACCCCCAAAGGACCCAAACTGACAGAAACACCCACCATTGTTGTAACCACGTTACACCATTGAAAAACCACCCTAATGCAGGAAAGAAAGCACAAAGTTGCAAATGTAGTTGGGAACCAAAGAGATATATAAAAATTGTCCTATTTCGTAAGGGCCTTTTATGGAATACACTTATTTGAATAGAAGTGCGCAAGGTAGTCAAAATCGCGAGTTGAAGTGTAAGATCGTACACTTTTATGATCTTCTACACCCTCTTCGAGTCATTTTAGCCAGATTGTGCTGGTTTGCAGTTCAAGATCAAAGATCGCAGCGATGTGACACTCTTTCATGTGCTCATGTTTGGTTGTTCATGAGTTGGGTTGGTGATTTAATATACTAATCTATATGTGTTGTGGCCCAAAAAATCCCAGCAACCCACGCTCTTTTTAGTCTTTCTCCTTCTTTTCCAAGGGTGAAGTTTTTACCTTAAAACAAAAAATTACTACCCCTTTTTTGCTTCTAAAATGAAAACTACTCTTTTACCACCCAACTTATTAAATCCCTAATTAGCTCTTTCCATTATCATAAGCAACCCAACATAATTGAACCACTTTATTAAAGTGTATTTCTTGAAATAAGTGCTTATTTTAATAAAATAAATAATTTTATATTTTTTTAGTGTATTTGTCTAATGTGTTTCTTATTAAAAAATCAATTTTTTATATAAAAAATAAATCCTATTTATTTTTTAAAAAAACACATAAAAAACATTTTTTTTAATTTGAACAAACTCTGACCATTTTGACCTCCAGTTAAGGGAAAAAAAAAGATCAGGATAAACACTTCAATAGCCAAGACAGAAATACAATGCCTCTAACTAATTAGACAAGAGTGTACAATGGCGGTGCTATTTATTTCCTCCTTTGTTTGAATCATCCATTCCATCATCACCTACTTACACAACAAAATAGTAATTAACAACAATTTGTGTGTCTGTGCTGATTGAATGAACAAGAAATTATGCCATTCACTTTGACCACCCTTCCAACGCCCAATGTGTCTGTGACGTCCTTCACCCGACGCACCGTCTCCAACTCCAAACCAACCCTTTCATGCTCCCTCTCTTCCCACGCTTTTAAGGTCTCTCTCTCTCTCCCTCTTTCTTTTTTTCTTTTCTTGCTTCAAAAAACTAAAAGTGTGTTATGTTATTGTTTCAGAGAGAGTACACGAGCGTGATGATAGTGCCGACGGGGATTGGCGCCGCTATTGGAGGATATGCCGGTGACGCTTTGCCTGTGGCTCGCGCACTCTCCTCCGTCGTTGATTGCCTTATCTCTCACCCTAACGTAATTAATTACCCATTTCCTCTCTCTTATTTACCACTTCTCTAAATATTATCCCTTTGTTTGCATTTCTTTTTTCATGGTTATGAAATGCAAGACACTAACTTCTAGTTTGTTTTACTGGCTCACCTGAAGAAGTTGTTGTAAACAAATTTTATTTATTAGTTTTCATTGTTTTTTAAAAGTATTTTTAGGAGTAGATTTTTTAAAACGTTAGTTTTTATTTTTATTTTAATATATTTATCAATTTTTTAAATTATCTTATCTAAATAAATCATGATTTTGTTTTATATAATTTTATATTTTTTAACTACTTTAACAAGTTGTATCAAACACATATAATTTAATAAGTTAATTTTTAATTTTTTAGTTAGTTTTATCAAGTTATATCTTCTTTGCTTAAAAAAATAGCCTATATCTTAAAAAATTAGGATTTGTCGACGTAAAATATTCTGCTGGTTGTTTTTTTTGTCACAAAATAGCTGAGTGAGTGTCTGTCTCTCTTTACTTGTTAAAAGTTAAGAGAAAAATATATAAAAAAAAATTGTGTTGTATTAATTATTTCTAAATTTTGTAACCAGTACTCATAGCTAGTTTTGTTTTGTTTTGTTTTTTTTCCCTTTCTGTATAGGTGAGGAAAGGTATCGTAGGTTCAATTGTTGCTGAATTTATTCATATATTTCAATTACTTCAACCTCAAATAATTGACAACATTTTTTTTTACAAAATAATTGACAACATATTTGATTAGTATTTCCTCTTTTCCTAATTATTAGACTCTTTCAACTAATTTATGTTTTTTTTTAAAAATAGTTAATTTAGTTAATCATATTAAAGTCAATTATTTGTATTATCATTTCAAAATTATTCTTTTCTTTTCTCTATTCACTTAATTGTTTCTCATTAATGCCTGGAGAGAATAATTAAATAAGAGTATGTAAAAAAAATTAATGCATTTAAAAATTAGAAAAGAGTCTTATAAAAAGGATAAACAAATTTCTGAAAAAGATATTATAATTAGAGACAGACGGAGTATAATATTAGAGTTTAATTTTTATGCATTATCAGAATATAATCAATAAATCAATGATCATCTTAAGCATGATATTTAAAATAGTAGTTATTATAGAATACAATAAACTTATAAATAAATAACACTGCAATTTTTTCTTACTATGTGAATACATTATCATTAAATTAATAAAATTATCTTTAACCTTCTTTTTTACATTTTTTTTCCTATACAATTATTTCAAAAGTATTATGCAAAATCAAAACGGACAACAAAATTCCGTCTCACTTTAACTATACAAAAACATTTTATATGACTCATGACTTGATTCTGCAATTCCTAGAGAGATTTTATGCTAAGTGCTTAGTTCTTGGAATCTTAGACCTGCTTGTCTTTTTTTATTTGTATAGTTTAATTGTGTTTTAGCATTGTTCGTTAGCCCTTGAATGTGTGTGACCTACATTATTATTAGAACAAATTACACTCACACCCCCTTGTGTTTTGCTCAAATTTCACCTGATACCTCTCCCTTTTTTCACATTACTTTTACCCCCTCTATTCACGTAGTTAACTAAACGTCAATTGAAGTATGTAAGCAGACGAAATTGTCTTTACAGTTTAACTGTAAAACCCAAATTATCCTCTCTTAATTAGTTTCAGAATTTATGGTTCTGTTCCTTTTCATCGTTCGCGAGTGTTGTTCATCCTCTTGTTGGCGAGTTCTTCTCCAGCGTCTAGGTGGTGCGAGTTTCTCTTCACCGTTCGCAAGTTCTTCATCGTTCATCTTCCAGTTCGCGAGTTGTCCATTGTTCTTCTTCCAGTTCGCGTCATTCACAAGCGTCTCTGTTTGTCTTCCTCCTTGACATTCATAAGCGCTCTTTTTCTTTTCATGTTCCACGATTTTACTTTTTAAGATTATTTATTTAATTTTGATTGTTTATGGTTGCCTATTTTGAAAGGGATTTCAATGGGGGACCATTTTGGAACCACTTATGATTTTTAAAATCATTTGTTTATTATTGTTGATTAAAATGATGTTGATGTTTAGGACCACAAGAAACACAATAGATGAATTGGTTGTTTATATGATGTTTGGGAACACAAGAATACAATGGATGAATTGGAATACATGGGTCCTTAACCATGTCACCCTTTTACGGACCACGTTACGGACCAATGGAGCGAACTAAGTGAGATATGCAAATGTTGATCTTGATAAGTTTGGAATATTCGACGCACATGACTGTGTGAACAACATTGCTAATGACTAATACTTGTCGCCATGTTACCCTTTTATTTTGTGGTTTCATTATACTGCTAGTGGTAAAATTCTTCCCCTTAAGACTGATCATGATGTGCTAAAAATGTTTGCTGAGAATCAAAATTCAATTTATATTCATATGTATGTTAATAGAACAAATGATAAGTTTTGAAACCTACCTGTAATAGAAAATGTGAATAAAGCTGTGAGTGAAAATGTGAATAAAGCTGTGAGTGAAAATGTGGATGAATGTATGATTGAACCTGTGAATGGATGTATGAATGAAAAATTGAAGAATAAGAAGGAAGGGTGTTAACACTGCGTACCAACAAGGTGGGTTAATGTTCAACAAAAAGTGAGTTACATCAAATTATAGAAAAAACAAAAAGAAACAAGAGTCTTAAAATATTTTCAAGTTGAGAGGAAGAAGATGAGGGTATTTTAGACATAAAATTTCATTAAAAGTCATGTGACCAACATGTGTCTAAAACGGTGTTTAGGACGGAGGGGGTTTAGGTGTAATGTGAGTTAAATAATTAAGGATTTTTTTGTAGGGTGCAAAAAGAGAGGGGTATCGGATGAAATTTGAGCAAAACACAGGGGATGCGAATGTAATTTACTCTTATTATTAATATGTAATCTGAGGGTATCCACCTCTATAGCGTCTATTCACGTAGTATGATGATAGACTGCTTGTTTGTTTTTACACAGCAGACAACATTGCTGTTTGAAGTTTGAACATTCATGTATCAATAAATTAGATTTTATCTCATTTTAAATCATTTTCACATGCTACTTAATTTCTCGACTTGCACATGCTACTGAATTTCACCACTATGGTTGTCTTGAATGATAATGTTGAAGAAATAAGCATTCAAATTTTGTAGGTGCTTAATGCAGCAATGCTATACTGGCCAATGCCTAATGCATTATATGTTGAAGGTTTTGCTCTTGACCGTTTTGCAGAAGGGTTATGGGCATTACAGCCTGTTCACCAAAACAGGGTATGACTAAATATATATATATATATATTTTCTGATTTCTGAATGTGCTGCATCAATTACAAGTTTATGCCATGCAGTGCATGTTGCAACTTATATGTTGCTTTCTTAGTCATGCTATTTCTTTCCACTTCAAATTATGTACCAAGTTTTATCGTGTAAAACAGGTGGGCTTAGTTCTTGATGCAGGAATAGAGGATGAGCTCCGGATTCGACAGTTACAGGTAGCTGATGCTGCAAGGGCTTCCCTTGGATTGCCTGTTGTGGAATACATTGTCACAGACATCCCGCTGAAGGTATCTAGCATGATCTTATTTTAACAAGCATTATAAACTGTAAACCATCCATTAACCAATCCAAATTGCGTTGTATGATCCATGTAGTTGATCTCACCTAGTGAGATAAGACTGTTGTTCTAATGAAATGTAAACCATCATATATTTTCTGCCAATTTTAGTTTCACTAGACATACCTTTGCTTATCAAGTCTCACAGTTTGGACTGACTGACTGAGTGACATATAATTTGGTTCTTCAGCAAAAGTTCGAAAGGAAGATTTACAGCTTGAGATGTGAATGCTATTGATCTCACTTTAGGGGAGCATCTTGAAGTTATATAAAGCATGTGATGTCTCATAAAAAAAAGTTTACTATTTTGCTTGTTTTTTTGTTTTATTTTAATTTAATCAAATTTGTCATTGTTATAATTTCTTATTTTTCATCCGGCCAGGGTGAAAATTTTGCATGAATTCTTACTTGTTAGTAGAATAAACCATATGCAAATTGAAGTAAATAGGATTTTTAGTTATAGATACTTAACAAGATATGCTATGTTGAGCACTAGAAAAAAAAATGGAGAGTTTTAACTGGATGAAACCATGCCAGGTTATCTTATTGTTGTGTTTTCTTTCATTTTCTCTAAAAAAACATTTTGTCTAATTAAAATTGGATTAACTTTTTTCTCATTTCAGAATGTCTTAAAAGGTATATATAATTTATTGTTGCCTCTCCGACTTGGTTATTTTTAAAAGCTGGATATAGGAAGCTCTATGCATGTCTACCCTATAATTTCAGGCATCTATTTTCATGATCTGAAGCAATTTAAAATGCCTAGCCAAAGCCAGAATGAGCTTACCATCCAATGTAATACCAGAGTTTGACTTGCATCAAATCTTATAGGTAGAGAAGTGGGTTGATCCAGAAACTGGCCAATCAACTGGGAGGATTAAGCACCCTGATTCTTTACTTAGAGCTGTGCATACTTTAGTGAGCAGGTCAAAAGTGAATGCCATTGCTGTTGTTGGACGTTTCCCAGATGATGACACTGATGATGTAGATGACTATCGGCAGGGAATGGTATGACAACAAAATCTAGAAGAATATAATTTGATTAATTGTGTAAGTTCTATTATATTAAAAGAAATCATGGATGACATTGTTCTTTCTCTTTCTCGGTTCTTCTATAGTCATCATATCTTTGATATTTGTTCATCAAATCCAACAAAGCTAACTAACTTTTGTTCCATAATTTTTCTTTTGAACTTTCCTCAGTCATACCTTTGCGTGGTCAGCAGTTCAGGAACGAGTCCTGTAGTTGGTTACTGACATTTGCTTCCTACTTTTTACATTATTCAGGGAATAGACCTATTGGCGGGAGTTGAGGCAGTTATAAGTCATCTAGTGGTGAAGGAGTTCCAAATTCCTTGTGCACATGCTCCTGCAATGTCTCCACTTCCCATGAGCCTATCTCTCAGTCCAAAATCAGCAGCTGAGGAGGTTGGTAAACTCTAAATAACAAATCATTTGACAATTGATTCAACTATATTAGAATGGGGTAGCTACCACTTTTTGAACAAAAATGTTATGTTTTAAAGTATTGTGTCAAAACAATTACATCTATCAATTATATTTTTTTATATTACTTTGAAGTTTGAACTGTCTTTTTCTCTTATCCATGCTTAGTAACCGTAGACTTACTATTTTTAATCTAAGAGTATGACATTTTGATTCTTTTGGTGACTTAGCATGTATGCCACATGTTAAATGTGCTATAGATCTGCTAAATTTTCTGAAGCTAGTATTTTGATCCATTTTTTCATTAGTTAAGAGAATATAAAATCATATATTTTAGTGTATATTTTAAACTCAAGATTTTATGTGTAGTGTAGATTTGGTAATTATGGAGTTGATAAGTTATGCCAAATCAAATAGGTATTCAAAATTTCAAGTGGATTAGGTTCTTAGTTGAGCATTAACGGGAAAACAATTTTGTTCTTCATCTATATGCCTGCACTGTGTTGATGAGATGGCAACTAAAATTCAGAAGTCTGTATCTTTAACACATCTTACTGATCCGCTGTGTATTGGTAGACCTCACACTTAGTTTGTACTTTCTGACAAGTTTCTAGAATTTTACGTTGAATATTTTTTCCTCCTGTTTCAATGATTCGTGCTTTACAAATAGGTCTATACATATATTACTGATGGCTGTTACTTAAAACTCTGAATACCGATGGAAACTTGTGGCTCTATAAAACTAATAAGAACTAACAGGTAGTTAACATAGTTCAGAATTTCTGATGTTGGTTGACTTCAAGTTGTCAGATATCATCTGATCCTTTTACCACTTACCTGATTTACTAAATTTGTTTCACATCTAGCTGTCTCAAAGTAGCATTCTGTAAAATTAAGTAAAGATGAGTATAAATTTGTTTTTTTTAACTTTTTAATATAAAAGAATTAGAAATTTGATTCTAAGAAAAGGAAAGTACACAGTTATAAATTATAAAGAAAATGAAAATCCCCTGCTTATTTTCAAAAATTGACAAAATCAACAAATAAGCCACTTCTACTATCAGCACTGTGCAGGCTTGGCTAAATGGATTAGTATTTAGACCTGATAAACAACCAATTTTTAGTTAGAAAAACCATTTAGAGTAAAGTCACTTTGAAGTTTAAACTGTTGCACTAAACTGTTCCTCATTCTTCCCCTGCCCATTTTTACTGGACTTTTTTCAATGTCATTTATTTTCTGAGGTTCGTCCATTAAATGCATGGAAATGTAACATTTCTGGAAGATGCTTTTTGACATTTCTTGTACTAAATTATTAAGAAGATTTCGTTATAAATTGGATATTTCTCATTCTCTGCATTTTAATGGGTAATAATAGTACTTGTGGATAACTTGCTCCTGTCAAATAGATTGGGTATACCTTCCTACCATGTGTGCTTGCTGGCCTGAGTAATGCTCCACAATACTTGGTCACGGACTCCAAATGCTTGGAAAAAGGTTGCATATTGGCAAGTGATGTGGATTCTGTAATCCTTCCCAAAGATGCTTGTAGAGGGGATGCATCTCTTGCTTTTGCTAGAAATAAAAACAAAAAGGTATAAATGCAAACATACTAGTTTTTTTCCTTATTTTTATTTTTGGTTTGATCAGCAAACAATTATTGCCTTATGGAATTTTAGCTTTGATCCGCAGCAAAACAAACTGTCTAACCAGAAAATTTTATGACACCGATGTTTCATTATATATGACAGTATAAGATTTTCTTGCAGCCACTTATAATTACTGTGGAAGAAAATGAAACTGTTCTTGATGACACTGCAGATAAGTTTGGTCTTGAAGTGGTACGTTATTTTTCATTTTGTACATTTGTCATTTTAGAAGATGATAAGAAAACACAGGATCTTTATCTATTTGACTCAAAATTCTGGAGAAATCAATTGGCAAAAATTCTAGATATTATATTTACAATTATGTCACAACAGACAGATAAATAGATAGTTAGAACACTAAGTAAAACATGATGTCCTTTTAGGCCATTCAAGAGCAAGTTTTGTATTGTTGATGCTTACAAGTTACAAGACAAAATTTAAATAAAACTGTAGGCACCATCTAAACATTTCCATATTTTCTATTGCAATTGAAATGAGAACATTTTGGTGGATAAAATTACCTATTTGGCAGCTGCATGTTTCGAATTATTGGGAGGCCATTGGAGTGATTGCAGCTCACAAGGCAGGGATAGATCCATTTTCACTTAGACGAGATAAAATTCACAACATTGGGTGCAGTTCTTTTATGCCTGTCAATGGTCACTCCATTCCAAGAGAAAGAGTTGGTTCATGATTAAAATTTGGTCTCGAGTCTAGACTACAGGTATCCCTTATGGGAAACAATTTTGTTTGAGTCAGTGGACTTAGCATTCACAAAGGGTTAGCCGCTAACATTCCCAATGAAGATATTTAACCATTGGAGGGAATAGTATATTTGGATTGTCTTGTAGGCTTATAGCCATACTTGTATTTGATTCTAATATATTTTTGGTATATAGAATTTTCCTATATTATGATTTTGGTCCCTATGTTTAGTTTTTAGTGCCTAGCTTTATTTCTTTTAGGATTTCATCTTATAGTTTCATTTTGTTTAAACTTTTTTGCTCCTCATATCTTGATGCTTGTCTCTTGAAGAATACATGTGGTGACATATTGCTGATTTTACAGACCAAAACGCATAATCATGTGCACACACACACATTCATAGAAAAACCATAAATGAAACTTTTGAAACATAGGATCAAATTAATCAAAATCACACACACAATAAGTGTAGAAACTATAAATCAAGCTTTTAGAATACAGGACCAAAACCAAAACCATACATAAACACACGTACCAAATTGGTTTCATGGCAGGTATATCACTCAATACAATCTGGCTTCATACCTTTGTGTGAGTCTCTAAACTGTTTAGGCTTTATTTGTTAAACCTAAATCAAAGAAAGAACTACCTTTAAACCTATATATTTTCGGGAATGAACTAAATGTTTTAACTTTTGACTATCCTCTAACACGGTGGGTCAGGTTTGTGATATATACTACTAAATTGGTTTCATACATGATAGAGGACTATCTAAGGATCAAACCAAAGGTCTAGAAGGAGAGATTGAAGCACTTCCTTTGGTGAGTTTTGAAGCACCCATGACAAGAGTTAGAACTCAAGCCCTTCAAGATCACATTAAAAGGCTTGTCTGTTGTAATAAACATGTGCTGTCTTTTTGTAATTGATTACAATGTTTCTGTAATCGATTACACAAGCTAGTGCTGGGATGCCGGGTTTTTGTAGCCGGGATGCGTAATAACCACGTGCTGTCTCTACAAGGGCAATAGCTGGGATGTCGGGCTGTGCTTAGCCGGGATGTGCATAGTTGGGTTGTGCGTAGCTGGGATGTGCGTAACCAGGTTGTACTTAGCTGGGATGTGCATAGCTGGTATGCGAGTAGCTTAGATGTGCTTAGTCAATATGTATGAGCTGACCGAGCTGTCCGAGCTGTCCGGGATGTTCGAGCTTGTTCGAGTTGTCCAGGATGTGCTTAGACAGGAGGTGCTTAGCCAAGATGTCCGGGATGTTCGAGCTTGTCCGAGTTGTCCGGAATGTGCTTAGACAATAGGTGCTTAGTCAAGATGTCTGAGTTGTTCGAGCTTGTCTGAGTTGTCCGGGATGTGTTTAGACAAGAAGTGCTTAGCCAAGATGTCTGAGCTGTTTGAGCTTGTCCGGGATGTTCAGAATGTGCGTAGACTGGATGTGCTTAGCTAAGATGTTCGAGCTGTTCGGGATGTCCAAGTTGTCCGAGATGTCTGGGATGTTCAGGATGGGCATAGTGCGTCTATGTATTTCTGTTATTTTGTATTTGGACCTTGATATTTCCGCAAATGGGCCTAAAATTATGTTTGTAGGTGTTTATTAGAGGCCTAGCCATATAAATACTCAGACTTTGCCATTTTTGGATAACTTTGATTAATAGAAATTGAGCATTTGCTTGAATGAGAGCTTAGCCTCTTGTTGGTTATTGATTGAAACCAAATTGATTCTTATCAAGGAAACTTTCCTTTGTGGCGAATCGTCCTCTAACTTATCGTTCCTTTGTGAAACGTGGTGTCATTCCTAATCATTCCTTAATCTTCTCCATTTTTCTATTTGAGTTTTAACTTTCAATTTATGAACTCTTGAAGTTTGCAATCTAGAAACGATCCTAGCCAAGCATTCATGTCTTGGAAGTCATCAATACAGGTTTAACACTTAGTACAATCTGGTTTCAGATCTTTATTTGGCTCTCTAAACTGTTTAGTGGATCCCAAGCCTCCCTGGTTTCAGAATCACATTCCATGAATCAGTGAATATAAGTCTAGACATGGTAGTGGCATTAATTAATCAATAATGAGGAGCAGAAACAGTGGAGCATGCATTAATAACTTGCCTAGAATCTAGGAAGGTTTGGTTTTGCTTCTTACTTATCTATTCGAATAGATAGAAGCAATGTGGTTTCCTATATGAAGTGTATAAGCAGTTTATCTTAAATGAAGATGGTGTGGTGGTTTCAGATATCTGTTCAATATCCTTTGGCAATCTGGTTTAGCAGGAATAATTTGATCCACAATAAACCAGCAATGAATTTCCAGCAGGTGCTATCAAAGGCCTGGAACTAAAAGCTTGGTACTGTTAATCAATGTGAGGAAAGGGAAGCTCAAGACCCATCCACATGGAGGTGCCCCGGGGTGGATTGCATTAAAAACAATTTTGATGCATCCATTAAAACACATATAGGCTCTGGTTTGGTGCTAGTGGCCAGGGATCATGAAAAAGCCGTGGGCTGGTCTAATGATAATTGAGATCTAAAAGAAATTTTTTATTTTTTAGGAATAACATGTAGGGATCATAAAAAGTAATTTTACATTTGCTAAGAAATTCACTTAAGAAACTTGCATTAGAGATGTTCTTAGGACTTCCTAGGCTTGATGTTGTTTTTCAACATATTTTTGTATTAAAATAAAGATATTTTCATTAAATGAGAAGTAAAAAAAATAATGATTTCTAATAAATTCTAACTAATAGAGTATTAGAAAAAGAGTGTAAGAAAGTGTTTTAGAAAGAGTGTCACTACTATCTCTTAAAATAATCATTTCAAAATTTAAAGTTAAGGAATCTATAATGTTGTTGATGAAAAACGCAAAAAAAATACTAAAATAAACTTTTAAAATTTGATGTATCAAAATGTAAAAATAATGAAACATAATAGATTGAAAATAATATATATATATATATATATATATATATATATATCAAAGAAATATTTGATATGTTTATCTTTTAATCATAACCTCATGGAAAAAAATTAAAGAATTTATTATTTAATTTAAAATCCAAGCCCTGGCAGTCAAATTTCAAATGAAAATACACAATTTTCATAAATATAGAATGCATGGATCAATGTTACAACATTCTTTTGCAAATGACAAGCATTATGCATTATGAAACTACTTGAATTCTAAACCATTGTTTCTAAATTACCTTTAAAACCGTCAAGAATGAATGCTTTGGTGGTTTGCTATTGGTTTTGAACTTTTTATTGCAAAAAATACCTATCTACTTTTCTCATATTTTAGGATGCTTTTTTCTTTTATTTTATTTTATGAAATGTAATGTTAAAACGTATTTTAGCATTACATTCTAGAAAATAAAATAAAAAATTGTAAAATAAAAGAAATGTAGATAGGTAGTTTCTGGAATATAAGGCTAAAATATATTTTATAAATTATTTATTTTCTGGAATGTAATGATAAGTTTAAACTATCCTTGGAAATACTAGGATAGATGTCTGGTTGTTACTATAATTTTGTTACAAAAAAATCTTTGATAAATAACATTTTTTGGTTTAATCAGAGGTATCAAGAGCTTTTTATTTGATACTCAACTAATCTTCTCTTATTAGATCGGTCCATTTTGTGGTAAAATAGTACCTCAAGTTGTGATTCCATACCCAAGACTAGGAAAATAAGGTTGAGAATTTACTTTAAGTGACATTAATTTAGTCCTAGGAAAATGAAATTATTTTTTAAAGAAAAAAGACATTGATTTGATTGTTCAATGAAAAGAAGATAAGTATCAATTTATGTTATAAACTATTGAAATTTTGCAATATTATTTTTTTAACAAGGAATTTTACATTAATTTAATCTTTCAGTAATGAGAAATGATATTAATTTAGCATGGATTTCATAGTTTGTACATAAAGACTAATTTTGATGCCACTTTATTAATTGATAATTGATATCACCTATTCTTGATATAAAAAATAATTTCAACATACCTTCCAAGGACTAACGCAGTTTTTATTCAAAGAGAAACTCTTCTACTTTCTTTCCCCCCACAGAGTTATACCTAGGAATGGAAGTAGACCAGGCACCAGTCTATTAGTTGGACCAAGAATCTGAAGGGGGGGGGGGGGGGGGAGGTTGAATAGATTCTTCAACTTTTTGAATTTTCTTGACGGAATCAATTCGAATCCCAATACTCTATTGAACAATTAAGGTTTTCCTCAAATATTTTATCAGAAGGATAATCTTGTTTAAGAAAAAAAAAACTTCTTGTTCAAAAATAGAGTTTTAATGGCCTATTCAATTACAATCACTAATACCAATTCAATTCAATAAAAAGATAAGAGATAGAGATAATCAAGACAAGGGTTTACACTAATTCAATTCTCAAGAGAACCTACATCCAGTTTGCTCTAAGAATCCTTAAAACAATCACTATAAAGAAATCACTTTACAAACACTATGCACAAGAAAATCTCTATCACAACCCTTATCCCTTGAGCCTTACAAGAGAAAACCTATAAGTTGAACCCTACAACTCAACAACCTTCTTAGTAACCCTAACAATGATATGAATCTAAGATGAAAATGTAAGAAATGGAATGAATGCACCTTGTTGTGTAGATGGAAAATCTTCAAGCTCAATCAATTGTGTTCATCTTATGATGTTGAATACAAGATCTTTCGCAAGATGATCTTCTTTGAAGAAATGTCTTTTTTAAATCCTCTATAGACTCTTTCTAACTGATATGTGAAATATTCTCTTGCAAAAGAGCAAACAAGGAAAATAACAAGATGGGTATTTATAATAAAAACATTTATAACCGCCATAATCGATTATTAAACCTTGGTAATCAATTATTTCGTTCAAATATCCCATGTTATGTATTTCCAGATCGTGGTAATCGATTACAATAAGTTGGTAATCGATTATTTCGATCACAGAGAACAATCTCCAAATTGCAATTCAATATAATTGATTATGAGTTTTTGGTAATCGATTATCTTGCTTGCAATGTGCCATATTTGCTTCTATCATGTAATTGATTACACATAAATGGTAATCAATTATTTCGTACACAAAGAGCAAATTAAGTTTTTAAGAACACTTGTAATCGACATACTCATGGTAATCAATTATGAAGCTCATAGTGACTTCTCCTGAAAACAAGCTTGGTAGTCGATTACCAAATCCTTGTAATCGATTATCCTGATGGGGTCGCCTTGTTTCAACAGAATCAAAGTCCTGGACAATGTTATAACATGTTATATTTTATTAAAAGAACTATGTAATCGATTGCACTATTTTAAACACTTGTGTTCATAAAAACTTAGTGATCTTAGCATTCTCATATGATACCAATCTAAGCATGATAACAAATAAAATAAACTAAGAGCATACATGCCTAGATCTAACACAATACAAAATGTCACATCTATGAAATATGTTTTGCATTGTAAAATTACAAAAACCAAAATCCTAAGACTAAGTCTTCAATCTTCACCATCAAGGGATTATGACTTGGCTCGTTTAAGGCCTGCTTTGACCTAGCTCATTTAGCAAAAAGATCAAGCTCAAACTTTATAATAAAACCTATTTAGTTAAATAGGTCAGACCATCGGACTTTAAAAAAGTCTATTAAGCCTAATAGACCAGTCCATTTAACAATAATATTTTATGATAAAACTATTATTATTAATATGATATATAATATTATAATTATTTCCTTTAAATTACAAAATTATTTTAGTAGTTTGCCGATTTGAATCATTTTAATCAATGCTTGAAATAAGTTAATTTGTATAAGCATAGACGGGTAGTAGGAATATAAACTCTTTGCTTTTGGTGAGATTTAAAAGACTTTGATAACATGTCATATGTAATGTTTGTAGGCAATTTTTGCCTATATCTTGTGGTTTAAAATTATCTTAATTGCTTTTAATGAAAATACCACCGACCCTAATTAGCTTGGATTAAATGTGTTGTTGGTGTTGTTGATGTTTTTAATAAAAATCTTTGATTTTGTTTAAAAATAATATTTTTTATACTTCTTAATATGAAACAAACATTTAAATGAGTTAACAAATCTAACGGATTTTTATAAGGGCTGGACTCAGACCTAAAAATAGACTTGTGAGATGTAACAGGTTCAAGTTTGAGTTATAAAAATATAAAATAGGAGGTAAAACCTGACCCAATCCAACTCATTTTCACCCCTAAACCTTTACCACCCCTTGAATGTGCAATGATTTATTTATATGGATGTTTCAAAAACTTTTTATACATAAAAAATTATTGTTTTTAATCCCTAAATTTGTTAGAATTTCTATTTTAGTACCTGAACTTGTTTATTGACGGGTCAGCATTCCTTAACTTTTTTTCATCTTAATTTTTTTTAAATAATTTTTTTTTTTTATAAATTAAGTAGCTGCTTCGTTATTTTTCTCCTGCCGTGCGACAGCTTTAGTTTCTGTTGTAGCTCAATTTCTTTTGGTTTTGATTGAGTTGTTCTTGTTGAGAAGAATACATAATTGATTGAAATAATTTTTTTTAATTTTAAAAAATACAAGCAAGATGACCTTCAGAACTGAACCAAGCTATATCTTTTATGTAGAAAGTTATATAGTTCACTAATCTATTAATAAGCACATACTGATAAAGGAAATTTTTTAGAATTATAAAGTTAAGCTTTATTTTATTTTGTCCCATGTAATATATAATTTTTAGATTCCTAACTTTTCATACTAACTACTTTTGTCTTTAAATATAAGACTATTTTTTAAAGTTTTATAAGACTTTTTTCAAGTTGTTTTTTGTATTAATTATTTTGTAACTAAAATATTCTTTATTATTTTATAATAAATGTTATATATTTAAAAGATAAATACATTATCTTTTTTATAAGGATTGAATAAAAAAAATAACACATTAATTAATTAGGTATGAAAAAAATTATGAGTTCCAATAAACTTAAGGATAATTTTAACAAAATAATACAAATTGTTAATAAATTTCATATTATTAACTATATTAACCAAGTTGTTTAACGATGTAAATTAGTTAAAAGAATCTTCTTATTTAGGAAAGGAAAAGATGGAGGATTAATATGTATTAAAATGTACCACAAACCCAAATAATATATGGATAATGTATACCCAGATATCACATACTTGGCAAGGTTGCATAGCATATGCCGAGTATTGCTACAGCCTACATGGTAACAATGACCTTAACTCCGTCAACCGCGATTTGGACTCTACAATTGCTTAAAAAAAGGGGTTGAAGAATAGCATAAACTAAGAATAACTAAAAACAACGCCACATAAAGGTACACATCACTTTTCCTCCCATCTTCGCAGCACTGACTCAGCAAAGTTCTGTTGCCTACAAATGCATGATAACCAACAAGTTAAGTAACAACATACATATAAGAAAAATTAAAAGGGTCGAATAACACATTTGACACATCAGTTCCACCAAACAACTTGTGATCAATTATACGATCCACCACACTAAGAAACCAAAATAACACAAAATTCTTAATTCCAATTATAACACCTATTATTGGACACCACAAAAATCAGGGAACTGAACTTACTTCCTTTCTCTATGCTTTGGGCTAGGACGAGAATACTTCAGATATCCATCCCAAGGAACCTTTTTAAGGCCAGCACGAACTGAGATTATGTCTCTCACCCTGCACAATTAAATAATACAAGAGACTATCTCAAGACCAAGAGAAAGCAAACAGATATCTCAGCATACAATCAGGATCAACAGTATTTACCTCTCTGCGAACTCAATGGGCGTCTCTCCTGGCTTCAAATTTTGTGGCTCCAAGTACCAAACATCACAAACAACTGCCCAAGATGTCATTAGCTGCAACAGATGCATAGTGAATGATTGCCTGCAAAAGCATGAAACGCAACATCTCTATCACAGCAATAAACACTGTTTGAGAAACATTTAGCATGAGAAGCATCTTCTTACTTTCGACTATTCCAAAAAGCATCTACAAAAATCTTATTGTACTTGATTGCAACTGGGCAAACTGTGCAGCCAAGTTCAAATGCACCCTAAACACCATTAAAAATCAGAAAGCTTCAATACAAGTTTCCAGAGTACAGGAACAGGAATAGAAGTCAGCTGGTTGAAAATAAAAGAATAAAAAATCAATTCCACAAATAAGATAGCAGAACATTAACAGCATTTTACATTGAAGCAATTGCAAATAATTCACATACCTTCTTGAACATGACTGTATAGTGATTATTTACACAAGTTCCTTCAGGAAATATGAGAAGGGGGTTGTTATCAGCTCCCTGGACATGATCCCTCAATCTGAAACATGAAAAATTGTGTAAGTAAAAAGGAATTAGATCCAAAATAGATTTTCTAACATCTTTATTTATACTCACTTCCTTGCTACTATTTCCCGATCCTTTGCCTCTGTACGGTTGAACCAGATGCATCCTAGACTCTCCAAAATGGTACTCTGCAATAATCCTGCACAATAACTATTTTTTAAAAAAAAATCATAAATAATTTTTTTCAAGATAAATTATGATATAAATTCAAGATTACCAAGCAATAAGTTTGTATAAATCATCCCTAATTGTTCTTCACTATCGCATACTCTATTCTTTCAAACAGCCATTTAGAGTTTTAGACTGCCAAACAGCAAAATATAGAATGCCTAAGAAGTAAGAATATATAACCTAAGTTTTTCTCCTTTTCTTTTTTCGCATATTTGGGTGAACTTCACATTCTCTTAGTATTTAGAATCTGTGTAATCTTCAAACACCAAAATACCAATGTTTAGAAGTTAGAACATAAAGTTTATTATGGATGATGAAGACGTAAGTTTTGTGTATCATATTTCAAATGACAGTTCTGTATGCTTACCAACCCATCCAGGATGCTTCTGCATAATAACAGCAAAAGCAGTCATCTGTTCTAAGATAATGAAATCAATCATGGAAGTATGGTTGGCTACAAAAACCTGCTCAACAAATGAAGGGAAACTCAAATTAGTAATAAATAGTATTTACTCTTTCTAGAATATGCAAATAAGGATAATACAACAACATTAAACAAACCTGCTTTGGTCTCCTGCTAGGCCTGGGTCCATGATACTTAACAACCCCAGTCCAAGATGCAACAAAGAAACTGCACATCATCTCTACCAAAGACCTCTGAAGGAAATGAACAATTTACAACACACATTGATGAATAAAAGGACAATGTGCCAAAGTTAATATTAGAAACCAAGAATTGATATGAGAAAGAAAAGAAAGAACTTTACTGAATAGTAAGAAAAGAACAGAAAATAGGAGAGAAAACTCTCCTCCAAGGGTTTCCCCTTCACAAAGAGCTAATGCTCAATTTACAATGACAACAAAAATCCTCTCTCCTATCCTTCTTCCCCCATTTATATCTAATAAATCCCTCCAACTAACTAACTAACTCATTAACAGACTAACTATCTTAACTAACTTTCCCTTCTCCCTATATCCTAACAATACACCCCTCCTAAAAATCAACCTTGTCTTCAAGGTTGAAATTTGAAAACTGGAATTGCACACTGAAACTTCCTCAAGTTTTCTTTGATTGCTGGAAGACAACTGCACCCATTGTAGTTGTACCTTAACTAGGAATGACCCACTGCCCCTGTGGAGTTCTGTGGCTCCAGTGGAGGTCGCGATGGAAGCAAATTCTGAATAACCTGGACCTCCATGTGTGGTGCGGCAATCTCTTACCATCTCTGCTCTTAAAATGTCAACAGCTACACAGGGCTCCAAATTTAGTAGTATAAATCTAGCTGCCTAGTTTCTGCCCCTCTTTTATGAAACCCATTTTGACAGCCCATTTGGGCCTGATCCACTATGTAAAAAATTGGTCACACTTTGTAGAATTCCAAAAATTCCCCTTCCTCTTTCTCATCCTTCAGAACTGAATCATTTACTCTAACAAGATGTGCCTCTTTGGTGTCCCTCCATGGGGTATCAACTGTAAACCAGTGTTGTCAATAGTGGATCGCGGAAAATTGCGCAAAGCTGAAAATCCACTATAGAATGTAGCAGATAGCGTCGTGACCAAATAGGGGAAGCCGCATAGCGGTTGAGATAGAATATATATAACAATTAAATATGTATAAAAAAGCATGTTATATGCAAATAAAAATAAGATGGACAACCATTAACATAATATTATCTCAAAAGTTAAATTGTTCAAGACAAAATATGTTCATTCTCCTCTGCCCCTTCCCCAATATAAGCAATAAAAGCTAAAAACAGCTAAAAGCTAATTAGCTAAACAAGTCCTAGTGAGGCACATAATCAAAATAAGCTTGTGACTAAGAATCAGAGGAGGGAAGGGTTGAAGGGTTTACATTGTGACTAAGAATCAGAGGGAAAAAGGGTTTACATGGTGACTATAGAATGATCCTGAAAACTGAAAAGTTGCATGAAGTAGAAGCGGAAATGCCAAGAGGTTCTAGAATGGTCCGGAAAACTGAAAAGTTGCATGAAGTAGAAGTCAAAATGCTACTGTTGGGCCTATTAGAAAAAAACCCAAGTCCATAAGTAAAAAGTAAAAAGAATAGGGTAAAAACATAAAATTTGACTCTGATGTTATAAAAACCAATAGAGTAAAATTTTAAAAACCCATGTGACTACTGCAAGTGAGTTTTAACAAAGCCAAAAACCTTGTCCGCAAGCCCAGATGCTGCCCGAATCCGCAGTCTGCACCTGACCTGGTTTCCTTTCTTTCAGAATGATGAACCAATGAACCCTATAGCGTGATAGTGCCGCGTAGCCGCTATTTGACAACACAGTTGTAAACCCGCTGGCAACTTCATACAAACTCAGGTCCGGTGGCTTCGGTGGTGGTAGGGATGAGGGTGGACACCATATAACTTGAACCATTATGACCGCCTCTGTACATCCCTTCTGCCTTGGCTCCATTGTCAATCTGTCATCCATACGCACAACAAAGTTTAATGCCAAAGGCTCACCCAAAAAGTTGACATTAAAAGATTCCAACACCAGTGATGTTCCAACCACCTTCATGATTGAATTTGGGTCCAACAATGATTTATGTTTAATCATCACAATCTTTTTATGGAAATCTAAATCTTGAAAAGAATGAGGCTTGGTTGCATCACCAGCTTCAACTTCCTTGATCAACTTTGGTATTGGGTTATCAAGAAAATTGTCTTCGCAGCACACATTCTTCACTCTGTTTTCCTTGTGTTTCTCCTCCTTGATCAAAGGATCAACTTCTTCCTCCATCATAATTTTTCCATTTGCTGTTTCTCTTGCTAATTTTGCTTCATTTTTTGTTTCTTATCCACCACAAGGTGCATGGTTCTTGATTACTGAACCTTCTTTACTTGTGTTTTCTAATTTCATGAATTGCAATGGGTCATCATCACACTCAAATCTGTTACCCTTTGAATCAGTTTCCCCTTCTATGTTTCCATCAAAGGTGGGTAGTTCTAGCTTTCTTGTCCAAGAACTAGCCACTGCTTCACTGCATTCTGACCGACTTCCCTCCGTGCTATTTCAGTCTTGCTGAGCCGAATGAGGATCAACCTCTTTGGTCAATATCTTGCATAGCATATGTTTCAGCTCTGAAGTGTTGGTCCTCTCTTTCAAGAACATTGTGGAACTCTTCCTTTTTTAGATGTGGGTTTCCTTTTCTTGCTCGACATGCACTCCAAGATCAATTCTTTGATCTGTTTCATGTCTGGCTTATTGTCCTTGATGTGGCCAATGTCACGTTGCATCTCTGTCAGTTTCTCCTGGCCAATTTCTCCAATGCTCCCCACTCGGTTTTCCATCACGAACACGAATCCAGCAGGTCGGAACAATTTGTTAGGAACCAAGAATTGAAATGAGAAAGAACTTTACTGACTAGTAAGAAAAGAACAGAAAATACCTTCAAGGGTTTTCTCCTTCACAAAGGATTTCTTCTTTCACAAAGAGCTAATGCTCAATTTACAATGACAACAAAACTCCTCTCTCCTATCCTTCTTCCCCTATTCATGTCTAATAAACCCCTCTAACTAACTAACTAACTAACTCATTAACAAACTAACTATCTTAACTAACTTTCCCTTCTCCTTATATCCTAACAGTTAATACTCAGCACAGGGAGAAAAGGGGGAGTATGTTGGAGATTATACACAATGCAAGCTATGAAAAAAACCCTCAAAATGTCAACAGAATGCCTGATTATGGGAGAAGGAAATGTCAACTATGCCCACAAAATGACTCAAGGGAAAAACAAGTTTTCAAAATGCCTCACTGTACGCCACTATAGTGTGGGAAACAACTGCTATTTTGGCTGTGATTGCGGCTGCGACAGCTGCTATTTTAAGACATCTTGCCATGCAAAATTCTGCTCTGCATCACTACAATGCTATAGGGTGCTACCAATAACTATGTATAACTTATTTTGGGAAACATTATTAGCATGTCATGTAAATTCAATATTAGTAGCACTAAATAACTAAACCAGAAATTTATTATCCTTCAAGGTAATCTGAATCAGAAAGTTAAAATGTCAAGAACTTATTTATATTTCATGCTATTCAGCAGCTGGAATGGTCATCAACTGTAGTTTTAGTAGTAAGACAGACCAATGTTAAGCAAAATATTTTAATAGAAAAAGATGGAATGAAGAATAAGTTGAGTATGCACCTCAATACTTCTCCTTAACTTGTCATGTCCTTTCAACAGGAAGTGCACCGGAATGAAGGATGAAAGAAATATTATCCATCCTATTGTTAACCCTATGACCCTGCAGTGTCAATTAGAATGGCATCACTTGGACAGAAAAAATGACTGTCAAGTAACTCATTAACTGTATCTCCTATTTAGGGAAAATATCTCCTATTTTGGGGCTGTGTATTTTTCTGTATATTTTCCTAGTTTCTTATATTAGAGATTGTATATTCTAATTTCCTAATACCAGAAATCATAAACCATCTACATATAATTAGTCATGCTGAGGAAACCTTCTCAGTATCTCAACATGGAAAGGAGTAAAGATAGGCGGAGAGACAAATACGCCAAATAGAAAAGTTGTAACTCGATGTGGTGAAAGGTGAAGTTCAAATTCCTAATAATCATATTTTACCAAGACACTGTTAATCAAATACCTAATTCTACAAGGGAATATACAAATATGATACACGGCAATAGGATTTAGGAATAAAGCTAACCTGATAGGGAACAGAATCAAGTATCGAATCACAACTCCAAAACACCACAAAGGAAACAAATAAACATTCCAATTCCATGGTTCTGGAGGATTTGACTTGAAGCATCTTGTGAATGAGTCCTGCCCAACATTAAAAGTTCTAAACCAATGAGCAAACCACCAATGTCTAGCCATGGTGCAACACACACACAAACACATATTCTATCCCTAGAATGAGCTTTTAAGATAGAAATCTGTTGATCTCAGCAATGACCTAAAACAACAAGAGAATGAAACATAAGATCTGGGAGAGAAGGATATGTGTGGAAGCAAGACACTGTTCATCTTTTAAAAGATGAT
Source organism: Glycine latifolia (assembly GCA_013407115.1). Lineage (NCBI taxonomy): Eukaryota > Viridiplantae > Streptophyta > Magnoliopsida > Fabales > Fabaceae > Glycine > Glycine latifolia. Next base: position 18,350,050 of record CM023949.1, on the reverse strand, counting down.
GCAAAACTCATTATGTTTGATATTAAGTTCTCTCTATAATATTATCAACATTATTGACTCTCTGAAAGAAAATACTAGCACATCAAAACCACAAAACAAGAAAAAAAAAACAAAAACAAACAAAAGATGAGTGCAAAAGCTTACATCTACAATAGCACCTGCAGCCTCCGACAAAGTAGGAGAAATGTTGAGCAAATCATGCCTGAAAAAGGTTTTTTCATAAATAAATAAATAAATAAATAAATAAAAATAATAATAAAAAAAAAATATATATATATATATATATATTAAAATGATGACTGATACTTCATTTTCTAGGGGAGAAAAAAACTGTTTTTTCATTTGGATCTTATATTCAATATCTGAATAACAGTACAAGGAAAAGAGAAGGCATACAGGAGAAGCTTTCCATGAGGTTCTTGTTGAATGGTGGACCCTGAAGGGAGGTAATCCTCAATGTTGGGTTGATCAAGATCCAATTCAGAACTTGAAGACTTGAGTGTCCCTGAGTTATTCATCCAAGCTGTGCAATCACTTCTTCCAGTGACTTCTCAAAGGGATAAGTGAGATTAATATAGACTTTTGATCCTGAACATTGATCCACTTTCCACTTTAGTTACTAAAGAATTAATTACTTCAATTGAATCGTCAAAAAAATTCAGAAATTTCAATCAGGTCTAATTCCAAATGGAAGCAAAAGAATTTGCTGTAAACTGTTTCCTTTTATAAAAATGATTCACATAATTAGACAGACTTGTGGGGATAAAATATCCTACAAACAGGAAATCAGGACAGAATCTGGAACATGTAACACCCTGTAAAGTTTAAGTATGTAGTTTTCATTTTCACCCATTAAAGAGGACAAGTTTCTTTTTGTGAAACTCAAAAAGAAGAAAACAAATAGCCAGGAAATTGTAGTAAGAAAATGGGTGAGTTATCATCATGTCTAGTGGTTGATTGAGTGATGACTGGTAAGAACTTTATGTCCCCTATTTCTTCCTTCTTCAATTATTCTTATTCCCTTCGCAAATTTTCTTATTCCCTTCGCAGATTTTTCACTCGCTTCAACAGAGAATCAGGCATGAACACTGAAGCTTAAAGATTGTTTCAAATATTAGAAAATTTAAATGGAAATAAGTTATAAATTAAATTATGATATTAAAGAGGACAAATTTCTTTGTGTTTGGGAGCACCTTATAGAATCAAAGGTGAAAATGAAAACTACAAGGTATTGTTTATTAATTAAAAGAGAAGATCCCTCTAACAGAAGTAATTTTCCTCAATTACAGCAGCAAAAAGCTAGAGGAATTAACCTCCACTATCCAGTATTACAAGCTCCTACTTCCTAAAATGATAAAAAATACTCAATGGTATCTCGACACTCGCCCCCTTTACCTATAAATAACAGAATGCTGTGCATGCATTCACTAACATTAACAATCAGTCAGCTCAATCCAAATGAACATGGTTGCATTAAAATATTAATTATAAAATAAATCTCACCATAAGTGATATCGATAAGAGCACGAAACATGAGTAAAACACTTACTATTAGCTCATATTAGAATATGCTACTCAATGCTGTATTTAACATTTATCATCACTTAGCTTATGTTGACTTCAATAAACCAGATGAAAAGCAAACATCAACCTAATTAAATATAAGAAAGCTACTTAAACAATATAAACTAATTAAATAGATAACATAATAGTTGTGTTCTAGAAATTTAACATTACAACTTGTTTTAGTTGTCCAAATTGAAGAGCAAGATAGCAATTGGTATCCCACAATAGAAAGATGACTTTTTTCTCTATTGACTCTGAAAATTCCATGCAACAATAAGTAAAGCAAATTCCCATTTCCCAGATTGTACAATATCTTCTACAAAGAGATAACCTATGTAGCACCAACACCGACACCGACACACGACACGTGACACGACACTACTCTCCGACACGACACTACTCTCCGACACGTCGATCTTTAAAAATTATGAATTTCGACGCATTAGAACATGTTTTAATATTAAATAATATTTTTAATTTATATAGTGTATATTTCATTCAATATTCAATAATTTAACAAAAAAAATAAACTAAACTACTAATACCCATCAATGTAACTAAATAACCCATATTATCATTAAGAGAAAGGAAAAAAACAGAATATTAAAAAGATGCAGGAAAGAAGATTAAAAAGAAAAAATAAAATAAAGATGCAACCAACAACAGCATTAATAAGGGAATTAAAATAAAAATCCGTGAACATTTTATTTTGATGAATAATGTGTTAAAATAAAGATGCAGGAAAGAAGATTAAAAAGGAAAAATTAAATAAAGATGCAGGAAAGAATATTAAAAAGAAAAAATTACCAAAGGTGAGAGGGAAAAGCACTAAAGTAGAACGGTGACTAGGCCTCCAATTTTCAGATTGGAAAAGTTAAGCTCGAGAGTGAAAAGCAGAACGGTGAGACCGTGAGAGTGAGTGAAACGCAAGCGAGAGAGAGAGAAAGAGAGAGAGAGAGAGAGATGAGATGAGATCAAAGAGAGAGAGGTTAGAGCAGGAGGCCAGGAGCTCAAGAAGCGAATGACAGGCAGTGAGCACTGAGCAGCATGTCACGACGGGCGAGGAGAGACGCGCGAGCGCGACAGCCGAAGGGTGAGGGGCGACAGGCGACGGCCGAACGGCGAGGGCGAGGGCGAGGGCGAGGGCGACGGCCGACGACCGACGGATGAAGAGTGGAGAAGCAAATCGCGATGGCAATGGAAGAAGAGTGGAGAAGCAAATGCATGAAGAAGAAAAAATGATCCAGAAGCAAACCAAGGTATGTTTTCATGAAAATGCCCTTTGACCGTGTCCGACACAGTCAAATTCGCGTGTCGAAACCGGTCAACGCGTCGGAGTTGTTGACCACGTGTCGGACCTGATTCTCCCTAGTTTTGAACGTGTCGGTGCTTCATTGGAGATAACTATGATAGAAGGACTACACCAGAAATTTTAAGCGCTTAAGAATATTGTTGTTATAAACTCAAAGCTTACCTAGAAACACTAGGCACTAGTCTCATCTCATTTTCCTCAAGCATCTTTTAATATAACATAAAAGCAAAGTGCCATGTGATGATGTTTTCTCTATCAGAACTTAACTACATTCCATTGATCTATTCTACACAAGAATCACTTATTTAGTTACATCTTCCACACAAATTAACAAAAACTGATGCTGCACAAACACAATGAAACTCTATTTGTATAAACTTCTCTGTAAGCACTTGTAGAAGAAGGAAAAAAAACAAAATATATCAAACTTTTTCCATAAGTTAAAACTAACTTATGCACCTAAGTTTTTGGAGAAGTTAGATGAGAAAGGTAGAAAGCTTCTATAAAAATTGGATTTACAAAAGTTGATGTTAAATTATGAGAGAAGTTTAATTCATTTTGATCTTGTAAGAAAAAACTTATCCATAAACACTTGTAGGAGAAGAAATACAAAGGGGAAATGAATTGAGCTTCTTCCACAAGCTAAAATCAACTTATAGATTTAACTTTTATAAAAACTCTCTCATCTTCTCCAAAAATTAAAGTGCATAAATTGATCTTAGCTCATGGCCCATGGGAGAAACTCAATTCATCTTCTTATTTTCTTGAGCTTATCCAGAAGTACTTCTAGGAGAAGAAATGAAGAAGAAGAAAAAAAATGAAACGAGTTTCTCCCAGAATTAACTTATGGGTAAGCTAATTTTTAGAAGCTCTCTCATCTTTTAGAGAAGGTATATGAGATAGCTTTTACAAATTAGCTATATGAGGAAGCTCATTTCATTTTTTTTCTCTTCTCCCAGAATTGCTTCTGGATAAGCTTAGCCAAACAGGCCTTAAGTGTCTAAGAAGAAGTTTATTCAAACAAAAGTCTAACACCAGAATCATTATTATTATTAACCATAGTGATTACACTTATTTAGATGTAACAGATTCTATTTGAACACAGCGATTACACTTTCTAAATATCATTATTTTCATATTAAGTACACTCTTACGCTAAATGAGGGGAGTAACCTAAATCTTACCATCTTGATTTACTGAAATTTGCAATACACTATGTTCTGCTTGGGAACATTCTTTTATCTATTTATATTATTTTTATGTCATTTATAGCAGATTGATCTAACCCTAACCCAAGGTAACAAGATTCGTGTTCCATGTCACAGAAAAAGACAACGAAGGAATGAATGGCAAAGATGAGAGTGAAGCTTTAAGAGACATGGCAATTGAGTCACAGAGTCAGTGGCGAAAAACAAAATCGTATACATACATAAATCAATGATGACTTGAGAAAGACTTAGAATCAGAACGCATGAAGAAGATAAGGAGAAAAAATTTACCTAGCGCTGTTAGCAAGAGCTTCTGGCAGATGTTTGGTTGGGGATTGGGTTTGCGCAGCAATGGATCGAAATCCAACCCCTTTTCTTTTTCTGTTCAAGTCGAGTAAAGCCAAATGAAACTCTTCCAGTGGAGTAGTGGATCTAATTCGGATAAATGTATGAATAGTATAAGAATATTTTTAAAAAAAAAATATAAATGAGTTTCTTAAATTATTTTATATAATTGATCTCATAATTATTTTTGTAAGAAATTTATATATAATTTTATTCTGATGATGAAAAAATTTAATAAATTTATATTTTTATATATATTTCATTTTCATTATTATTATATGTTAAATAAATATTATTTTTATTGTTAAAAAATTTTGTCACAAATTTATTCTAATGAAAAAAAAATAAGAACCCATTTTTACATTCAGGAAATACTTTAAGAAATCTGATTAAAACTTTAAATTTTTTAATATTGTGTTTAATTTTTATAAATAAAAATAAAATTTCTTCTAGTGCTATTTTTTTTATGCATTAATTAAGGACCGTACGTAATATCTCTTTTTTGTTTTTTTCTTGCCGTACGTAATATCTATGTCTCTGATTAAGACAGTTGTATTGTACAGTAGCATAAGGAAAAAATATTTTACACAGTATAAACTTTACAGACAAGGACATATTTAATAAAAGCAATTCTTGTATTTTAATATCTATTGATAATATAAAGTATTCTATTTTATTATTCAACTATAAATTATCATTTAAATTATTTTAAAAATTAATAAACTTATTATATATAATGAATTATATTGAATTATTATGTAAAATATTTATATTGTCGTTATATAATTATTTTTTCTTTTAAGAATGTAAAAAATTATAATTATAATTATAATTAAATACATTAATAAATTAGACTAAAATTATTAATAGTCATATAATTATTTTAAAATAATATATATTTAATTTTTAATTATTTTTATTTATAGATATAAGCTATTTAATTTATAATCAAATGGTTAATATTTATTATTTTTATTTTATTATAACAAAAATTCCCCTTACTCTTCCTCTGACATATATAGTACTTGAGTAATTGAATGTGAAATTATGTATTAAACCCTTTAATAATTGATAACAAACAGAATAAAGCTTCAAATTAATATTTTTAAATTATACGTACCAATGCATTAATTATCTAAAATTTGGTTGCAAAATTAATCCTTTATTTTTTTCTAACAGCTATTGTTTTCAAAGTTATAAAAAGCAGTCTGGTTATTTGTAATTTGTCCGGTTTGGAAAGGTCTATAATAAAAATTTTGAAATTATATTATATATAAGTATTAACGTTGATAACATAAGTAAAATGTATTAATAAAAAAAAGTGTAAATAACAACTAATTAAATTAAAATATAAGTCCAATTTTTAATAATAAAAAAATGAACAAAGGGAGTGATGTAAGCAATAAAGGAAGTGCAGGAAGCAAATTCGGCCCAAATAACAAAACACAACCCTAATCCCTACATATATATATATATAAGCTTTTCTTCCCCTTCAAATTCTATGTTGCTGCCCGCGTTGTACCTCATTTAGCACGTTTTCTATAAGCCTTTCCTCCTCCCATTCTCTTTCCACATCATCAAATCAATTTCATTCCTTTACTTCTTTCTCCTAAACCTTATGGTCGACGAAGCCATAGCCAAAGGCAATGCAGCCTTCTCCTCCGGGGACTATGCCACCACCATCCACCACTTCTCTGATGCCATCGCCTTGTCTCCCAACAACCACGTCATCTATTCCAACCGATCCGCTCCAACACTACACAGATGCATTAGAGGATGCCAAAAAGACAGTTGAACTCAAGTCCAATTGGTCCAAGGGCACCAAAATGACATCGTTTTGTGCATCTGAAGCTTTTTTTTTTCCACCAACCCATTTCGGGTCCTAAAAATCAGTCAGGTTTCTGGTTCTTCCCAAAACCGCCCAATTTTCTCCAAGTCAAACCTGGCCAAATGCATGAGTGGTCTGATAGCCAACTCGGCCAGGTCATGCCACCGGGTCCCGGTTGGACCAATCCAACCAGCGGGGTCGAATTGGGTTTTATAACTATGATTATTTTCCACTGTACGTATTGTTATATGTTTATAATACTTTTTGAAATAATATTATGCATATTTTTAAACTTGAAGTATATCTTCATATAATTTAAGTATTTGAGGTCAAAATATTTTTTTTTATTATGACAAACAATGATGGTGCACACCCGATATTGGCCACCCACGTCCCTGTATTCCAAAAGCATCAAAATGTGGCAGCCAAACCAAGATCCCACCAATTGATAGCACCACCGAGAATTAGATATGTGGTTTTCCTAATTAAAGGCTAATATTTTTTTTTCTTTTTTTCCCACTTTGTCCATCTGTCTCCATCTTCCTTCACCACCAACTAGGGATGAAAACAGGTCAAGTTAAATCAGGCTTAGTTAGGCCTATCTTTGACCTGAATTAAAAATATAAAATTTGGACGAACTTATTTACTTGTCATAGACTTTTTTTTAGACTTGACTTATTTTAAAGTCTGACTTGGTTTACAAGCCTATTAAAAAGTCTATATTATAATAAATATTATATATGAAGGGAATCTAATGACTATACAGTGAAACTTTAATAATTCGCATAATACTTTTTAATTTTAATATAAAAAAGACACATACTTCCCTTTTAATTTGTATGTGAAAAAAGTTTAAAAAAATTAGAGCACTCTAATATGAGATTAAAATTCACTAATCACAACAACCAAATTAAGAATTATTATTGGAGCATTTTAAGTATTCAACAAAATACTGTAAACAAAATAAGCAAGCTAAGTAAAATACCAAAAGTTCTGTTCAATAATCTAGTCTAAATGTCAAAATCTAAAATAAATAAGAAATAAGAACTAAGGCAAGTTAAATATAAAGAAGAATAATTTTTTTTAATTGTTAAGCCATCTCCCAAACATAAAGCAAAGAGTCAATATATCATCAAATCTTCAATGTGATTTCTTGAAGTTGTCCATCCACCTTCATTTTGAGGGGAAAAATATTATTAGAATATAAATTAATTTTACAAAACACTTTAAATTAGTTTAGAAAAGTTAAAGAAACATTTTTTAAACAGAAAACATTTCAACATCTTACTTATATTTCCAAATAAGTTATAATCATTTTATGAGATTTTCAATGTGATTTCTTCAAGCAGTTGATCATTCACCTTCATAATGAGGAAAAATATTATTAGAAAAATATATATTACAAAAGTGTCAATTAAAAATAAAATTGTGTACCTTTGTTTTTCTCTTCAAATTGTAATGATGACGAATCCAATCCCCACCGCATATGAGAACTTCAATAGATTCTTCGTTCAATCTAGAACAATACTTATAAATTACTCTACCTCCAGCACTAAATGTAGATTATGATTCAACGGTCTCTTGCCATCTTTGATAAAATCTTATATTTGAAGCTATTATTCCTCCACCACTCCAAGGCACTAAAAGAGGAGTTTCCATTATTAGGAATATAAGAATTTTTCTCCTCAAGATAAGCATCTAGTTATGATTTCATTGGTAGGACTGCTTCCTTTAAATGCACAAGGCTCATTAATTGATCAAACCCAGTCATAGCAAATGTATCATGCACATGGACAAATGAGGAGCTTATGCCACCAGCATTCCTTTCATTTAAGGATGACTCTTCATTGTTTAAAGTCACATATTCATCATATAATTGTTGAAGAGCACTTTGTACCTTCTCCACATTTTCCTTAGCAATTTCTTTAGGCTTGTACAACAAAGGGAAGCAAATACCAATCATACGAAACTTGCACCTAGGAAAACACTAGCAATGGACATCAACAAATTACATTGCCCCCAATATTTGTCAAATTTTAGTTTCATTGTGGTTGTCATATCTCTCATGAAAAACTCTTCATCCTTCTGATGCATTATCAATTACTTGGTTGACCCTCCAAACTTCTGCAAGATACAAATTAGCAGTAGGATACTCAGTGCCTGATATTATATGTGTAACTAAGTTAAATACTTCTAAAAGTTTACAAACTTCCAGCAATTATTCTCAATCTTCATTTGAAGGTGCATAAGTAGAAAGAGGATCTCGTTCTCCATAAGTTGACAAGGCAATTTTGAATTTCAAAGTAGTTGACAACATTTGGAATGTAGAATTCCACCTAGTTGGATAATCAATGATGAACTTTCTTTCTTTTAGATGCTTTTGTTCAACAATATCACTAAAGGCCTTCAATATTACATCATTATGGTTAATATACTTCACACTTTCACGAACATTTTGAGTGATATTTTTTATCTTACCAAGCTCATCTTGTTCTAGAAAGTTCAATATGTGTGCATAGTGGCAGATCTAGGAAAATTTATTTATGTCCACACACTTAGTACAAGGTTATGAACCCGCTCAAAATATAGTTGCTTTTGTAACAAGATGCATATAATAGTTTGACTAATCATTTAGTCCACCAAATTTTACCAATCCTCCAAAACAAATATGAGAATATACTCCAGTACATCCCTACATCATCATTCTGTTTATAATGGTGAATAAAAAAGTCAACAAGACTCGTTATAACTCACATTAAGAAATAAAGAAATAGCCTATAAGTGGAAAAATACCTTCTTAAGAAAAATATTTCTCTAATATATGAAAAAGCAACAAGTCTCTCCGCAAATAAAGTGGAAGTGTAGTCCATACATTACAAGAAGTATTAAAGCAATATCTATATTACCTTTAGAAAAAGAAAAAAAAACCAGGTGGATAGTAAAGAGTGCCCAACTTTTTATAGTCTTATCTTGCTATATATTCCTACGTGTCCTAATTGATGGGAATAGCAAAGAGTAAAAAAGATGCACAGGGATTGTACTTTATGAACGGCGAGGGATGGAGCCCCCTATGACCTTCACCAGTGCGAGGAATTTTTGTGTCCGTACTTGTGGACATTTGTGGCAACGTAGGTCTGCCACTGTGTGTGCACAACATTTAACATGAAACAAATCTCCATTCAAAACTAATTTTGTGCCAAGTGATAAGTTCTCTTTCAAATTCTTCAAACATGAGTCATTGTAAGAAACATTGTCAACCGACCGACACAAAAAACACATTTTCTTCAATCCCCCACACCTGCAAACACTTAAAATGGCATCTGCTATATTAATTCCTCACCTCGGAGCAGGAACCTTCACAAAACTTAAAACCCTCTTTTGAAGTTTCCACTCCACATCAATGAAATGACCGATGACAACCATATACTCAACCACTTGGTGACTTGATTTCCACATGTAAGTTGTTAAACTAATTTTGTTGACAATTTTCAACAAAGCCTTCAGTCGATTATTTTCTGGATTATATATTGCTAAACAATCGCTTCTACCGAATAGTGAAGATATACTCTCCTTCCAAGTGAGAATTACTTATGCTACCAAGAGGCTAACTTCTTTGAGATTTTTTCCAAGATAGGCTCCCAAGTCCTCTCACACCTAGGATATTCCCCAATGGAGATACCCAAGTATGTGAATGGGAAATACATAATTTTACAATTGAAAATATCCGAGAAGCTCTCAATCTCCTCCTCACCCACATCAATCCCACCAATTTTGCTTTTGAAAAAGTTCACTTCAAACAAGCAAGAAATTATGATCCTAATTAAATTAATTAGCATACTACAATCAATACATGTAATTGTTCTTGTGTAGTATATCTCATATATCATTTATTTAAGTAAGAATTAACCAAAGCAACTTCACCATTCTATTGCAAAAATAGTATTTCTCAATGCATATTCTAAGATAAAGAAAATATATTTATATACCAACTTAATTACTTTAACCAACCTTATCTAAAAAGAAGAAGAAGCAATCTAACATATAATTTAAGAATTCCAGGGTCCGTTAACTTTGAGAAAAAAATTATGTTTTAGTTTTTTAGTTTAGTTTTAATTATAACATTTTTTTAAATTTTATTTTTGATATTAAAATATTTGTACATAAAAAATTAAAATAAGTTTTTTTTCTCTATTTTGTGTACAATTTTTTAAGAGAAGAAATAGATAAACAAATAAAGTGGTAATTATGCAATTTTAGAGAGTGATAATTGAGATCTTTTTAGATTTGTTTGTTATTTGGTTAATCTTTTAGAGATTTGATGATATGATAAATTTTAATTTTAAATTTTAAATATTTTAATCTCAATCGTTTATTATTTTTAATCTTGATCTGATGATTGTTATTAGTTGTTCTCATGTTCTCACATGATAGTATTTTCAAAGGAGTCGTGCTCTTTATATATATGTGTGTGTGTAGGGATCAAATTACATAAGTGTAACTTAAATAATTATTACACCATTCCATAACTTTTAATTGGATAATATTTTCTTAAAATCTACTGTTGGATTGAAAATTCCTTTCATATAGATCATATATAAAAAATTTCATATTAATTCAAAATTATTTGCTACCTTATTCATATATATTAAAATTGATGTAATATAAATTTTTTCAAAATATATTGAAATATGGATAATTTGATTACCTACTTATCCATTGAACCGACCCAACTAACAACCAGAGTATGTGCATTATATGAACAAAAAGCAAACGACTTGAATGTTTAATTTTGATAAAATTTGACACAAACAATATTATATGTATAATACAATGGTTGGATCGATAAAAATCATATTTTATATCAAGTTATTAAATGCGTGTAATAGCTATTTAAGTTACACCGATGTAATTTGATCACTTCTCCTCTCTCTCCCTCTATATATATATATGTATGTATATATATATATATATATATATATATATATATAATAATTATATATGTAGGGTTGATCCTGCCATTCGCAAAACAATAGACAAGGACCTTTTTGTACAAGTATGATAAAAAAAGTATTTCATAAAAAAATAGATACAATTTCGTTGAAAAAATATATTTTATGAGAAAAAAGGTTATGCACTAAAATTGTAAAGTAGATTTACACTGTAATCCAATCATAACCCACCGTGTATAATAAGTTTTTTTATTTTTTATTTTTATGATAACTACCCTAATAGTTCCATTAAAAAGTGATTTGTGATTGAATGATAGTATAAAATTGTTTTACAATGTCATCGCATGACCATTAAACCATATTTTATTACATACAAGATATGTTCTCTATCAACAATGATTGATACAAGTGATAGCGACTTGTGTCCCTTAACCAAGTGGTCCAGGGTTTGAATCCTAGTTAACCCTCAGGTATAGAATAAATTGTGTTGGGAGGGAAATAATCACCTTGTGTGTGCTCACGGTCCCCGATGAAGATTACTCACCGCTTTTGGTGGAAGTTACTTCGTACCAATAGCATGATCAAGCAATATATATATATATATATATATATTCTCAACTCATAAATACATACAAATATAAAATATTACATTCAAATAAACATTTAACTTTTGGTAGAAATTTAAATTTTGTTAGCTTTAATGCTTGAAAAGGTTAAAATTTAAGAATTAAAGGAGTTTTAGAAAAGTTGGCAAGATAAAATTGTCTCTGAAAGGAATTGAATTTTTTCTCTCCTCACACAATAGCTATCTATATTTTTTGGGGGTTCTCTTTAGTCATTGGCCTTGGGAGGTCGCACCAGAAACCAACCCCCCAAGACCAATCCTGTATATATATAATATATCCAATTATAATAAAATAATATTATTAATATATATAATATTAATATTTGTGTTAAATATAACAACTATGTAGTTGGTTTGGTAGTTATATATGCCCACCAAACCAACAACACAATAAAACACATCGATTTGTTTGTGCTTACAAAAAAACTGCAAATCTGTTTGTTTCCATTCACTTTCAGTAAAAGAAAAATTTGGTTTCCCGAGTAGCCCATACAAGGTTGTTCATGTAGATTGAGTTGATTTACCACAACCATTGTGTGAGATGCATACCCTAGTGTCGCCAATGAGTAAGAGCGACAACGGTGGCATGCTAGTGTCGTAAACAAGGTTGCAGTTATAGATGTTGGCAGTTGCAGTCGTTGCAACTTCAGATTTGTGAAAGTGGCTGCAGATGCTGACATTGCTGCAGTGATTTGGTCTGCCAAGGAGGGAGGTGGAGTGAAAGAGACTAGGTCTTCTGAGGGAGAAGATAGATGAAAAGAGAGAAGGGATTTTTCAAATGGGCAAATTGAGAAAATAAAGACAAAAAGAAAAACAAAAGGAAAGAAATTTTTTAATCATAGATCTAGAGTTTAAAAATATCTAACGATCCATAAAATTTTGGCATGGTGCCCAAGTTGTTTCACTTGTGCACCCTAGCCATCATCTATTTTTATTTGCTTTTGTAGAGAAAGATGTTCAACTCACCTTGTAGAGAGAGAAAACATGTTGCAGTTACTTAGGAGTACGTGAAAGAAAGAGAAAACATGCAACTTTTCAGAGAGGTGTGAAAATCTATGCAGTTCGATACAAATCAATACCTAAGCCAAGTTGATGATGAGTCACCAGACATATTGTATACAAACGATTCAATAACTAACTCGATTCGGCTCTTTGCCTGTTTTCAGTCCTACCAGTCGAACTAGCTGAGTCAAGACAAATTTAATAACATTACTTCAAACATATTACTTTCAACATATAGCTTACACATATATTTCCATGTAAGTAACAACGACTTGGTTTTTTGAAACACAATCTCTCCAATCCAATGATAAATAAACCTAAAAATATTACTATAAAAGCATAAGCCATATAAGAAAACAACATCAATCGGTTGAAAAACATTATTATATCATTAGGAAGGGGGCAATAATGACAAACAAATTTTAAGAATAATTTCATTTGTCACTAACAACCATTCATAATAGAAATTAAATTAAAATATTTTTTAGTAAAATCACAGAAATTAAAATAATTAAATTATGGATACAAAGATGTACATTAATTACATTTTTTACATATACAATACAATTTAACACAAAAAACTATTTCAATTAGATAAGAAACAAATAAAACAACAAAACATGCTTGGTAATACTACAATATGAGAAAAAGGAATATACTAATAATTTAAAATAATTTTACATTGTCATCTAATCAGAAATCACTCTCTATAATAAGTTTGTTGACTTTTATAATAACTAACTTCAAAATCATATAGGTGATGATTTGTGATTGTATTATATTATAATTATTTTATATTATCAATGCATAACTATTAAACTCTTATAGTATACTTGTGTGAGTCTATATCGGTTATGTAACAACTCATCTCGTCGTTACGATATCACTACTCTAAACGTATAATTTTCAAAATTTAAATGAAAACTCTATTAATTTGATTATGAAAATAAGGGTAAATTTTTGCGAGAATACACTCATAAAAAATGCACAAATACACACACACATACACACACACATATATATATATATATATATATATATATATATATTAAATTATTACATATCATTCACATGTCAGAACATAATTCAGTTTTTAGATATATCTAAGCTTGAAATTACATGCTTTATCAAAGAGAAATAAGGAACCAACAAAGGAAGAGTTGATAACAAAACACAACTTTCTCCCAAAATAAATTTCAACGTTATCACCTCGGCTTAGAGCTCTAACAAAAGGATTTTCCTCCAACATCACCTATTGCTGCTCATCTGCTCCCACGAATAAAGGTTTGCGATCATCACAGGTACCAACCAGACAGTACAAAATTGCAAGGGTGAAATTATTTACAAGGTCAATAAGCACTAGATGACAATGATTAGTAAGAAAACAATAATAGTAACCACAATCATTCTCAGTAATAAGTCAGTTCCATGCATACACCCAACTAACTAGTCATCAACTTTTCCACAATTCAAATCAATTATGCTAAGAATAATGCATGTACCTGACTCAACTCTCAAATACAATGTGGTATAATTCGTCAGGAAATAGCCTAAGCGTGCCCACATGATACTCTCACTTAGGAAAATGATGAAGTAACTGGTCGAGACCACCCTATCATGCACATGCAACCCCCATGGTGATCAGCCTGAGTCACAAGGGAGTTCCAAACCGAGTGATATGCCCCAAGTACCCGCATTTTTATCCTCATGAAAAACCAGGGGTACTTACTGCCACCATTTATACTATTTCCATGCAATTGTGAAACATGAAACATGGGCACTATCAATGCCCTAACGGTGGATAGTTAAAAATTCTAAGTAATCTCTTTCCTTCTCCAATGATGCTTAAAATTTTTAAACCAATCTCTCCAGGGATATCCAACAAGTCACTGCACTCCCATGTACATACACAACATACATCCATCACAAAGACATCATCAACATCAACATCTTCTCTCAACATCAACATCATCTCATATTAATACATAATTTCATTTCAATATTATCAACATCACAAGTAATCGCATTCCACACACACACACACACACACACACACACACACACACACACACACATATATATATATATATAACACATCTCTAGGATTCACATTCCCCAGGTCTTCATACAACACAAATCTCATACATTCACAATCCATAATACCACGAGACTGATATTTTAGAAAAATTCTAAATTAAAGAGAACTATGGTACACAAAACAAACTTTTATGCCCATTTAAAATTTAATAAATAATTAAATATAAGAAAAAATATAAAATTTGGACAGAGTCTCCTCTATAATTAAAACTTTTCCCAAAAAAATCTAATAATTACAACAACAAAATCATTCACAATTTCATTCATCAATAACAAATATATCACATCCCATTAGTTTAAAACACAGTTTTTCTTAAAATTTAAAATGGGCTCCTTGCAGCGTAGTTTTGAGATCTCTTAGATTCACGTTCTTTGGTCCAAACACATAGTTCTATATACCAAATTGAAGATAATTTAGTATAGATTTTGAAGACAAGGTTAATATTAACGCTCGGGGTCAAATACCCATTCAAATTTAAAAGGGTATAAAATGGTATTTTGATAGTCCACAACAAAAAGACGTCATTTTGAAATTTTGATCACACCAATGTGACTGGGGTTCAAAGAAGGTCACAAAAATGACATCAATATTATAAAAAGGTAACCTTTTACAATGTCTCATTTTCAAAGGTTTTTCAAAGGAAGTCACAAAAGATACTAAAAGAGGTTCAAACTAGCTAAGAGAAGACAAGGAAATCATGATTACCTTGAAGAAATCATGAAAGGAGGATTTGAAGCTTCATTCTTTACCGAATCCTCAAGTTGAGTTTTGAAGATTCCTTTATAATTAATGTGTTTCTCTCCATGTGGTGGTCAGGTAGCAAGCAACGATGACTTGCGGTGGTCACCGGTGGTCGTGGGTGATGGAAGATAAGTGTTATGGCTTTGGGTGAGGGTTTAGATAGAGAGAGGGGTGAAAAATCATATTTCTCACATTGATGGAAGTATTTATAAGCTGTAAATCTTGTTTAGTGGGCTCGTCTTACTCAGCGCAATTTTCTCTCTGTTTAGAATTGCGCTTAGTGCCCTATTCGCACTAAGAGGGACAAAAAAGTTGTTATTTTGCAAATCCCAATGGTAAAAACATGTAGAGGTGTGTTGTGAACTTACAGACCGAATTTGAAGGCAATCTAACGGTTAACCAGTCCAAGATCATAGTTTTACCAAAATTGGTTTTGGTAAAACTTGAAATCACACATTTTCAACACAAATCAAACAAACTCCACATGACCTAGCAAAATTAATTATATTTAAATGTTATTAAATCTTACTATCACAATTCACAACTATAATATCACTTTCACTTCTTAAACATGTTATCAATTTGTATTTAATAAACAATTTACTAGAGATCATCACATGATTACAACAAAAAAATATGTAAGTTTAACTTATGTTAAAAGTTGTTTCTACTGGAAGTTATATGTTCTTTTTTAAAAAATAAAAAATTTGACAGGTTTCTTATATATGTGTTGTAGGTTGTTGTGGTGGCTAATACCGAATGAGAAAATGACATGGATTTGTGGATGAATCCTTAGATAGGTTAAGATATTTGCAAGCCTGTAACGACCTTGTATGCATCCGGTTCATTAACATTATATTATGGTCTTAAGCGCAGCAAATACTTAACGTAAATTAAGTAAACACAAAAGCATAAAATAATAAGACGTCATCATACGTCATATAATACAATCTAACATTATGTATGGAATTTGATATACATCCTGGCACCCGGGTTTTGCTCCAAAAGGTACATAATACAAAACAAACCCATACCGGGTTACAGAACATACAATAAAT
>CM023949.1:18281402-18333308 GCA_013407115.1 Glycine latifolia | reverse complement strand
TGGAGTCAACAGACTTGCAAAAGGACCGCCTTCCAAAATTCGCTTCCTCGAACCCGGCCTCGTCCTCTTGTCCGGGATCCTCAATTAGTGACCAACTCGACCTTGGCCTACCCGGCCTATCAATTGAGATCCACCGAACAACCCCTACTCGGGTCTCTTACCTCGGACCTCGTCCCCCACTCTTTGACAAAACAAACCCATACCGGGTTACAGAACATACAATAAACTGGAGTCAACAGACTTGCAAAAGGACCGCCTTCCAAAATTCGCTTCCTCGAACCCGGCCTCGTCCTCTTGTCCGGGATCCTCAATTAGTGACCAACTCGACCTTGGCCTACCCGGCCTATCAATTGAGATCCACCGAACAACCCCTACTCGGATCTCTTACCTCGGACCTCGTCCCCCACTCTTTGGCTATCACCTACAATAAATATAATCCCCAACCGGGGTGAGATACAATCTCAGTAAACTCAGGGTTCTTGGAGAATCACCTCCCCCTGGTTCACTTCCATAGTACATAGCATTTAAATAGGCATTACAATAACTTAGCCAACCCGGCCTTTTAATAAAAACATAGTCATCCCGGCTTTCATAAACATCACATGTATATAATCACACCCACGTGCCATTCCAGCACAAATATACAAGTTCACCAGTGCACATCTCATGCACAAATGTATATCAACTGTGCACATCTCATGCACTTGGACGTATATGAATTCTCGAGAAGCTCATCCTGGATGAGTGTTACACTCTCATATATGGTCTGCTTCCATGGCCAGAGGACTTCTCAATCACAATACAAACATCACAGTGCAAATCATTTACATGTATGTTTCAATCAAAAAGCAGTAACACACAATTTAAATACACGCGCAGCATCATACAATAACTATAACTCCCCAGGAGTATGGTGGAACACAATCAAGAGAGCCAACTCCCAACAACAGAGAGCTTACCTTCTCTGATTCCAGCACCTATCCTCTCAGTCGTGTGTTTACCATCATCGATATCTTCTTTATCAAGCCCTACACCAGGCAAGAAAGATATCAAGAACGGTTCTCAACCGTTTCATGAAAAGAACCCAATTCTTTTCTAGATCTCAACCATATACCACCAACCAGTGACTTGTAAACCCCATAAAGATCTATCTGAGCATAACAAAATACCCAAAACCCAGAAAAGTTAGCTTTCAAGGTTGAACCTTCATCACAACAATCTCCTAAGCATACTTTTCCAAAGAAACACCACCCAAAACCAACCCTAATTCATATGGGTCATTTTTCCTCTTAAAACCAAACTCAAAGATACGATGAAACTTACATATCTTACCTTAAAAACAACAAGGAAGGCTAGAGGACAATTTCTCCAAGCTTAGATGTCCTTATCGTGCCTTCTACTCCTTAAAGGTTGAAACTTTAAACTTTCCTTTGGAGAAATGATCTCCTCGCCTGATGATTTTCACCACTAACAAAGGTTGGAAACTAGTTTGTAAGATGATTATCTTAAATCCTTACGTTGGATGTGAAGGTTTCTAGGTTAAGGAATGGTTATCTAGGAAGCTTTTCTCACTTTAACAATGGAGGAAATATGGTATAAGAGAGAGAAAGTGTTTTTAGCAGAGGCGGTGAAAATAGGTTATTACAAAATATCTCACTCATGCATACCTTATATAGCCTAAAAATTGACACGCGTCATATCGTAATATGAGGATCTTACCGCGTCAAAGCAACCAGCAAAGAGTCAACACGTGTCACTTGTATAAGGTGAATATGTAGAGATATTTGACTGCCAGATTGAGTCTACTGTTTGGCAAGTCAATGTGTTATATCTCATCTGCATGTTACATGTGACTACCCGGGTTCTCTTCATATTACTAACACTGCCGGGTTGGATATATATTGAGTGCAACTTCACTGCCATACCCCAGGTTCCAGAGCACTCATTCCAACCACAAGGCTAAGTCCAGGTTATACAGCAAGTACATACCGTTTTAATCGATTACAAATGCTTATGTAATCGATTGCATAAGAACCAATCCTTGATACTATAGTATGTCCAAGGTTCTGCCCTCCCCGACCTCAATCAACCTAATCTGAGTTCTTACCTCGGTACTTCACAAGTCCAAGGTTCCTTTCAACCACGTCTGGGTTCCCAACCCGGTAACTTTACCAAAAAGGGTTACGAGCTCTTTTGGTTTCTCTTACAAGTCAACAACATATGAGCTCTTCCGAGCTCACCCGAGCTCAATCGAGATCACTACCCGGTTGCTCATCCAAGATCACAACTCAGTATCACATCTGAGATCACAACTCGATATTACATCTGAGATCACTTACTCGGACCCACAAAAAAAAGGAAGACACGAGCTCTATCGAGCTCTACCGAGATCACACCCCAATCTCTCAAGGAAAAGGAATATACGAGCTCAGCCAAGATCATTACCCGATCGCTCTTTCCTTCTTTGTCTGAGTTCCTTTCTATACATTAGCGCTTTTCCCCCTAAAGTGCTATGTATATACACTACTTACGTGGTGATAACCCGGTCATTCACTAACCCGGTCTTCCTATCAGTACTCATATATATCATAATCCTGGATTTGAAAAAAGTGCTATCGACACCCCCTTCATATCCGAGTTCCAACATACACCCCCTTTTAGGTGACAACTCAGTCACACGAACCCGGTTTAGAAGAGATGTTATCTACACCCCCTTCTTATCCGAGTTCCAAAATACACCTCCCTAGGTGACAAACCGGTCACATGAACCTGGTTTTGAAGAGATGCTATCTACACCCCCTTCTTATCTGAGTTCCAAAATACACCCCCTTAGGTGATAACTCGGATTATCATAGGGTCATTATAAAGCCTTACCAAGGTAAGTCACTACCTATGCTCATCCATTTTCGATAAAACTAAACTTCCTCTACAAGATTAATTTGAGTCTCCCCAAATGGTCAAATCATAGAGAGTGACTATGTTAAGGGATGTGCTTGATTTAATCGCTCGAGAGGTGAAATCTTTTGGTAGTAAAAGTCAACATGACATAACATGATAGTTAGACATATGCATTGATAATTATGACTCGACAATGTTTTGTAACTTGATCAGTGATGGAAATACTGCGATTTTTTTATGATTGATGAACTATTGATGACAATGGTGTATGAGAATGGAACCTTTATGTAATGGTTGATGAATTGATAATTATTTATGAGATGGCTTGTTATGAGAATTCTAAGACTTATGTTTTATGTATGACTTCTACATGTTATGTTATATATGTGATGATAGTGGATCATGCTTAAATTGTTAAGTTTTATCCCATTTTAGTATGTTATTTTTAGGTAAGCTTACTTTTGCGTTGTTGTACGTGTGGTTCGTGTATGTGATGATCCTGTATATGATTTATGTGGGGAGCAACTGGCTAGAAGGTGACCCGTGTCTTCAAAGGCTTCATGGATATGCGTATCAGGATGTGAATATGTGTTTTTGTCTATTTTTTCTTTCTTAGCATCTTGTATAGAGTTGACTAGCTTAAACTCTAGGAGGTTTACCTTTATAGTGTTGTATATGTTTATATGCATGTTCTGAGGAGTTATGAGTTGCTCTGATGTTGTATAAGTTTATGTCATGATGGAGTGCCATAAGGCACATAGTTATTCAGTTTTACAGTTATATCACATGGTATTTTATCTTGATATCTTGGGTTTTAGCTTTTGGCCTCTAAAACATGAAATTTTACTAGCTTTTTCCATAATTAAATTAATCAAATAGTTTTAAATAAAGTAAAATAAAGTCTTTCACTTTGTTAGTTTCAAGTTATCATGTAACGATGACATGTCGTTACATTTATGGTATCATATTTGGTTGTGTTTTTGCATAGGTTTGTTGTGTCTTTTTGTCGTGTAACTTTCTTTGTTTGTTTTGCTATGGGTACCTTGCCAAGAGTTGAGTATGATGTTTTGGGGGTCCCAGTTGTGTGCTGGATCTCTAACTTGAGTTAAGAAAATCCTTTGTTTGTGTTGTCTAGTCCACTAGAAATGGCTACAATGCGATTGTGAGACTGATCACCTCAAAATTGTGTTTCATAACTAAAAGTGGGAGGTGACGTTGTATGATACTTATTAAAAAAATAGTCCTTAGTCTCCATTGTCGTGTGTTGTAAATCATTTTCGTGAGAAAATGATTGTTGGTTGCTAAACCATATTTAGTTGATTCTCTAAGGAGGTCACTAGTATGGTGTTTGATGTGCATTGAATATAATTATTCCCAAGGGAGCATAATTGTAGCCGTTGAGTATGCTTGTGTGGTCTCACTATGATCCTTAATTAGTTTATGTTGTTAGAGACTTATAGTGAGATAGAGGTTGTTGTAGTTCTTCATGCGAGAACTCTTGAGTTTGTAATGTATTGGTTGGATGGTTTGTGATAAATAAAGACTTGAGTGAGGCCAATGTTCCTTAGACTGAGAACTTTTCTTAGATAAATATGTTGAGGCTAGTAATCATTAGGCCATTACTGTATGCTTAATTAGATTTACTCTTTATATTACCTATGATGCTTTTATGATATTTTTGTTGTTATTTCTCTTTGTTTTCTTTAGTGTTTTAACATCTTTGATGTATTTTGGAATTAGGTTTCTTTCGAATATGAAGATGGTGTTTACCATTTTACCTAAAATCATTTTACAAAGATTTTAAATTTATAAGTCTCATTTTCTATGTATGTTGTTGTGTCTCCTCATGTAAGCATGTTTTAACTTGTTTGGTTTTGTTAAAAGTGGTTTTTTCTTTGAGAATGAAGATGTTTCTTTTAATCTCATTTACTCAAATTGTTGTGTAAAGGTTTGGTGTTAAAACTCGTTGTCCATTTATGTTGTTGTGTTTTCTCTCAACGATAGCTTTTTGCTTTAAATAAAATCGGTTGGTTTTATTGATTTAATTACAATGTATTTAGCTTGGTTTTGTTTATCTCATTTATGCAAAAGCCAACTGCCTCTTTTGATGCTAGATTGCACTGTATAACCCTATGTGTTCAGAAATTGTTTTGCAAAGTTGCTACCTTATGGTTTTTCTTGTTTTATTTACATTACCTTTAACTGCTTGTTGATTTGGAAGTTAGATGAGATGCATATGGTATTTTTCTATATAAATTTTTGAACTCATTTCTAAGGATGGAAAAACGTTTAGTGATTTCCTTATTTAGGCAAGTTTTACTACATTCTCATTGGTGGAAATCCGTTTTGATAGATTTAATACTTTGCATATGTTTCTTCAGTGTTAAGATTTCATTTTCTCAACTATGAAATTGATTTCAAAGTTATTGTTAAATACAAAAGTTTGTCCCTTTGATCTTGTTAAGATTTCATGTGGTAATGTCTTTCTTAGACAAAACCCTTGATCAAAATGTGTTTTGTCATATTTCTTTGGTTATAAATTGACGTTGAAGGGTTTGATAAAGTTTCATGTTGCATTTAATATTTATCCTTGTTTTCGCATAAGCTTCGTTTCAATGAACATTCTCATATTTTTGTTCCTCAGTTGTATATTCATTTTCTTCTTTAATGAATTTTTATGCATGATTTTGTTTTTTTCTCCTCTAATCCTTATCCTAGAGGTTTCATCTGTTAGTATGTTGATAGGGTGATGTTGTGTTGATGAGGGAGTACGAGATGTTCTTGTCGAGAATACACATGCAGTTGTGAGATGATGTGAAGCCCTTGTTTTGACCAAACCCAGTTAGGAACTTATAGGACTTCGATCCTCAACCTATAGTACTAGATTTTGAAGTCAACCATGAGATGATTCCATTAGTGGAATAATATAGAGAGTAAGCATATTAGTGGTAATAGAGATAAGAGCTTTGTGTGATGTTTAAGACCTAATAGTTTTTTAAGTTAAGATCTCATACCTTGGTAAGACTGGTATATCAATTTTGGTGTGAGGATGGATACCTTAGTAAAGATTATGACTAGAAAAGTGAGAATAGTATTTTAAGGTAATATCCTATAGTAT
Source organism: Glycine latifolia (assembly GCA_013407115.1). Classification (NCBI taxonomy): domain Eukaryota; kingdom Viridiplantae; phylum Streptophyta; class Magnoliopsida; order Fabales; family Fabaceae; genus Glycine; species Glycine latifolia. The sequence goes on along the minus strand of CM023949.1, from coordinate 18,327,292 downwards.
GAGAAAATTGGTGATGATTAGAGTGAGTAGATTTATTAACCCGAAGGAATCCTAGTTACATTCTAGCAGTGACTTACACCTTATGTTTATGAGAAAAACGTTTTGAGGTGTTTGTTAGACCTCTTATGGGTGTGTTATTTGAAAAACCTAATGTAAAAGAGCTTTGATGTTTTAGGTCATATTGAAAGTTTTGGTTTATCATTGTTTTCATACGATCTTAAAACTCTTTGGAAAATGGATCAGAAAGTGGTTTGTGTTTCTAAAACTTGTTGAAAGTTTACATTCATTTTTTTTTGTGTTTTGAAAGCACTCCTCTAAAAAATGGATTTGCATATTTTCAAAACAAGTTTTCATCTTCATGAAGCTGTTTGATTCATGTTTTGGAAAAGAAACAAATTTGTGATAAATATCATTCTTTTATGCAAAAAGTTACATAGTACTAACAAGATGGCAAGTTGGTTAGAGACATTTTATCTAGGAGGATTAAGGTTGGAGAATTTGGATGAATCACTCGACGAAAATGAGCGACTTGAACAAATGAAAGATCACGAAGGAAATATCAATACCTCCAGAAGACGAAGATGTTGTGTGCTTGGATAGTGCTTATAATATTTCCTTAACAAGCAAGTTCTAAGGACAAATTATTTTTCTTGTTGGGGAGTATTGTAACGTTATGCTTTTGGTAATTGTTTTACAAGTGAGTTAATTGCATTGCAAGAGGAACTAAGTTTATATTATGAGACGGTGTGTGGTACTTGTATGTATATTATGTTTACATATGTGAAAAACCTTGTTTGGGTGTGAATAGTATGTTTTGTGGTGTTTGGGTTGAGATGAATGAGCCTTGAGTGATAGGAATAGTGTGGGTAAGCTTAAGAAGTGATGGGGTGCCAATAGAAATAAGAAGAAAAGTCATATACTCAACTTTTTAGTGACTCAAAGCCGAACCACAACAGAAACCCTCTTATTTCACTTTCTTCCTCTTCTTTAAGACAACCCACCATTTAAGAGTGTGAGACCTTGAAATCCTATCACAAACGACTCATTTCTACCAACAACAACTAAATATATGTCATTATCATTGACAGAGGCAGAAGGGGTAGATGAGCCATCTTATGTTGCACGGTGCAAGGCATCATCTAGATCCTATTGAATTTTCACCAACAAAATAAAGTCAAATAAATAATATCAAAACTAACTTAGTTATTAAAAACAAAAATTGTAGATTAAGTTCCTCATCAAGATAGGGACAAACAACCAAAGCAAACTGAGTACTCAATAATACTTTTAAACTAGGTAGCTAGCGATGCACTAGTAGTTAGTATTAGGGGCAATGAAATCACTCCTTTAGCAAAATATCTAAAGAATAAAATACAATTCATTTCCTTTCTTTGCACAATACCTTGGCCACATGCTAATATATATTCATGATTTAAGGAATAAGGTAGTCAAAACAAAATGTTTACATGCTAAATTTAAATATAAAAAATCAGCCTAAATGTCTTAGAGTAACGCACAACAACATTTTTCTATTAACCTATTTTTATCCTTCACTAAATCAACATATAGACTTTAAAGTACAATCCAAATGTAGAAAGGTTAAACTTACAACAAGGTTGATGCACCTGTTAATGATCCATTCTCTCGACTTCAATTTTTTTTTCTCCATCACTTCCCAAGCAGTTGGTGGTCGCTCATGCTCTTTAGACTATATCAATTTAGAAATGTGTTAAAATTGTAATCTCCTATTTATTAAAAGATCAAATGAATATTATTAAAACAGTGAGGAATCCAGATGGACTGTAAGGTGTGGCCGCATCAAACCAAAAACTTATGAAAGATATTTCCAATAGAAAATAAACTTTCACATCTACATTTCCTTATTTTCCAGTAATCCACATACTAGCTGCAAACAAGGAATTCTACCATAAAATCCTTACTCTCTCCCAAATTGACGAATAAGGCAAAAAGATAACGCAATTAATTGGTCTGCGATTAGTGTCCAGTAAATATAATATTAGCCTTTTTAGCATGCACGATTCTTTCGTATTGCTGCCAAATATTGTTATATTTATAGAATGGTTTACATAAATTCAAAACCATTCCAATTAGCAAAATATAGAGAAAAAAATATTAAAAAAGGAACATATGAGCTTCAAAGAATAGCCTAATTACTTTGTCAAACATAAACAAACCCAAATTTTGGATCCATGGCAAAACCACATATAGAATATACAGAAACTAGTTGACTATCAGGGTATTAAAATAGGTACATATCACCTTCAAAGAATAGGCTAATGTGGTAGTCAATGTCTAATTGATAACTATGAACACTATTAAAATTTCAGTAAGAAAATCTCAATTAGCAATTCTTACGAATTTTACGCTTGTAGATTTCTACATTTAAACATTTTATAGTCAAACATCACAACAATAGTTAACATACATTATTCATCATATTATGAGAGGTTCTGCTAATTCATTATAAATAATAATTAACATACACTATACATTATACATTATACTACAGAACACATTGGCAAAATTAAAACACAGCAACACTCCCACAAATCACAACAACATAGAACTACAGGGGAGAGGAAGAATAAGCTTATGTTTCTTAACATGGAGCCACTGCAATATGCTGATGCTCCTTCATCAACAACCCAGTTCGCCTTGGTAGTGACACTCTTGTTCTTGAAAGCTGCAGAATCCCAATGGTGTTCTAACATTGATCAGATATTGAGTGGAATCCATTTTTGTTCTAGACCCTTCCTGAGCTTGTTAAATGAATTTTTCAAAACTTTTGAACTTCTTTTGTCAAAAACAATTCTGATTAACACTCTTGTTGTGGGTCCCACCTATACACTTTCTATAATAAATAAATAAAAGTAGGTAACAAATTAAACATAATACTGGAAACATATTTTAAATTGAACCACAATTTTAGTTACCTTCAATTTTCCAAACTACCTATCTAGAAGCCCAATTGATGCCTTTTTTCCAATTTGGACACACTTCATCAAATTTTGCCTTAATTATCTCTGAGATGACATGGGAAACCCCTCTGTCTAGTGAAAATATACACAAAAAAATGTTGACAAAATCATATTCAAACAATGCTATATAAAAAAGTAAACACTAAATTTTGATTTTACTTACTCTCCATTTGCTGCCTGAAGCAAAGGCCTTTGATCAATTGGTTGTCTAGACTTTGGACAAGGTGGGTACTTAGGTGTAACTGTGTAAGTGAAGCTTCTAGTGTCGAAGGTGTGGGCTTCCTAGAAGGGTGAATTGATTCCCTACATTGGTGGGAATTGCTGACTTTGAGGTTGAGATGTGAACGGAAGAAGTGGTGGTGACTGGAGTTCTCCATCTAACACCACGACCTCTACCACGATTAAGTGGGTGACGACCACCACCTCTACCTTTGTTTTCCATTTGTATGTTTGACATTTAATACCAAATAAAAAAATGAATTAGTGGACTTTTAGTGAACAAAAAACACCAACTTGTGAGTGAAAATTTAATCATACCGTGTGTTCTCTATACCAAAAGGTGACAATTATCTTTCCTTTAATTTTCATTTCAAGTAAGTATAACAAATCACAATCACGCAAATATAAAAACAATTAACATAAGGCATGGTGGCTGATTTTAATGTTGGAATTACCTAAGAGGAATTTGCATCGTCAAAATCACTCTCTATCTCACCCTCATATGATTCATCCAAGTTTGGTTGACATAATAATTGTTCATCTACTTCTTCTCCACCTCCATCAACATACGCAAGAGAATCATTAATGACATCTGGGTCAACTTGCAGCCAATGTTATAAATAGCGGATTGCAGAAAATCGTGAAAAGCTGAAAATCCACTATAGAATATAGCGGATAGCATCGTGGCCAAATAGCGAAAGCCACATAGCGGTTGAAATAGATTATATATAACAATTTTATATGAAAAAAAATATGCTGGACAAACATTAACATAATATTATCTCAAAAATTAAATTGTTCAAGACAAAATATGTTCATTCTCCTATGCCCCTTTCCCAATGTAATCAAAAAATGCTATAAAATAGTTGAAAGCTAATTAGCTAAACAAGTCCTAGTGAGGCACATAATCAAAATAAGCTAAAAGCTAATTAGCAAAACAATTCCCAACAAGGCATATAATAAGAATAATCCTTCATTTTCCATACTGTGATTTTTAAAAAAATCAGAATAATAGGAAGGTTGGGACAAAAAAGAAGGGGGAGTATTAAACAAAAGAAAGAAAAAAAGTTGTTACCTTACCTGTAAAAAACTAGAAGCTGGACAAAGAAGGCTATGTAGTGACTAAGAAGGCTACGTGGTGACAAATGAGAGGTTCTAGAATGCTCTGGAAAAAAGTTACGTGAAGTAGAAGTAGAACTGAAGTTAAAATGTTACTGTTGGGCCCAAGTCTATAAGTAAAAGGTAAATAGAATAGAGTAAAAAGTAAAATGAGTTTTAACTTTTAACAAAGTCAATAAGTAAGGCTACTGTTGCGCCCTTGTGTGCATTCTACATGCCCAAAACAACTGCAATTCGCACTGACCCGATTCTGCATCTGCTCTGACCTAATTTTCTCTTTCAGCAGTCAACACGATGATCCGTAAACACATCGTCACCGTCAATGCAATTTCTCTCCAAATTCAACCTCATCGGAAATCGACGATGCAATAGCCGCAACACAACGAGGTTCCACGACACATAAGGCACTGACGATCACGATTTTAGCGAAGTTTGCAATGTGATGCCATTGCCATTGCGTTTTCTCCAAAACCCACGACGCTATACTGTGATAGCGCCGTGATAGTCGCTATTTGACTACATTGCTTGCAGCAAAACTTGAACCCCTACAAGCTTATAATCTTGGTATAGAGCCTCTTTCTCAATTTAACTTAATATATTATCAACGATTCTACTGCGAGCTTTTGTCTTCATTACAACCAACCAACCTCAATGTCCCTCAAGATATATCATGTAATAAACTTGTTCTGATTGTTGTGCAAATATGAATGAGTTGTATGTATTCTTTATTATATCTCCGTGAGTCTTACTTTAATAATCTCATACTTATTATCTAATCTTGTCTTTGTATTAGGAGTATTATCAAACCAATCACAGTTGAAGATAACTAACTTTAGTAATGGGAGGCCAATATATTCCAATTGAATAATATCAGTAAACATTTCATAAAAATTGGTTTCTAATTGACCATTTGTTCCTCATACTTAAACACCATAATTTGAGAATTTCATGCCTTCGCTCCATTATATTGTATGAAATTTGTATCCATTTAGCCATGATTCAACTTTTTTCTTAGGTTCCCATGCCAAATTAACCAATAATGGATCTTCAATCTTGTTTTCTGGATTTAGAACCTAAAATTTAACAATAGACATCATATAACTTATCATCATGGACCAAATAACATTTGAATAACTTACAAAGTGTTACTCTACATATTGTTTGAACCATTTAGGAAAGTTTGACAAAATGTCTTGGTTAATTTTAGCATCCACATCAGTGGGATTGAGCTCTCTTAAAAACTCATCATAAATACTAGAAAGGGAAAAACAAATTACTTAAAGTACACAACATAAGATTAGTAACTTTAATAATTATAGTTATATAAGTATTATAGAGAATCTTATGCTAAATATGGTTCAACCTATTCACAATTTTGAAGAACGTACAAGTGTGTGCATCAATATACTTGTTTTATTTCTTTTAAAAAATACTATTTAACTTTGACCATTATTACAAGGGAGGCAAGTAATAGATGGAATTAATGAAATATCTCCCACAATAGATAGAGTACCTTGGAGGGTCCAACTAGTAAGATGTCCTTGGTCCACTAACCAGAGCTACGGAAAGTATTTGTTGCCTAAGGGAAACACAGGAAGAAATTATTTTACACAAAGCTCTGACCAAGCAATAACGAAGGAGAAGACCCAAAGTTCTAACTCCTTGTCTTGGCTACCAAGGTAAAATGGAAAGAGAAAGAGTGAAGTTTTAACAACTTTAGCATTTTAAGTAGAATTGTCCAACTCATCATTAATGACAACATTTATCATTTATAAGCACCAGCAACAAATACAAGTGTTTGCTCACATGTATCATACCAAGCTAATGTTGTCAATCTTCAGTTCTTTCACCAAGAAATATAGTAAAATCAATATGGACTTACTATAAAGTATTAGTACCATTGTACCAAACTAACAAATAACCATCACGAGAACCAAATAAACTTCTTTATGTTCTATTTTTTTTTTGGTTATTTATGACACTCAAACTCAACTTAAACTCTAATAAAACCATCAAATTGAAAATGGTTATAGAAATAAGCTTAATTCAATTAGTTAACTTAGGTTATCTCTACTACAACAATTAGTAAGCTCTTCCTCTCCACCAAATATGTATGATTAAACCATCTCAAAGCCAGCCAATATGATACATATTAAATTATGAACATTTATCAAGTAAAGATAATAAAACCTCGTGAAAAATAACTAGTAACTAATAACTAAACTAAGGCTGTTCCATTTTTTTTATCAGAAAAAATAATTATATATATGAAATATAAAGAGTACTGGTAGTACTTATATATATACAACCTAAGCACAACACAAAACTATGTCAACCCAATATATGGAAACCAACATGAATTAGGGTGCCAGAGAACTGGATGAGAACTAGGCTCACACCCAAAATAGCAGGAGAAAAATCTATATGCTAAACCCTCCCCTGAATACATAATCCATCCCTAATTTTACTAGACCAATAGTGAAAAGGAATGTCAAATCCAGTCTCCATATATTTTAGCCATGTCCAACAGAAAAAAAGTGCATCCTCCATCAATATTTGGGCATTGAAGTTGTCATTGTGGAAGACAATTATATTTCTATGATGCCATATGCACCAGGTCAAAGCTATCCTATCCACTAGGTCTGCCATCTCTGAAATATGAGTCCATTGATGTAGCAGTTGGAATGTTGACAAAAGTGTTCTTTAGGAGTTACCGAAAACATCCCCACAATGTTTATCCACAACATCAATTCCCATCATAACGACATAATCCTAGCACAACTGAAGAATAAATGAGACACATCCTCTACATGACTCCCACAAAAAGGGAAACTAACATCATTTATTTCCATATTTCTTCTCCTAAGGTTCTTTATGGTGGGCAGTCGATCCCTAATCAGCCTCTAAGTAAAACATGCAGCTTTGCTAGGGATTTTAAGTTTCCATATAGCCTTGAAGACCTCATCTTGTTTTGATTTGACATCCCCCTATTAAGTAACCTGTAAGCACTCCCCACTTTATATTTCCCACTCGTATTGACCACCCATCTCCAAGTGTCATGTTGTTGTACTTACAATTGCAAACCTTGTCCATCCTCCTTCCAACCATCTTACCAAAATGACACCTTTGAACCACATCTCAAATTCCATTTGATCCCTTCTTTAAAACATCCCTCCTCCTCATTCAAATTATAGATGAGGCATAAATCCCTCCACCAGATTGATTCATTAGCGGACCTTTTTATCTCATCCAAATGCCTTCAACCTCCATATTTTGACTTTAGAACTTGTGCCCATAATTCATCTTAGTGGTGAAACAAATTTCATCGCCATTTACCAAGCAAAGTGTGATTGAACTTTGCTAAATCCCTAATTCCTAGACCCCAAACTCCTTCGGTTGGAAAATCAAGTCCCACCTCACCCAAGCAATCTTTTTCTGGTCAGCAGTTCTACCCCACAAAAACCTCATTTAAAGCCTCACCAACCTATCCACCACCTTCTTCGGCACCCTGAAAAATGAAAAGAAAAATACAGGGATCATAGTTTAGTTTGGGAGAGAAAACTAAACTAAACCAAACCACCAAACTAAATAGTTTTAAAAAATTGAACTAAACTATTTAGTTTCAATATCGAATAGAACTGAATAAGTGGTTTGACATGTGAACTGAACTTATAAAATAGTTTGGTTCAATTTTTTACAAAAGTAGTTAAGTTCAATTCAAAACAGTTCTTTGAACACCCGTAACTAAAGGAACTAACTAACTAACTAACTCTTAACAACTAAGTAAACTAATTATAATTATAGGAACTAATTAATCGGTACAAGCACTAAGAAGAAATCAATGACATGGTGCATTATGATTCATACCTTTTAACATACTTATCGAAGGAACTTGCTTGGTAGCATCACCTAAAACATGGAAAGAACAAAAAATAAATAAAACTAATCGAACATGCAAAAGAAAGGGTGAAACAGTGAAAGAAACACGTATGATTAGGAATGAGAAGTAGAAACATTTATATTGGTGACTTTTTTTTAGACTTTTTATTGCACGGGTTTTGCAGTGTTCTAATTGTTATTATAAGTATGGGTCTGGTAATGACTCCTTTCGAGTAGGAGAGGACTCAGAGATGAGAGAAAGAAGAGGATAAACTAACAACAATTTTGGGTAATTTCATTTCTATCTTCTTCATTTCAGCACTATTACATATATAGGAAAAATAGCATTGTGTCTAACAAACTAGACATGTGTCTCTCTAAATTCCACTACTCCATAAAAAAATTACTAAATGACCAAAAATAGTGTAGAAATCACTAAACATAATCTTTCCTTCAAATATAAGTGATTGAGAATTGGTCCCTTTTTAGCTTGTATCAATGGATTGCAGTAGAATCAATGCATTGGTTACAAAGAGAGTTATAAGGAGTCAAGGCCTAATTAAAAGCAAGAGTGAACAAAATATTACTAAAAGTTTGTGGCTAAAGCCTGTTTAATCACTTAGAAAATTAGAAATTGTAGGATAAATTAGCAAAGGGGAATCCCTAAGTTAGATCAGGTTCCTTGAAGTCTTGAACATTTCCTAGTTGTTTTAGGTTTACAAATCAAAATTAAGAAAGCATGATGGGGATAGAAATAAAAAGACCCTCATCATATCAAATCAACCTTAAAGAATGAATACTTTATTTTAAATCAAGAAGTTATGATGATGTAGAAGAGGATAGATAACATCTTTGACTCTTGCCCCAACACATCAACAACTCTAAAGTTAAATAGAGGATAAGAGATTTCCATCCATAAAAACTTAAAAGGGCACCCATGAAGTCGTAAAGTGCTAGTGCCTAGTGGATGAAAACCCAATCTCAAAATCTTCAATGCTTAAATAGAGGATAAGGGATTTCCATCCATAAAAACTTAAAAGGGCACCCATGAAGCCGTAAAGTGCTAGTGCCTAGTGGATGAAAACCCAATCTCAAAATCTTCAATGCTTCTCTTTGATGCTTGTTTGGTTTCTTCCTCTTCTTAATTTGTCGAATTACAACATGGATTGATGCTTCATCTTTTTTATAATTTTTCCTTTAAACTATGAATTGGAAAGGGACTGAAATAAAAAGGTATTTTATATATTTCATCACATGAAAAACATTATGAACTTTAGGAATAAAAAGGTATTTTATATATTTTCGTGGACCGGGGTTGGTCGAGCCTTAAAATCTTGAAAACTTACACCTTGTTTTATTAGTCCCTTCCAAATTCTCAAAAGAGTCAGCCCTGTAGCATATCAAATTGCATTACCCCCGTCCCTTTCTAATCTTCACAATGTCTTTCATGTGTCTCAACTCCGTAAATATGTCCATGATCATTCTCATGCAATCGAGTTAGATGACGTTCAAGTAAAGGAAAACTTGACATATGAAATATTGCCTTTGAGGATCGAAGATTGGCGAACGAAGCACTTAAAAGGGAAAGAGATTCCTTTGGTCAAGGTTATCTTGGGAGGTACATCTGGAGAGGAAGTAACATGGGAACTGGAGAGTCAAATGCAAGAAGCCTATCCAGCCTTGTTTGAGTCAGGTAAATTTTGGAGACGAAATTTCTAAAAGGGTGAGAGACCCTAAAATTTTGATAACTGAAAATAGATGTTTGATGTAATTGTTGTGTTGTTTGATTGCGTTGTTGTGCATATTACCCTGATGCAATTGCTTGGCATGAAAGTTAAGCTATGCAAAGTTTGTTTGATTTATGTGTGTAATACATGAGTGATAGTTCGACCCACAACCTATTTCGGTAAAACTACCATCCCAGATTTGTTAACCGTTGGATCGCCTTCAAATTTTTACAATAACTTTATAACTTATCTCTTCATCTTTTTACCATTGGGATCTTTAAGATCACAACTTTTGATTCCGTGCTAAGTGCAACCAGGGGGCTGAGCGAGACATGCTGTCGCATTGAGCGAGACAAGTCGCGCTGAGCGCAATTCCAAGATATTTCCTGACAGAGAGGAAATTGCGCTGAGTGAGGAAGGGCGCGCTGAGCAAGGAAGGACATGCTAAACGAGACACTCGGGTTATAAATACGTCCAGCAGCGTGCAGAACGCGATTTCTCTCTCTAAACTCACCCAAAAACCCTAGGAACTCCCTCTCACCACCCACGATCACCATCGACCACCATGGGCATCCGTTGCTTGCCACGAGACTACAACACGGAGGAGAATCTTGTAATTGGAGCGAAATCTTCAAAACTCCTCTCAAAGTTTCGGTAGGAAATGGAGCTCCAAATCCTTCTTTCTTGGCTTCCTTGAGGTAATATTGGTTTCCTTTGTCTTCTCCTAGCTAGTTTAAGCTTCTCTTAGTGTCTTTTGTGTTTTGGGTACCGTTGTTGGGAGTTTTACACTTCCTTTGAAAACCCTTTGAAAATGAGATGTTGTAAAAGTCTCCTTTTTATGAAATTAATGTCATTTATGTGATCCTTGTTGAACCCTGGTCACATTGGTGTGATCAAAATTTTAAAATGATGTCTTTTGATGTGAACTCCCAAAACACCTTTTAGCCCCTTTTTGATTTGAGTGGATATTTGATCCCAATTGTTAACATTGACATTGTCTTTGAAATCTATGCTAAATTGTCTTCGATTTGGTATATAGAGCTCTGCGTTTGGACAAGCATGCGCATTTGAAGGATCGCGAAACAACACCGCTAAGCTGTAACAGGGAGAACTCCTAGTTAGGTAAAGACAGTTTATTATTTGGTTATAGTTTTGATACCATAGTTGGGGGTCAGGGAATCCAACTATGAGGATATCTGTCTGTCCTTGTTGTGTGTTGGTTTTTCAAGAAAAACTATGTTTTTAACTAATGTGATGCAGTGTGTTTATAATTGATATGTGTTTGTTCTTGTGTGTGCTCGTTTTCAAGATAAACGATGTTTTACTAATAGGATGCGATGCTTTTATTATTGATGTTTATGATGATAATATTGAAATGAGATGATATTGATGTTTATGATGATAATGTTGAAATGAGATAATGAGGATGTGGTTGACAATGTTTAAATGAGATGATGTTGATGATGTTAAAACGATATGAGCTTGATGTGTGTGATGATGATATTAAGATGATGTGATGTTGATGTTGATAATGACATTTATAAGAGATAATGTTGATGTGAACAATGTCATTGTGTGATGTGGATATACATGGATACCCATGGGAGATGCATGACTGATTATCTTTGCGGGGAAGGATTTGTTGCTAGTCAGGTCATGCATTGATGATGCCCATGTTTCATACTTCATATTGCATTGATGGAAATTGAATGAAGGCATATGCGTACTTATGGGTTTCTATGGACTGAGAATGCAAGGACTAAAGGGCCATTTATGTAGAAAGGATATAATTGGTTCGTATGATGAGAGATACATGAATGGTGTTGGTGTTGTAGGTTGGAAGGAAAACAATAATATATGTTAAGTAGAAGGAAAAATATTAGGAATAAAAAGGGTTGTGAAGCAGGAAATGGGGGAGAATTGAAGACAAGGAGAGTCGTTGAGAACTTGTTTTCATTCTAAAACCCCGAGACGACAAGAGGAAGGGACACAAGTAGAAAGTTGTAAAGGTGTGTGGGTTGCGAGAATACGACACCACACTGCCTTTTCTCTTCGAATTTTCTGCATCTACACAAAATCAAAGGTAGCTTTCCATTTGATTAACTATTGTATATTCTCCTTTTGGAATTCTGGAAGTGGATGGATGACTACGCCACTCCATAAACTTAGCAGTGGTTTTTTTTAATGCACTAGTTAAAATTCAGAAGAATTATTGATTAATAATTAATCTTACATTCTTACCTGTCTTTAGTATCTCACTTGTCAAATTATAAAAAAAAAAAACAATAAAAATTTAAACTTAAAACTATATTTAAACTATCTAAACTTCCTGTTACTATGTCTATCATTCAATAGATACGGGTAGGCCACTTGTCATAGATACTAAAGACAGTGAAATAAATATTTTTTTTATTTAACCGTTTTGACTTTGAGTTATAATTATTTGATATCTTAATTATTTGTGCTAAATTACATAAAACTTAAACAAAAATAAGAATATGATAAAATGATTCTTATTTCATATATAAAATTGCAACATTTTTTTTTCAAATAAAATGTGATTTTTATCAATTATTTTATAACTATATAATATCTTTACTGTTTGAGTCAAATTTTATGAAAATTAAAAAACTACAGTCATATAATAAAGAGTGTTTTTTTAAAAAAAATATTTTAATATCCTTTCTACATATGTCACTGGTTGATCACCACGGGGGGGATGATCAATGCACAACAGGGTGACCCCGATAGGCGATCCGTCATTTTCCTGTGAAAGGCTATTTTCTTGGATATGATACCACATTGCATGATAAGAGTGAAATTAGGAGCATGCATCATTCTTATCATGATTGTTTGATTCATGAAATGAATTGGATGATTGATTTTGTCGAGTGTGTATTGGACTGATGAGGTTCTGGTAATAATTGTGGTTGTTATTGTTGTTCCTTTCCAATTGTTGTTATCTGATGCTTGTTGGTTTTATATAATAAAATCACCCTTGCATTGGTTGTATTGTGTGGTTGGTACCTGTGATGATCGTGAACCTTCGTTCGTGTGAGCAGATGAGCAGCATTAGGTGACTCTAGAGGAGATTCTTTTTGGTTGGAGCCGCCAAGCTGATGTGATAATGTCGGAATTCTTTTTGGAAAAGAGTTGTGTTTTGTAAATCAACTCTTCCTTAGTTAGTCGATTGATTCTTTTTGTTGGACATGTATATTCCAGGCATAAATAGTTATAGATACATTTAAATTATGTACTATTACGTGAATGATATATAATGTTTTGAAATATACATGCATATGTATTTAATTGTATATTTGTTTGTTGTGTGACAAGTGTATTATCGCGAAAAATTTACTATCATTTTTATAATCAAATTAATGGAGTTTTCATTAAAATTTGAAATTTGCATGATTAAGAGTTAGTGATATCGTAGCAACAAGACGAGTCGTTACAGTTGGAGCCGCCAAGTCGACGTGATGACGTTGGAATTTATTTTGAAAAAGAGTTGTGTTTTGTTATCAACTCTTTTTTAGTTGGTTCATTGTTTCTATTTTATCGAACATGTAATTTCAAGCTTATATATATATATAAGTAAAAAAAACTGAATTATGTCATGATATGTGAATAATATGTATTTGTTTAATATATTTACATATATGTAATTATTTACGTATTGGTGCGATGTCTAGTGAGTGTAGCATTGCAAAGAATTTACTCTTATTTTCATAATCAAATTAATAGACTTTTCATTAAAAATTAAAATTACATGTTTAGAGTAGTGAAATCGTCACAACGAGGCGGATTGTTATAAAATAAGTTGGAGGTTTTTACTAAAGGACAATTTCGAAATTACATTATTATTGATGGGTGTATTTGATTTCTGAATGGTGTAGGAAGAAAATCTCTATAATCAATAATCAATGTTAGACTTGGGCCTTAATGAGATGTTGTGAATCATCAGCGTTATACTTGAGCCTTAATGAGACTTGGTCAATTATTAACATTACATCTTTGTCTTATTGGACCGTAGTCAATCATCAATATTATACTTAATTCTCATTGGGCCTTGGTATATTATCAGGACTACACCTAAGCTTTATTGCCTTTTGGTTAATCATCAGTAATACATTTAGGTCTTATTGGACATTGATCAATCATCAATATTTCACTTAAGTCTTATTGAGCTTAGGTCAATCATTAATGGGTCTTCCTATGCAAATTTTCATATTGTATTTCTGACATTGTATTCTTATTCTTATTTATTTTTTGTAATATATGTTAAATATTTATTATATTTTTTTTGTTTATTTTGTACCAAAAAATATTATAGATTTATAATATTTATAATTTTAATTACATAGAATATTATTATGATATTAATATTGGTATATTTATTTTTATATTATAGAATAAAATACGATTAAATTTATAATAGTTTCTCTTATATTCTAGTCATTCTAATTTGTAAATGCACAACATTTTGTTCCTCAAAGTGGTTTAAATATCATTATTTATCCATTATTAATGTGCCAACATGTAAAAGTGGCTTTATATTTAAAACAAAAAAAACTCTTATAACACTTATTTTTTATTTTTAAAAAAAAAGTTAAAAGAAATTCATCCTAAATTATTTTATGATTATTATGTTATTATTTAAATTTTAAATTATGTTAAATATTCAGAATATTTACAATATTATTAATGTTAATAATCAAATATTATTGTTCAGTCGCAAAAGTGGTCGTTTTTTAGCACATATAACTTTTTTGTTATTGGTGACTAAATCGTGCGCAATTTGTGATCAACAATTTTCAGTTGCTAATTTTGGTGGTTGATCCGCATTTTTGTAGCAATGTGTAGTATATTTGTTTTTGGTAAGCTTACCCTTATGTTGTTGTAATTGTAATTTGTTCTTTTGGTAATCCCGTATTTGATGTACATGAAGAGAGAAAGGCTAGGAGGTGACATATGTCTTTGGATGTTTCGTGGATATGTATATCAGGATATGATGATGTGTTTTTGTCTGTGTCTTTCTTAGCATCTTGTAGTCTTGACCGATTCAAAGTCTAAAAACTTTACTTATATAGAGTTGTATATGTTTATATGCATGTTTTGAGGAATTATGAGTTGCTATGATGTTGTATAAGTTTATGTCATGATGAAGTGACATAAGGTATATAGTTATTTAATTGTACAATAATATCACGTGATGTTTTATTTTGATATATTGTGTTTTAACTTTTGGTCTTTAAAACACAAAAAGTTTACAAGCTTTTTTTCATAATTAAATGAATGAAAAAGTTTTATATAAAATAAAATAAAATCTTCTGCTTTATTAGTTTCGAGTTATCGTGTAAGAGTTATGAGTCATTACACTTGTTCTAATTACCTCGATTAATATATTTATATAGTTTTATGAATTAAAAATAACTATAAAAAATCAATTTTTTGTTCAATTGCATAAGAATTTCTCACTCAGTTTTTAACTTTTATTATTATAGATAAAGATATATATAGCGAGGCCATTATTTCTTGTATACTGAATTATAATAATAGTTTTGCTTATCAGGAATGTTTGTTCGTTATTAATTTTTGTTAGTGGGAATCATAACTTCTCCACTCTCATGGCTGGTCTTGGACCTAGTTTAGGAGTGTGACAGCTCATCAGGACCCATGATTAGGAGGGACCCAATTTTTTTTTTTCAAATAAATTGTATAGTTGTGTTGTAAATTTTTTATATATTATTTTATTTTATATTTATAAATAAATTGAAATAACTATTTCTTATCACATTTTCTTTTAAATACCTAAATATAATGTGACATGTGATTATCAAGTATTACTCTTTTGATTGTTAATTTCTTGTCTTATGTATTACATTCACAAATTTATGTTAAAAGAACTTCTTGTTCATTAGTTTTAACATATCAACATATAGTAGATATATGATAATATGTAGACTTTAAAGTTTTTTTATATTCTGAACAAGATAAAAGATACAAACTAAAACTCAAATTATAAAGGAATACATTTCTATAAAATAAAACTCACTAGGATTGGTCTAGTGGTTGGAGGTTGGAGTAAATGCATGATGATTTTTAAGTTTGATCCTTATTGTCACCATTGTACAAAAAATACTTCTAAACTATAATTTAAAAACAATTTTATAGATAAATTTAAATTAGTCATCATAAATAATATTATTTATATTTAAACATATTTATTTATTATAAAATATAACTATAATTATATAAAAATAAATAGGATTAATCACTCATTTGATCTTCATAATTACCAAAAATTTTCGTTTTAGTCTTTGTACTAAAAACCATCATGTCCTTTTATAACGCTGCACATTACTTTTAATCCTTTTTAATCCTTACAGTAAGGACTAAATGAAATTAAAATAATATGCATAAGAATTAAAATAGATTAAAATTATATGTATAAGAACTAAAATATGATATTCATGACTAAAATAAAAGGATTTTATCATAGACTAGATAATTAATTAAACCAAATAAATATGTAAAAATAATAGTCAAAATTAAAATTTAGTATATTAAATAAATAATAAAACTACATGTAAGATTTAATCTGAACCGATAATGAAAAATGTAATACATTTTTTTTTAATTTTATTGAAATCATATTATTCTTTTAATGTAACAGAATATATTATTTGTAACTAAATTATATGTTTATTTTTCATGAAAAATATTTTCACATTTTAAAATGTTTATATATCAAAGGGATCTTATTGATTATTTCGTCCATGACCCATAAAATGTGAAGACACTTCTGCCTTCTTCTTTAATTTATTTTATTTAAATTTAAAAATACCCGTATCAGTGCATGATGAAAAACTAGCTAGTTAATATAAAATCTCTCTCTCTCTCTCTCGTCCAAAATCAGCTGAAGAATAATGATAAAAAAAATCACCTGCAGAATTTCCAGTTTTCTACTCACTAGCATTTTATGGATCAATTATATAATAGTATATCTTATTATTAGCAGCTACATCTTCTTGTTTATTTAGTGACGCATATTTACCTTTTAAAAAAAAAGATATCATAATTTTTGTGAACGTAGTTGTAAGTCATATAGTGCAAATTTTCCCTAAAATGATGTATCGGTGCACAACAACCTAACTAGTGAGAGAGGCTGAGCACAAATTCAGGGGGGGGGGGGGGGGTTATGACATCCACGGAGCTAGAATTCCAAATTGCAAAGATCTCACAGAACCCATTTTCGAACCATTGAATTTTTCTTCTTCTAAAAAAAATGTTCATTCTTCATGCATGCTTTTGGTTTTCTCAACCAATCTAACAACCTAAATGGCTGCATGGAAGAAATTAATGCTCCCATAAATTGCCCCCAACAACAACACAACAAAACCAAAGACAAGTACATTGCATAAATTCATTTCCGACAGGTGATTTGAACACATAAATGTGAAGGAAAGCAACAATCATTGGTAGAGATGACAACACGTTCATCAAATTCTCCACATAAATCGTTGCATTCTTCGGGTGGTAAGTAAGCCTTCCCAAGCAGTGAAATTTACAAGACATACTTCAAGTGGTTGTGTTGTGAACCTTTTAAGAGATGATGAAATTGACACGTCTTGTGTTGTTTTCAGGTCTACAAAATGACTACTCCAATTACACTGTGATGATGCCTCTCACCCCAGATAACCAACCAGGAACCTCTGATTCCAAACAAGACAATGTAGGTGGCACAGCAACAAGGTTTGCTACAGAATCTCAACAAGGTGGGGGTGGTGGTGAGCCTAAAATGGAAAGAAGAATGTCTTCTGTTTTGAGCTCAGTGAATAACAAGTCCATGTTGTTGAGGAGCCAAACTCAAGATTTTGATCATAACCGATGGTTGTTTGAGACCAAAGGCACATATGGGATTGGGAATGCGTTTTGGCAGGACGATTCGAATTCCTTCGGGGACGAAGGAGTCAGCATGTCGGATTTCATGGACAAACCTTGGAAACCACTAACTAGGAAAATTCCAATTTCTGGGGCTATACTTAGCCCTTACAGGTATGCATTATGCACCAAATTTCCATATTCATATAGCTAATTGATAATGTCTTATTGTGGAAAAATTATCATGTAATTCAGGATCATCACATCATTTATGATTTCGATCAATAATTATATGATACGTAGATAATTTAATATTTTAAATTTATTAAAATCCCTTAAATTAAGGAATAACACAATTAATTCTTGTTAAATATTAAATATATATTTAATTTAGTGAATATGTCTTTGATTGTTCACATGTCACATGACTATTTATTACGACCATGAATGATATGGTAGTCCTAGACCACCCAACAATTTTTCCTTATTGTATCTTAAGTGGTTACATTGTGTTGTTATAATATTTGAGGCATATGTACATGGAGATCCCCTTACATGGGGAAAGGTGAGTAGTTGTCATCAGTTAATAAGCCATTCTACCAATTTTTTGTGAAAAAAAAATTGAGACCTATGCACATGTTATGTTTTCTTTTGATCCAAACGCCTCCAATTTCTTTTTTGTATAATTATAAACTTATAGGGGCTTGTGGGTATGGCTGCTTTTGTAAAACACCCTTTTATGACATTCAATCCCAATTTAAAACACAACATTCTGTTTTTTATGTCAGATTTCATCATGATATTGTTGTTCTTTATTCTCTCTCTTTATTCAATCTTGGGTGAATAAGTAGTACTTTTGACCTTGCTGCAGACTATTCTGTTCCACCTGACTACATCAACTTAGTGGCACAGTGAAAACTTAGTTACCACTATTAAGGAATCCTACAACTACAAATTAATAAAATTACTTAAACCTATTTAAAGTGACCTCTCTTTGATTTTTCATTTATATTATGAACATTGAGTGCTGAGAAGCATTCTAAATAATCTCATGGTGCATTTTAGTTACCACAGATAAATACACAGTTTTAAGACATCGATTGCTAGATTGATTAGTATTTGGAGTTTATAACAAATTTCTGCAACATTTTTTATGAATTAAATTTTCTTTGAACAGGTTGTTGGTGGTTGTCCGTATAGTAGTTCTAGCTCTCTTTTTAACTTGGCGAATTCGGAATCCAAACTATGATGCAATGTGGTTGTGGGGAATATCAATTGTGTGTGAGATTTGGTTTGCTTTCTCTTGGCTCCTTGACATCCTCCCAAAACTGAATCCAATAAACAGAACTGTAGACCTTACTGCATTGCATGACAAGTTTGATCAACCATCTGCTTCCAACCCAACTGGTCGCTCAGACTTGCCTGGCATTGATATTTTTGTGTCCACTGCTGATGCTGAAAAGGAGCCACCTCTTGTCACTGCCAACACCATTCTTTCCATTCTTGGTGTGGAGTACCCTATTGAAAAAATCTCATGCTATATTTCAGATGATGGTGGTGCCATACTTACATTTGAAGCCATGGCTGAAGCTGTCAAATTTGCTGAGGTCTGTTTATAATTAAAAAAGGAATTTATGCAAAAAAAATGCAAAAGAGCATCCTGGGTTCTTGAGCTAAAGACCTCCTTGTTCATTAAATCTACCATTATTCTTACTTAAGAGTTCTCCATGTTGGAGGTTGGATTTAAGGGAAAGAACTACCAAGAACTCATCACTTAAAAAAAAAATGGGTTTTTTTTTTGTGCAAGTAAAATCCAAGAATCCAAATTGGGTTCTATCACTAGAGCAAAAAATGATAAAAGTTCTTGCAACCTATGTGACATCATAAAACCTACAAAAAGTAATTCAAGAACCCAAAATGAGTTCTTTCACTAAAGATGCTCTAATTACCTAGTAAATTATGAAAAGAAAATAATGATGATTTGAAATAAGTTACCTAATAAACTTATATCATTTAATTATAAGGGTGGATGTGAGCTTACTTTCTTAATTTACATTGCAGCCATTTTGAAGGAGCTAAATACAGAAAAAGAAAAACAAGTTTATAAACTAAGGCCACTGAAACTGCTAACCTTTCTACAAATTACAAGTTAAAAGTAAAAAAGGAACCTTTATCTTAATGAGTATTTTGAATTTAAATTTCTTTTGTGGCAAGGTTAATAGTATGTTTTACATTATTGAATTTCCTATGCTAATGGATGCTAAATCGAAAATGAAACAAGTTTTACTCATTTTAGATTGATTATGATGACAGAACATCAACTAAGTTCTTGATATGCACACACACAGGTTTGGGTACCCTTTTGTAGAAAACACAACATTGAGCCAAGGAATCCCGATGCTTACTTCAACTTGAAGAAAGACCCCACGAAGAACAAGAAAAGGCCAGATTTTGTGAAGGACCGAAGATGGATGAAGAGAGAGTATGATGAATTTAAGGTCAGAATCAATGGACTACCTGAGGTAATACGTGAAAGAAGTAAAATGCACAACTCTATGGAAGAGAAGAAAGCAAAGCAGTTAGCTAAGGAGAAAAATGGTGGAACTCTACCCCAAGATTATACAAGTGACGTCCCTAATGCTACATGGATGGCTGATGGCACACACTGGCCAGGGACTTGGTATGGCCCTATAGCTGATCACTCTAAGGGTGACCATGCTGGAATCTTGCAGGTATTATCTCTACTTTCTTAGTTTAAAGACATCTTTACTCCATCAACAGCAATTGACACAAGTGATTATGATTTGTATTTCTTAACCAAGTGATTTAGGGTTCAAATCTCTAATTGACCCTTGGGTATGAAATAAGTCGTGTTAAGAGAAAATACCCACCTTGTATGCATTGGACAACTTCATACCAATATTATGGTTAAAAAAAAGAAAAAGACATATTTACTCTTTGATTTTTACTTTTGGTTTGATATGTTTGTTTGTTAGTACATGTAAATATGGTGAATTTTTACTTTAGTCTTCTATTTTTTTTTAGTTTTAAAAATAGTCCTATGTTAACATGACATGTATTTGAATATGTCGCTACCACATGATGTCTTTTGAGAATGGTTGTTGACATGACATGTTGAAATGCACATAACGTCATTATTAAATGTGATCAACAGTTTGATTTTCAAATCTCTGTGTACAAAATAACATTCTTTAGGAGATATGTTTTTAATTGAATTTGAATATCTTGAGAGAGTAGTTCATGACACCTAGACTTAGGAACAAAAACCAAAATGTAAGCATGATGGTATCGTGGCAGGGATCAATTCCTTAATCAAAAGAAGTTACATGGACTTAATACTAAATTTTTAAAGTAAAGGAACAAATACAAAATTTGAGAAAAAAGTATAAGAAGTAAAAATGTATTTAAACCCTTTTCCTTTCTATGGTGTACTTTGTTTTCAGATTAACTTGATTACATGGAATTGGTTATATAGAAATTAGAATACTAAATGTCCATGTTTATTACTTACAGATAATGAGTAAGGTCCCAGATCATGACCCAGTATTGGGGCATGCAGATGAGAAAACTCTAGATTTCACAGGTGTAGATATCAGGATTCCAATGTTTGCATATGTCTCTAGAGAGAAGAGGCCAGGGTATGATCATAACAAGAAAGCAGGAGCCATGAATGCTATGGTTCGAGCCTCAGCTATATTGTCTAATGGACCCTTTATACTCAATTTGGATTGTGACCACTACTTCTTCAACTCCCTTGCTTTGAGGGAGGGAATGTGCTTCATGATGGACCGTGGTGGTGATCGAGTATGTTACATACAGTTTCCACAAAGGTTTGAAGGGATTGATCCTTCTGATCGATATGCAAATCACAATACAGTCTTCTTTGATGGTAAAAACAAAATTCAAGTTGTGACATATATCTAGCCAGCCATTTCACTTAAAGACAAACAAAAATTAGATTAGTGGTAGATAGTGGCTATGAAGCACTGACTCTGATACAGATGTTGGACACAACATGGACACGGACACTTTGTCACGGCTAATGTTTAAAATCTAGGACACAGGGACACCACATACATAGAGTCTCTAATGTAATGAAATATAAATAACATATAGCAAAATATTTAAAGTGTATGAGTTGTATAAAGGTGACAAATTAAATATTCAAGTCAACAAAAATAATTTTTTAATTAGACACCTAATAAGAAGTGTTGGACAAGTGTCAGGATGTGTCAATGTCAGAAACGTGTCCGACATGGCGAACAAGAGAGGTGTCTGTGCTTCATAGGATAGTGGTTTGTTACATTGTTATGATTTCCTTTTATATGTTAGGATATACTTGTATTTAACCATGTGTAATTCATTAGGAAATATGAGAGCATTGGATGGTCTCCAAGGTCCAATGTATGTGGGGACAGGTTGCATGTTTAGGAGGTATGCACTCTATGGATTTGAACCACCGAGATTCATTGAGCACACAGGCGTGTTTGGAAGAACAAAAACCAAAGTGAACCGTAATGCACCACATGCAAGACAAAGCTTTGATGATGATACACAACCCCTAACATCTGATTCAGAAATGGGTTATCCACAGAAGTTTGGAAGCTCAACTATGTTCACAGATTCCATAACTGTGGCTGAATACAATGGAAGGCCTCTTGCTGATCACAAATCTGTGAAGAATGGAAGACCACCTGGAGCACTTATCGCGCCGCGTCCACCATTAGATGCTCCCACTGTTGCTGAGGCAATTGCTGTCATCTCATGCTGGTAATTTGCTTGGCTTTTACCTCTCCATTTTAGAAGTGTTATGCAACCAAAAATATTAATCATGATTTTGATAAATTCAGCTAGACTCAAGAGTTGTTGTTGGATAAAATAAAGTGAAAGGACTCATCCATTCCAGACTAGATGACTATGTCATCTAAATATGTCACAATTTGTAGCAAAGATTATTTGTTGTTTTGACAATCTATCATTTTCCTTTCATCCAACACTCTTTTTGGCCATCTAGCATTTAAGAGTTGTTGAATAGAATAAAATTAGCGGGTTGGTAGATCATTACCCTGATTTTATAACTTAATAAGTATTTCCAATCTTGATAAAGATTTTGATAATGATTTCTCCTATATTAGTAAAGATTATCCTTATTCCCAAATAAAGGTAAAAGGGATAAATTCAAATAAGAAAATAAATAAATGGGCAAAAATTATTTGCTTTTGGGCAATCTAGCATTTTCCATTCACCAAACACTCTTGGCTATATATCATTTAAGAGTTGTCAAATAGAATAGTTTGATAGGACTACTCATGCAACCCAGTCTTAACAACTACGTCAACTCATTAAATCATACTTTGTAGCAAAGACTATTTATTGTTTTGACAAACTAGCATTTTCCTTTCATCAAAAACTCTTTTTGGCCATCTAGCATTTAAGAGTTGTTGAATAGAATAGTTTGACAGGACTACTCATGCAACTCAGTCTTAACAACTATGTCAACTCATTAAGTCATACTTTGTAGCAAAGATCATTTGTTTTTTGGCACTAACATTTTCCTTCCATCAAACACTCTTTTTGACTATCTAGCATTGAAGGGTAACAGAATCATGTGACAGGACTTCTTATCCATCTTAGTCGTAACAAATAAAAACTAGGTCAACTCATTATGTAACTTAGAAGCATAGTTACTCTCCCTTTTGGATATGTATAGAAAAGAAAAACTTGTGCAATGGCTGATGTAGGAACCATTTTGGATGTGTCAATAATGCAGGTATGAGGACAAGACAGAATGGGGAGATAGGGTAGGTTGGATTTACGGGTCAGTGACAGAGGATGTTGTGACTGGTTATAGGATGCACAACCGTGGCTGGAGATCAATTTATTGCATCACAAAGAGAGATGCCTTCCGTGGCACGGCACCTATAAACCTCACTGATCGCCTACACCAAGTGCTGAGATGGGCCACAGGTTCTGTGGAAATTTTCTTCTCAAGAAACAATGCCTTTTTCGCTAGTCGACGCCTCAAATTCTTGCAGAGAATTTCATACCTCAACGTTGGAATCTACCCTTTCACCTCGGTGTTCTTGGTCGTATATTGCTTCATTCCTGCACTCTCCCTTTTCTCTGGACAGTTCATAGTCAGTGGCTTGAATCCAGCTTTCCTCATCTATCTTCTGCTCATCACAATCTGCCTCACTCTTCTATCCCTCCTTGAAGTGAAGTGGTCAGGCATTGCCCTTGAGGAATGGTGGCGAAACGAACAATTTTGGGTCATTGGTGGCACTAGTGCTCACCTTGTTGCTGTTGTACAAGGTTTGCTAAAGGTCATAGCTGGCATAGAGATTTCATTTACCTTAACATCTAAGTCAGCAGGAGATGACGACGTCGACGAGTTCGCCGATCTTTACATTGTAAAGTGGACTAGTCTCTTCATCATGCCACTAACAATTCTCATCGTTAACCTTATTGCCTTAGTCATGGGGACCTTAAGGACTGTGTATAGTGTGATACCAGAGTGGAATAAGCTCTTGGGAAGTATGTTCTTTAGCTTCTGGGTGCTGTCACATATGTACCCTTTTGCTAAAGGCTTGATGGGTAAGAGAGGAAGGGTTCCCACAATTATTTATGTGTGGTCAGGAATTCTCTCCATTACCATTGCATTGCTTTGGATTACAATTGATCCTCCAAGTGACTCTATCCAAGCAGGAAATCTTGAGGTATGAGATGATGATGGCTATCAAGGGTATTATACATTTGGGAACATAAACATCTATTGCAAATAGTTTTGAAGGAAATTTCCATTGTGACAAAATAAATTCCAATAAAGGAGTGTGGAGCATTTTTGTTCAGTTTTTTGTAGATTGAAATGCAAAGGAGAACATAGCTGGCTCCTATGAAGGTGAGAAATGTACAATAGAGAAGTTCTTTTGAAGTTGCTCTTGGTCTGTAGAAATATTTTTATGTTTTAATTATTTATAAAGCTGTAAATTTTCATTGTGACAAAATAAACAAAATAAAGAATAGGTGGCACCTTTTTCTTCAACTTTCACAGATAGAAGTGCCAACAGGAAGCATTCATATGAAGGTGAAAAATGTACAATAGAGAAAAAGTTCCTTTGCAATTGATGGTGTCGGTAGAAATATTTCTGTATTTAATTAATTGTAAAGCTGTAAAATTTTCGAAACTGCAGATATATATATAATGCAACAATACCTGGAGATTATTATGAGACTATTTATGAACACACCTTGGAAATTGACTTAAATTGATTGCTTTGAATAATAATACAAGGTTTATATTGGCATCATCTAAAAAAACTCGACAAAAACCACAACACCTTCTCTCGATATAGTAGTACTGTTGCAAATGCTATGTAGATGTATTGTTCTTTCTTTTTTGCCAACTAATTATAATTTCCAAACAACAGGGATACCTAAATTATGTATGTGTCTAATGATATTCTCATTTTGTATAGTAGTTCAAATTCTAATAAAAGGAAGTGAATTTACACAACAGCACCTAAATTGCATTGTAAATAATTAGAATATTGGGAGAGCAAGATTGAAGTTTATGTGAATTAGTGAATATTTTGTTGGAGTACAAATGTGAGGTAAAATTCTATATCGGATAAAAATAGAAAAGTTGAGTACTATATAAGTGAGAAGAAGACCCATAAACCTGAGTCTTAAGGTTTTGGTTAAACTGTGGTGTTTAGTTTACTTATATGGTTATTCATGACCTATTAATCTAAATCTTTTCGATATTTATCTTTCTCGATTTTTCAACAATTAGTATCAGAAATCGATGGTTCGACTTGGTGACCGACTCAGACAAGTGTACAAGTACGTTACCTTTACCCACTATGATATGCAAAACCATGGCCTCCGACACCAGCATGAATCATGTAGTTTCAATTGTGTTGTGCTAATGGTTGAACTGAAATGCATATCGTTAAGAAATAAGAATGCATAGGATTGGTCTTTCCTCGTTGATGGACCTTCTCTCAATTTGACGCTTAATTAAATGAACTATTACGTAACAAAATTAATACAGGCAAAAGCAAGCTTTTATTCATTTTGATTGAAGGATTTTTTTTCATTGATTAGAGAATTATTAGATGTATTGTTGTAATTTGTAAAACTAACTAGTATCCCACTATTAGGTTCTTAGAGGGAGTGCTCAAGTGAGGGGTCAGTGTTAAGCAATAAATAAGAATAATAAATAAAAATCATCAACATCTTTTATCTTTTACCTTGAAAATCTCATTTCTATTTATATTTATAGCTTGGGTCCATGAGTCCTATTGCCTAGTTATCATTTTAGGTAATCTATTATTTTATGGTGTATTGTTGAATACGTATCTGGGTGTTCGGTTAGTCTGAATTTTTGAGTCAAATATCCTACTGGTATAATGACCATTAACTCAGAACTATTAAAAAAAAAAGAAAATTATTGCATTAAATAAATAATTTGAAAGAAAAAAAAAAGATTTTTCTTTTGACGGAATTTGAAATAAGAATTAATCAATTGGTGAAATTTAAAACTAGAATAACTTTAATTAGAGGACAAAATTATGCTTTTCTCCAACAAAATTTTATTCAAAACTTTCAAGGTAAAATTTATTCATAGTTAAGATTTGGATAGAAAATTATATGAAAAAATGAAAAATAATAATTATAATAATCTTTTATCTCCTAAAATACTCAATTAATAAACCAAAATTTGCTTTGTGTGTGAGTGTCTCTGATGGGGGCCGGGAAGGGGTTTGCGGTTGGTTGGGTTTGGATTTAAAACTTAAAATACGTCAAACATTAATACAAAAACTTAAATATGTTTTTAATTTATGTGATTTATCTTTTTTTAATTATTTTCTTCCTGTAAGTGTTTTCGGAATTATCCGTGAAAGTTTCAAACGTTTTGTGTACATATGGTGAGGGATTTTAGGGTGCGAAAGGTTTTTATTTATTTATTTATTTAAATCATCGAGTATTGTGTATATAACTTTTTAATCAAATCCATTGTAATATGCTCATAGTAGTCCAATTATAAAAGACATATATCATACGAGCGATGTTTGTTTTCCACGGTGCAAAAGTTTTCTTCACCATAGAATTCTACTTGTTAATAACTTTCATTATGGAAACATTTGATGTCCATTAGGGATGGTATAGTGAATTAATCTATCAAAAAATGAGTCAGATTGGTCTTAACTAAAAAAAAATGGATCGGATTAGACCCATTTTACATGACAAAGTGGATCAATTATCAAAAATTGGTTGGATTAATCTTATTCTACAAAAAAATGGGATGAACCGGACTGACCCACTTTGTAAAGTAGACCAACAATACTGGCTTACTTCATTCTTTTTTAGTGGGTTAAAAGGATTGGCCTATCAAGTTAATACTACTTGTCTTCTATGACGGCAGATTTACAACGGTTATACGAAAACCGTTTTAAATAAAAGAGCGATGACAAATTTATAAATAAAACAGAAAAACGAAGACGAATCGTCGTTCGAAGGTAGTGTTCAAAAATGGTTTTCCAAAATCGTCTTTTTGAAATTATGTGGCTTACTATTACTCTTTCTCTCTCGTCATTTAATGCTTTTTCAAAATTTGAATGAAAAATCCCAACACCGCTCCGCCGTTTCGCCTCCTCTTCTATTTCTCTCACCCTTTTCCTCTTCTCTTCGCTAACCTCAGGTTCCTTTCTAGAATCTTGGCCTCTGCCACATCTTGGGTCCCTAAAGATGTTAAAATTAGGAGCCCAAAAGGTGAGGCCCTTAGGTTGGCAAGCATTGAAGATTGCTCTCGCTTCGATGCCAATGGCGTGGCTGATTTGGTACCAGAGGTGAAGATGACCTGAGTGAAGGTGGTGGTGTAGGAGATGATGGCATTGTTGTCGAAGAGGATGCTGGGGCCGACACCTGCGACACCATGGAGGGCTTTCCGTGCAAACCAGCGAGGTTGATGCATGTGAAGCGGTCCTCCGTCAAACGAAGGTGGTCGTGGATACCAAGTCGATCCTAATGCTTGGGCCTTGGGAGTGACGTCGACGCTCCTTCGCCGTCACCCTCCCTTCCGTTGAACTCGCTCACCGCTTGGTCTCTCTTCTTTTGGGACAACCATTGCGTCGCCGCGTCGAAGCTTCTGCACACCGCCATGTCCCTCAACTTGCTCCATTCCTCCCTCCTCATGGCTCTTCTCTTTGCCAAGTAACATTTCTTCTTCCCTCACTCATTCCCGTTTTACGTTCTTCGAATTAATTTAATTGATTTTATATATGTATTTATGTTGCAATTGTTTCCTGAATGTGCATTTTCGGTGGCGTATACTTATTCAGTAGTATGTGTATTGATTTGAAGATGTAGAATGCTGTGAAATTCGATGGCGTATACTTTTCTGGGAAATTTCTCAGAGTTTGAAGAGATCAAGGTTAATGTTGTTATCCGTAATTTAAAGATCATGTTGGTTTTCATTTGATGCAGTGAAGTTTTGAATCGGAACTGGAATGATACTGATGGTGGGCTTCCTCGAGGTCATTTTTAGCAAGAAGATGATGATTTGGCTCATCCACTTTTGTTGTCCTTGGAGGTTTTTGAATGTTCATTTTATTTTTACAATTCAAGTTCCAATTTTTCCAATCTTTCTGAATTTTAGTTGCATTGAATTGAGACAGGCAGAGCAAGAGAAAGCAACACGTGAGCTTCTAGTAGCAGAGGAAAAGGAAGGGCTTGGAGTTCATGATTTATTAGACAATGCAAAGAAAACCATTAGTAGCAGAGGCCAAATAGAGGTGTGAATAATAAGTTAAGGATTTTCAGACGTCAAAGTTTTCTTCTTGTTCTTTCTTTTATATTAGTTTTTTGTCTTTGTCTTTTTCACTGTGCTTTGCATTTACGATGTCTTTCTTATGTTATTCTCAAACGTCATCCATCTATTGTTGCGATTGATTTTTGTCTTCTCCTTTAGCACTACTGCTAGCAATGTTCTTTGTTGCTCTTTGCTTACTTGTTTTAATACTGTTGTCAGATATTGGGGTGAGGTGATTGGCTGGCATTAAATTATTTCGATGATACTAATTGGCTAACTAAGGATTCAAACAGTTTCTGCCCTTTGAAGTTGCAGTTCGTAAGAGCACCCTGTGAGAAGATGCTTCCTACTGAAACATGCTGCACCATGTCAAGGTATATCATTGAACAATTTTGGTTGGGTTGTGGTTTCCAGAACTTGGAAGATGCGCAAACAATATGTGCTTAACCTTTTCCTATATTGTATGGCACCTACATTTTAGGGGCCTAATCGAATTTGACAAAATGATATGTAGAATAGTTATTATTTATGTAAGCTATATTTATATATATGTACATGTAGCGTATGCACTATACTTTAGGTATGTTCTTAGTGAGACAGTGTGTGATATCAGAATCTCAGTTGATTCCTATTTTCTTTAATGTTATCTTTTATTGATTCTTTATATAGAAAGCTTCAGTATCTAATTTAACGCGTGATCTTTTTGCACGAGGATTTAAGCTACCTGGTGCTTGACATAATTGAGTTAGGATTATGATTAGTTGAATACTCGTGCAATAGTTTCCATGCAAGTTTAAAATTTGCTTATAATTTTTTTGCACTTTTTGGTGAAATTTCCAATAACAGTTCTCACAATTTTTCATCCTTGCCTAATCTGCAACATCATCTAGAACAAAATGTGGACCCGAAGACAACATATTTGGATTCTTGCCTGTGATGGCTGTGTGATCAAGGTTTATGACTTGATACATCATTTGTCATAATTTTGTGCAGGATGCTGAATATCTAGAGTCACTACGAGCTGATAAACAAAAGGAATTGAGTTCTCTCAATAAAGCTGAAAGCCATTCCTAAAAGGGAACAAGAGTCATGCAAAATAATGCTTGAAAAAAAGGTAACACATTTGCTTAGTTTGTGACTTGTTGACTTTGTTCCTGTTGTTAGTTGTGATAATGAATATCATTTTGTTCCTGCTGTTAGTTGTTATATGAATATGAAGTGTAACCCTTCATTTATGGATGGTCAATATTACAGTTAATTAAAGGTTGCATGACTTTAACTCCAGATATTTGTCTATCCATGTAAGATTGAATGGTCAATAACTCACAAATAGCTCCTTTCTCCACTCAAAAAAATAGTGCTAGTGCTTGACAATCCCCTATGTATGTGTTTGTGGGCATGGGTAGTTATTCTAAGTTTGTATGGTTTTCCTATATTTGTAAATGATGGTGATTCTTAAATATATCATTTTAAACCTGCAACATTTGCGGGGTTAGAATCAAAGGTAATAACATGCAACATTTGCTTGCTTAACTGATCTCTAGAAATCACGGATTTTTTTTAAAAAAAAATACTAATCTAAGACGGTTATTAGGAATAATCGTCTTAGATTAGTGTAAATTAAAAAAAAAATGATTTTAAGACGGTTGTTAGGAAAATCGTCTTAGAATACTTTCAAAGACAGTTATTCCTAATAACCGTCTTAGATCAGTTTTTTTTTTAAATTACACTAATCTAAGACGGTTTTTAGTAATAATTGTCTTAGAAACTTCAACCTACGAAATCGGTTGTTCTATAACTGTCGTCAAAAGTGATGACTTTTAACGACATCCCACACATCGACGATCGTACAACCATCTTAGAAAGCGCTATACAACTGACATAGAAGACCCATTTTGTAGTAGTGCGAACTCGTTTTACCATCCCTAATCATGATATCAAATGATGTACATTAGTAAAATATAATGTCATCATGTGCCACATTAGTAAAATATAATGTCATCATGTGTCATAATAAAAATCATGCATTCACTACTGATTTACAATAAAATTAGTTGTGACGTAAGAAAAAATTAGTTGTAATTCATTAATGCAACATATGAGAAAACCAGGTTTCCACTGATTCTAGCTAATTCTTTATTGAAACTCTTACTTAGTCTCTTTTGTTATCTTTTTTTGTTTTTGTTTGAGATAACTCTTATTGAGAATTCTAATGCATTACAAGTTTTCTGCATTTGTTGCGTCTCAATGTACCATACTATTGCAACCTTCTTAATTTTGAGTATACCGATCTAAAACTTATTTAAGCTTTTTATAATAACATCATATAGGAGTAGGACCTCTTAATAGACATTTATTACGTATATGCGGCCCAACTTATTAACCAGCCATTCGAAAAACAAAGTAAATTACGGATCCATCAATTAATTAAATAACATGATTAAATAATAATTTTCATAATATATATATATATATATATATATATATATATATATAATCATTTAAAGACTTTACTTTAAATAATAAAAATAATGTTATTTCATATAACAATATAATTGATCTCGTTTGCAGTTCGTGACACGTTATAGCTGATTAAATTTTTTTATATATAATAAAAATCGAATACAAATCTTTTATTAAATAAATCATTTTCAATCGTTTAAACGTAACTGGATCTTTCATTGTTAGCCAATCCTCCCTCGGTTAGACTACCAAAGTGTAGATACCAAATATACGGTCAATTCAATGCTTGCATTGCCAGTAGGTTTCTTTCTAATCCACACTGAAAAACGCTACAAAGACTAAATTAAAATAAATAAGAAAACCAAATAATTCAAAATCTACTCAATAGAATTCTAGAATGAGGATTTTTTCAAACAATCATTTGGACGGACAGATAAACAGATGTCTATGAACACAATATTGTGCATATAAATAATCCAAAGGATAGATACAGCTATGAATATGTCCAAATATAAGGGAGGCAACCCTGAAATCTCAACTCAACAAGAAAATGACCTGTTACTTATTCATTATAAACAAATATATATATATATATATATATATATATATATATATATATATTATATACGTGTTGTTTAAGTCTCATATATACCCTCTTAATTATTTTCAGTTTTTTCATGTCCCTTTCCTATGACTTTAAGTAAATTATTTATACTGAATCTTCCTCTACCTCTAGTGTTTTTCTTTTGGTTACAACTGGATCTTGGTATGAACACAACACTATCAATTAAGACATATACTTTGGCTCCATGTTAATTAGTTAGTTGTGCATAAAAAGATTCCATCAATATTTCTGACTGTTTCTTTTAAACAGCGCTTATCATTTTATATTTTAAAGTCTTAAATCACTTTTGCGTTATGGATATACTAATATAGCCAAAATTGTTTCCATCGGAAGAATTTGTTACGGTCCTTTTTGAATATTGGTGTCTTATTGCCGGCTGGAGATATAAGTTATGTTCCTCTTTTATCACTAATTAATATTAATATGTTCTTCCCATGTATTCTAATATTTATACTAAATTTGTGACAGAGAAAGGTTTTGATTTGGTTTCTACATACTTTCTTTCTTTCTGAATTGAGAATAAACGTGACATCGAAGAAGCATCAATCCGGGGTTTTCATCTTTGGGTCCAAAGTCAGAAAAAGAAGAGGTAAGCTTTTTGTTTTTATATGAATTCTATATATATGCTATTTTATATTTTGTAGTTCTTCGGGAAGATGTAACTAACTGGTAGATTATAAGAACTGCACATGCTGAAAGAATTCACCTGAATTGAGTTTTGGAGATTGAACTTAGATTGATGGGATGGTAGCTAGGTTTCATGTGTCTCGGTTCACTTTCAAGGAAAACAATATCATTTTTCTTTCGGCTTGACAACCCCGGAGGCAAACAAATAACAAATCCTCTAAGATTTTTCATTAATAGTATTGTTTGTCATGATCCTAATTATAATGTTCTCTGCTAGGTACTGGTGAGTATTAAGATAGGAAAAACAGAGCAAGAAAAAGTTTATTCTGAAACAGAGAGAGAGAATATTAACATGGTGAGATCGAGCAAGTTCGCATGTGATGCATCATGCATGAGCTAATAATATGGCTAAATTTAAGAGCATGCATATTAGGTGAGTGCAAGTTCTCATGAGATGCATGAACTAATAATATGCATGCATATTATGTCATATTTTTTGAAAAAGATATCTTAGGTTTCGTGTCTTGATATATCTTTTGATTTTTTAGTGAACTACCATGTATCTTATATCTTTAATTTTTTAGTTTTGCCGCAGAAAATATCATATATCTTTAATATATTGGCCTAGTACTCTCCAGGTAAGAATATTTCTAAATCAAAGATCGGAGTGAGGGTATAATCAACTACCAACAAACCCTAAACCTACTTTTTTATAAAATTGGCTTGTAAGGTTAGGATTGATTTCCTACTCATAAACATACCTATTATTGTAATTTGATCAAAGCATTACTTAACCTGATAATTCCAAAATGAATTAATTAGGTTGCAGTAATTAGATGTATGATTTAGGAGCGTATTTATGTTTCCAGAATGGAGGAGCCGATAAAGCTGGAGTCGTTTGAGAGTGCATGGAAGTATGGGAAAGCACTGTTGGAGACACCGTTTCGGCTGGTGGATAGGGTGACGGGTCGGTCGACGGACGAGGTGGAGTTGGTGGAAGTGAAGAAGCGGAGCGAGCACGAGATGAAGAAAACGCTCATGTGGTGGGACCTCATATGGTTCGGAATGGGCAGCGTCATAGGTTCGGGGATCTTTGTATTAACGGGATTCGAGGTCAAGAATCATGTGGGACCCGCTGTGGTTCTCTCCTACATTATCTCTGGAATCTCTGCCATGCTTTCTGTCTTTTGCTACACTGAATTTGCCGTCGAGATTCCCGTCGCTGGTAACTTTTTCTCTTTTCTGCTACCTTACCAAACAAAAGTGTAGTGGATTTTTTGGCATATCATTATTTGTAAGAACAAAAATTGTATGCGACGAAAAAATTGTTTGCGATAGAATATTGTATTTTTTTATTTTTTTATGTTTGTGACAAAAAATTTTGTCGTAAAAATTGTTAGCGACTGATATAGAAACTAAAATTGGCATGATTTAATTTTTGACGTAAAATATTATTTAATATTATTAATTATTATTTTAATCTAATTTTAAAGTATTTTTAGACCGATTTCCACCATAGATATGATCTTTTTTATTTTTTTAATATTGTTTTAATTTTATATGATTTTATTTAATACTCTCAGAATTTTTGGTACATCTAATTTTTAATATATTATTTTATTCAATATATTTTTAAATTTTTATATGATTTTGTTTAATATTTTTTGGATTTTTTATATAACTAATCTTCTAATTTCAAAATTTTTTCTCAAAAGAGGCCTCTAAGTGCCTCAAAATTGCGATTTAATCTTTGAACCTCCAAAAAATTTCTTGTTTTCTAATTTTTTATTTATTCAATTAGTGAATTGCATGCTATTTTTTATTGTACTTTTTATTGTACATTATAAATTTTGAATTACATTTAATATTTTAATAAATATTTAAATTTATTATCATTTAAATTTTAAGATTTAAAAGAAAAGATTGAACTATACTTAATAAAAATAGGGTGTAATTAGTCATTTTCAATTTTATGGATAAACTTATCAAAAACTGGGGTGCATTTAGCAATTATTAGACTTTAAATTTGATGATGCATATAACTTTGAACAGTCATAAATTTTGATAAAAATATCCGATGGAGGTGTATGTTATGTCAAAACGCTCGAAATTAAGAGAAGTAACTAAAAAAAATAAAAAATAGCATGCAATTCACTAATTGAATAAATAAAAAATTAGAAAACAAGAAATTTTTTGGAAGTTCGAAGATTAAATCGCACTTTGAGGCACTTAGAGGCCTCTTTTGGGAAAAAATTTTGACCAAGTCCCCTTTGGCTATTTGGTGGCGGCATCTTCTCTCAATTTCAAGCGCGTGACCATCGAATTCGCCTCAATCGGACATCCCAGTCAAAAGTTATGACCGTCCGAAGTTTATATACGCATCACTCCATCTGTGCATGACACGTGGCATCCTCTGGTGGAACGCGCCCAAAATTGGGCGTGACCCCCCCTTGGTCACGCCTGAATCTGGGCGTGACTGGTCATGCCCAATTTTGGGCGTGATCAACAGCACCAGATTGATAATATGTTTCGAAACAACCCCAAATTCGTAAATTTTTATTGAAAATGTATTATTTGGGTTCTTTTGCCCGGAGGTATTCATGCATCTTTATCCTTTTCACTTTATGATATTTTATGTCTTTCATTGCACTTGTCACTTGTTAGAAAAACACTATGTTAGCTAGTTAAGTTAGAGAAAAGTTCTCTCTCTCTATATATATATATATATATATTAATTTTATCTTTTAGCAAATTCAAGTAATACAATGTTTTACTTCTATGGTAGTCTACTTCTCTTCTTTGAACTATATGATTGTTTGGCCTCAACAATTAGGTGTGAGATGCATCTCTTCTCGTATAACTTCCCTCTCAAGCTCTCTTAAACTTTTATTAAACTATATATATATATATATTGAATGTTGTTTTAAAGTATAGTCCTCGAGTTTAAATATATTTTTGTAATGTAACAACATTAAAAAATTTAGAGAAAGAGATTTGTTATTCCAATACGAGGAATATATCTTATGCGAGTAAAGTGTAATTAATTACATTTCGAGAACATAACACATGAATATTTGTGATTTTCATTAAAATGTGCACAAATTAATTTTACTTACGTATGTAAAACAAACTGCACGTGGATATAGAAATGTCACTAACAAACTCTCAGCAACTTAAATTTTACAGTTAAACACATTTCTTTTCCTGTATTAATATAGTATTTTTTTATATTTTCATCCTTATAATTTTCTTTTTCTTTAATCCTTACAAAATATGATTTTTTTTTATTTTTCATTCTTAAAGCGATTTAAATAACATTTTTTTATTTAAAGATTATCTAAAATACTTTAAGTATGAAAAAGAAAACAAAACATATTTTAAAAGGACTAAAATGATTTTTTCAGTAATGAAAATGAAAAAATGTTAAATTATAGAGAAAAAAATATATTTAAGTCTAAATTTTATTAAAAATTACAAAATTTTATAGATTTTCATTCTTATTTAATGAGTTGATAAATTTTAATTGATAAAAAGAGTGTATTAGAAATAGATTTGTACAAGAATGTTTAATTCAGTTAATTTACCTGAACAATTGTGAGTTATTATAAATCTCTCCAATTTGTCTAGGAGTTTTATGGATAATTTTATTTTATTTTGGCTAATTGAATGTTGAAATGTGCTTGCTTAATTAGGTGGTTCATTTGCTTACCTGAGAGTGGAGCTTGGTGATTTCGTAGCATTCATAGCTTCAGGCAACATTCTTCTGGAATACGTGATTGGTGGTGCAGCAGTGGCACGCTCATGGACATCCTACTTCGCCACTCTCTGCAACCAACCCTCCGACAAGTTCCTCATCCAAGTCCACGGCCTCGCACCAGACTACAGCCAGCTTGACCCTATCGCCCTCGTCGTCATCGTCGTCATCGGCTTCTTTGCCGTCTTCAGCACCAAAGGCTCCTCCCGTTTCAACTACATCGCCTCAATAGTCCATGTCATTGTCCTCATCTTCATCATAGTTGCTGGCCTTGCCAAAGCCGAAGCCAAAAACTACTCCGATTTTCTCCCCTTTGGCCCTCGCGGGATATTTCAAGCTGCGGCAGTGTTGTACTTTGCCTATGTTGGGTTTGATGCAGTTTCAACTATGGCTGAGGAGACAAAGAACCCCGGAAGAGACATTCCTGTCGGTCTCATCGGTTCGATGGTGGGCACGACGTTCTTGTACTGCATGTTGTCCGTGACGCTTTGTTTGATGCAGAGGTTTTCGGATGTTGATGAGAATGCTGCTTTCTCTGTGGCGTTTGAAGCTGTTGGGATGAGTTGGGCTAAGTACATTGTTGCATTTGGGGCATTGAAGGGGATGACTAGTGTGCTCCTTGTTGGGGCTGTGGGACAAGCCAGGTACCTCACACACATTGCTAGAACCCACTTGTTGCCTCCATGGCTTGCTAAGGTAACGTTGGAAAAATTAAATACAAGAATATTATATAGACTTTAATATATTTTTGTTTCATGTAATTTAGTATTTTTTTTCTTTTTTGTTTCTGTAATTTTATTTTTGTTTTTTGTCTTTTAATTGATTTAGATAATATTTTTTTTAATATTTAAAATTCTTTTTATTATTTAAAGTTAAAACACTTTAAAGATGAAAAATAAAACAAACATATTTTGTAAGGGCTAAAGTGAATTTTACAAGGAAATGAAAATGAAAAAAAATTAAATTAAAAAAAACAAAAAAGTATTTAAGCCTATTGAAAATAAAATAGTTTTTATTGCTTTTGGCATATGTACAAGTTATATGGTTGGTACACTATTTATAAATTGTAGAGTAATAACTTATATGATTTTTCAATTAACACATTAAGTATAATGTCAATAATCCTTCAAAGTTACGTAAGAATAATAGGTTAATAATTATGTATTATTAATTTTAAAACTCACTTAGAGTATCAATTAATAAAAAAAATATTATTTATATAACTTTTAAGATGATTAATATATGTAAAAATAAAAACATAGTACTATATTGTCGCCTCCATAACTTGCTTTAAGGTAATGTTGGAAAAATATAAATAGGAGACTATAATAAACAGAAGAGATTCTATTGTTTTTAACATACAAACTTCATGAGTGAGTGTTCTATTTATAGTATAATATATTCGTTTTTCAAATACCTTAGTAACATAAGAATAATAATTTAATGATAATATATTTTTGATTTAAAGACTTTTAAATTCTAAATTAATCAGAAATTGTCATTGTTATGTTAGTTATATATGATTGATTTTTAAAGTGATTATTGTAAGTGTCAACGAACTTATATGTATAATGATTTGTAATGAATAATAATATAAAATTGTTTTACATTGTTAATATATAGACTTTTTTTTCTAAGTATAATGTCCCTTAATCCATAGTAACTCACAGTTAATCTTTCATTCTGTAATCAATCCTTTATTTTCTAATTGTTGTTTCTAATAGGTAAATGAGAGAACTGGGACGCCCATCTATGCCACGGTTGTTATGCTTAGTGCCACTGCTGTTGTTGCATTCTTCACAAGCCTTGATATTCTTGCTAACCTACTTTCAATCTCCACTTTGTTCTTGTTCTCCCTTGTGGCCTTGGCTTTATTGGTTCGCCGCT
This sequence comes from Glycine latifolia, assembly GCA_013407115.1. Taxonomy (NCBI): domain Eukaryota; kingdom Viridiplantae; phylum Streptophyta; class Magnoliopsida; order Fabales; family Fabaceae; genus Glycine; species Glycine latifolia. The sequence goes on along the minus strand of CM023949.1, from coordinate 18,289,275 downwards.
ATTGTGCTAGAGGGGTGGCGACACAGGTGAATGTTGTGAAATTCATTGTGTGTATTATTCTCATAGTGGGCTCTTCTGTTGCCTCAGCGGTTTATTGGGCCAATACCACAAAATGGGTTGGTTACACCATAATGGTGCCTCTTTGGTTTGTGGGAACGGTGGGTATCTGGCTATTGGTTCCACAAACAAAGAAGCCAAAGATTTGGGGTGTGCCACTAGTGCCTTTTTTGCCATCAGCTTCTATTGGCATCAATATTTTCCTTCTTGGGTCATTAGATAAGGCTTCGTTTAGAAGATTTGGAGTGTGGACAGCGATTTTGTTGGTGTATTACCTGTTTGTGGGATTGCATGCATCTTATGACATGGCAGAGATACAGAAGAAGCAGAGACTAGAGGCCAAGACCGAGTCAAAGTTGGATGAAGAAAATGTTGTTCCATCCGTGACAGGGTCTGGTACAAATAATGAAGATCATATATAGGAGTTTAATTTAACTAGTTGATGATTATATGGTCGTTGTTATGTCCCACTTTGTATGTGATTATTGTATGTGTGAACTTCTTTGACAAATAAAGCTTGTTTGTATAGACGGTGTTTCTCTTAATTTATTTTAGGTTAAAATATGTTTTTTTGTCCTTATATATATTCAAAAAGATTGAAAAAAATTATTTTGATATGTTTTTTGTCCTTGTAAAATTGAAATATGTTATTTTTTGGCTCGAAGCAAGGCTTTGATGAATCCAAGCCTAGGTGACATTCTTTAAAACTTAAATTATAGGCTAAAAATGTTTTTTGTCCCTATAAATATTAAGATGTTTCAGAATTTGTTCCTGTAAAATTTTGAGTCTTTTTTTTATCCTCGAAAATTGAAATCTTTTACTTTTTGACCTCGACTTAGGTTTGGGTATCTGAACCTACATGCCACTCTTTCATTGATTCCATTGATGGCTATAGGAGTGGGTGATTTCTGGGGATTAAAAATCGTCACAAAATGAAGAGAAAAAACCCACAAATTTGTATATCCTTCTTCCCTAACCTCATTCTTCCCTAACTTTCTTCATCTTCTCCATCCACTAGGCTAATTCGAGAGAAATGTGAATTCGGAAGCTAGGTTGTTGAATTTTTTAGTGAAAATTTGATTCCGATAGAATATTAGAATTGATATTCGTAACGTTAAGTTTGGGAGTGAAGGTGTTAGGTTTTCAAAAGAAAAGGGAATTCAAAGAAGAAGAAGATGATGACAGTGTCAATAAGATGGTTTTGGCCATTGCAATTGAATAGAACAATATTTAAAAAAGAAAAAGAAAAAGAATTGTTTATTTAAATTCGAAGAAGATGAAGAAAGTTAGGGAATAAGGAGGTTAGGAAAGAGAGATTTACAAATTTGTAGGGTTTTTTGCATTTTGTGACAATTTTTAACTCTAGAAATCATCAACTGCAGAAATCATCAACTCTCCGAACCTACGTTTGGGCCAAAAAATAGATTAAAACATATTTTAGCCTATAATTTAAGTTTTAAAAAATGTCACGTAGACTCAAATTCGTCTAAGCCTGACTCTGGGTAAAAAAATAACACATTTCAATTATATGACGACGAAAAATATACTTGAAATTTTGTAGGGATGAATTTCAAAATTTTCAATATTTATAAGGACAAAAAACATATTTTAGCCTTTATTTTAACCTTCCCTATTTCTTAATTAGAATATGATACCATTCGTTCATGGAAGATTTATTGAAAAAGACACCTTTGTAACAAATGAATAAGTGGTATGAAATAAGATATATTGAAAATTTAGTATCAATTCAGAGACTAAATTTTATTGCCGAAAAAGGTATCTTATTTCAATTTAGGTGTAATCTATGCCACCTTTGTAACAAAATCAGTATCAATTTGGCAATTAAATTAAGGTGTCTTTTTCAATAAATCTCATTTCATGACACAGAACCCTAAATGTCAATTGAACCCTAATTTAGCTTCAGAAATCACCAATTTTATATGATACTAATCCCAATTCTTAAAACTTGCCTAACAATGATGATCAATAAAGTGGATTTTCCTTCTATTTTGAAATTTGTTTTGGTTTCACTATATCATGTCATGGATTTTCCTTCTCCCAATGCGCTACTGAACAATTTGAGTTTGTTTCGTACTATGAAGCACAAACACGAAACATAACACTACTAAAATCCATAAGATAGGAGACACGACACACACACACACACACACACATATATAAATTTAAAATATGATCAACATGACAAAAATGTTCAAGGATCAATACATTCCACATAAAAGAAACATGTTTTTTTTCTCACCCCAAATACTAGAAAAAATGTTATTCTTTCAGAATTTCAGTCATTTAAAGAAATGCTCTTCTAACATTACAGTCAATGAAATTTTGAAAGATACCTTAATAAAAAAAATCAAAATATAACATAAACACTACAAAATCAAAGTTTCTCAGCTCAATAATGTTACATTTGGACAGTCCAATATGATATATTTGAATGAACCAAAATATTCATAGTTTTGATGATAACAAATATATAAATTGTTGATAAACAAATGAATTATATGAAGTGTAACATGACATACATGATATTAGCTCAAATGGTAAAAATCTTTGTCCTTATGCTTTTTATAAGTTATTGTCCAAAGGCTATTGGAACTTGTTTCATCAACAACTTATTCAATGGCCAACGTTTTTGTGAAAACTAGTACTTATCTATTAAGTATCTTTACACATCCAAAATGACATAACTAACTTACATCAATGATTTATACTCAATTAGTTAACGTCCACATGTTTTGTCTACACGTGAAAGCATCTCGATGATGATTCACTCTATAAAATATTCTAATATTTGAATTTTCCCTCTTGATGTATGTTGTGAAATTATGTTAACATTTGAATTTCAACTGTACAAGGCTAAGACAATTTGGAATGTTATCAGGGACATAATCAATCGTACAAGTAGTGGAACAAAGAGTCAAAAACGTATTGTCATTTGCCCCTCCCCTCTCTCCTCAACAAGTTGCTACGTAGCAAAAAAGACAAGCTATTGATAAGAAAATTATTTGAGGAAGGTGCATATCCCACAATGAATATTTTTTTGGATCCTATAAAAGATACCCCAAGAATCAACATAATGCATGAGAATTCTTTGAATCTTTACAAGTTCTGGAAGTCTGTCAAAAGTATTAGACGCTAAAAAACATCATAACCAACAAAGTCTATCCTTTGGTTAGCAAAGTTATTTGTTGTATTCAAGCTTAATTGTATATCCTCTCTTTGAGATATTTAAATATTGTATTCCATCAAATTATTGTTTGGAAAGCCAGGAGTGACTTAGTCATCAAAGAATTCTTAATCTTGGGAGGAGATTAAGGGTAAGCCAAATATGGCATGGGGAATACTTGTTGTAGCCAAGAGTGACAAAGGAAAATCTCATTTGTAATCACTTATGATTAGTGGAATCCTTTACAGTTTTGTGAAGGAGAACTTGACGTAGTTCAAATTAGAAAATTAGTATAAACATTGTGTTTTTACTCTAACTTCTATTATAACTTGTTTATCTTCAATTGCTTCAATCTTATCTTTGGACACACAAGTTTTTATAAACTGTCTTTGTGAAAATATGTTTTTAAGTGTAAAAGAGCATTCTTTTCAAAATTGTGATAAGCTTGTTTTGTGAAACTTTCTATTTGTAGAAAAAGATTTTAAGATTGAATTAACACACTATTTAACCGCCCTTCTTGTGTGATATATGTTATTTCAAATAACAGAAACAACAATAACAATGAATAAATGGGAAAGAACCCAACATTTACTGAAAAGTAGGGGGGAGATAAAATGAAACCTTGTGATTGCGACAACTTACGGTGTAGTTTGGTGTGATGAAAAAGACATTGACTTGTTAGAGTTTGAAGGCGAGGTTGACTCGTGTGACGACGGTTGTAGATGGTGGCTTGATAGTGTCGATAGATAGAGGCTACTTCGACTTCGACAACCGACCGTGAGACGAACAAAGGGAACGTGAAAACGGACCGAGTTCCAGTGACCCCAAACTGACATACTCAAGAACGTGAATACAATGTTGTGTAAAAAGGGGAAAATGCAAATGTAGAAGAGAAGACATGACATTTTTGTGCGTGAGAGAGTTTATTGATTTTAAAAAGGAATTTTTATTATGTAATCTTATAATTAGAGTTTTGGAATTCTAAAGGAAAAAAATACAAAAGTGTTTGTGTCCAGCATATTGGGTTGTGTGTTCAATTGTTTGGGTTGTGTCCACAACATGTCCAAGCCCAAAAAGAAAGAAAAATAGGACACAACAAGAACATGTTTGACACCATTTCCACCGTGTGTTCGACGAGTGTCGATGTCGAAAACATGTTGACACCTAGACACGACATTCATGAGAAGTGTCAATGCTTCTTTAGTTTGGTATGAGTTTCTATTTTTATACTTTGTTTTTTGTTATTTCAATGTTGTAGTGTATATGGAATTTTTTTTGTTTCATTATTTATTTTATTTATTTCAATTTTGAATTAAATAAACTCAAAGGAAAAAATAAATAATAGTTCAAAAAACATTGTGTCGATAACAAAGAATGACCTCACAATACCTTGTACGTACAATAATCTTCAAGCAAGTCCAACATGTTTTGAAATTGGGAATATATGAGGACTCTATTTCCTTGCTATTTAAGCTTCACCATCATTTTGTCCAGCAATTGCAACTTCCCTAATGATTCCAGCAGTTGTCTGCCAAATGGAAAAAAGAAGGAAAAATGGAGTAAATCAAGGAACTAACACATTTCACATCCTACATCTAATCACACTTTCTTAACTTATTGCTATAGCAAAAAAAGGATAGACAACAATACTTGCATTAAAAACATAGTAATATGGCAGCATCAATGTGATTCTGCAGACTAAAAATGATAGTAGTATTCATTGACAAGTTGCCTAAATAGTGATCCTTCTTTCTTCATCAAGCTCATCGGTTCATCATATTCCGCCAAATTCCCTATTAATACAATATCCTTTTCTTTGAAGAAAAAATGTAAATGATAAAAATAATCTTCAACGACTTTATTTTTTTTACCATTGAAAATCAAGTAGCCTATATTTTATAGCTCATCATTTATGTGCCATGGAAGTGCAAATGTTGAGTCAATTACCCTTGTTACCATATTACCCTCTAAGTGAATGCAACCAGACCCTTTGCTCAATAACAACCCTATGTGTCGTGATAGTCAAACATAGTACTACAGGTAGAAATTTAGTGGGTAACACATATCAAGCCCATTATTTGCACTCTTAATTGTTTCATTTTTAGAAAAGGAATATTTTGACAATGGAAATAAAGTTATGGACTAGTCTTAAAATTTTTTAAATGGTATAAAATGGAAATTAATATGCAACCTACCTTCACTGATAGAAAGAACCATAGTACAATCCATCACAGTAGATATCCTGTGAGCTACTATGGTCATGGTATAATCTGCAAACTCAGTTCTAATGGTTTTCTACAGAATCATGTCAATTGCATTATCAATTGATGTAGTTCTTCATCCGACACCAATATTTTGCTTCTCCACAATAAGGCACACCCCAAATAGAACAGTTGCTTTTGTCCCATGCTCCAGTTCGATCCCTCTCCAACAACTAACTAACAATTTTGTATGAATCATTACTAACATGGGAAAAAGTGCTTACATTATATATAGTAAAGTAGTTAAACTTGAAAGTGTACCTGAGGAGTTTAAGCCCTCTTCTTTCTCTTGAACCTCTTCTCACAATTGACAGTTGGCTAGATAAGCAAAGTATAGCACTAGCAGGTGTTACCTCACATATCTCTTGATCATAATGTTGAGATAAAGGGTCCAAATTATATCTAACAGCCCCATTGAAAAGAGTAGGATCCTAAGGTATAATACATAAATGTTACCTCAAATCTTGAAGGCCAATAGAAGAAATGTTTATGCCATCAACTACGATTTTTTCGCTTGTTGGCTCCATGAGACGAAATAAAGCACTGATAAGTGTAGATTTCCCACTGCCTGTATACCAACAATACCAATCTTGTGGCCTCCTTCAAATGCAAGTGATGCCATGGAGTACAAGTGGCCGTTCAGGCCTATATATCTTATCAGTTTTGGTATAGACCACAAAATTTCAACATAATTTATATACTCAAGCAATGACTGAAGTCCTACCAGGGGCAAAATTTCCAGATGTAAACATAACCATACAAAGTGTTGCGAAGGAAAGAACTACTGCAGAGAGCATTTCTAAGTGTGGGATCAACCATTCATTTGAAGAAAAAATATGGAAGAAAGCACTAGCATTGATATCAATTAGATCAAGATTCTTCTCAAAGAAATGATCTTCATCCTCAAAAGCCCTTATTGTCACAACTCCAGCAACAGTTTCAACAACATGTTTAGCTACAAAGGATTTTTTTGTGCCATTCATCTGCATCACTTGCTAAAAAGTATCTCTATTGAAAAACAAAAAGAACAAATCTTTACATTTCTTACCTTCCAACTAAAAGTATTTGGAAGGCTGAAGAAGGCTTAAAACATTTTAGTCTCCCATACCCCCATGCCCCTCCTTTTAGTCTCTGATTATACACACACACACACACACACACACACACACACACACACATACAATACACACACATATACAATTCCTATCATGTACCTAGGAGAATTTTACAATAACCGGTAGTATGTGTGCAACACAATCTTGTGGCTCCAACAGCTTGCCAAGAGTAGCACAACCCTCCACAACCAACAATCTAACAAAATCTTGATATGTTCCAATATTTCAATTGGATATTAAAAGAGTAAAGTACATTCAATCTGATCAAAGAGGATATGATCAACTATTTTTTCCAAAACATGCCTCTAACTAAGTGAAAATTTGGATTTAAGATTCAATCATGCAACTTTTTATTTTTGAATTTTTATTATTATAGAACTAGAACACTAAAACATAAGCGTTTTGTTTTCTTTTGCTTTTTCTTTTCTTAATAGACATATGAATTTTTTATTATGATGTTTTATGCTTAAATGATATTTTTTAAAAAAAATATAAAATTTCTTTATATTGTTGATTACTAGACTAGACTATTTTCTCTTAAGAATTTAAAATCTCTATCACATTATTTGTCAACAAATTATTTTCTATTAAAAATATAAAATCTATTTACATTATCGGTCAACTGACTAGTTTTCCTTCAAAAAATAAAAAAAAAAATTTGAAGATTATTTTTCTCTTGAAATACATAATATTAACAAAATATGTTCTCTCAAAATAATTTTTAGATAGACTATTCATTCCTAACAAAAGAGACTAATGGAGGAGAATGGGATTATTTTTTGGTAATATTGTTAGTTTGGTGCACACATAAATAATAAACCAACAATCTCTCTCTCCCACCAATGAGAAGATCGTCTCTCAAAGTAAAGAAAGAAAAAGATAATAAATAAAAGCTATGAAACTGAAAGAGATAGAAGCTAGAGAGAAAAAGAGACCAAACTAATTAGTGTAGAAGAAACAGAGACACTATGTGTGGGGGAGTGAGTGTGAGAGAGACGAAGAGAGAAAGTGGAGAAAATCTGAACCAATTTTTGCTATTTTGCCTATTTCACCAAATCGATCTCCCTATATTTCAAAATTCATTATCTGAGTCATCAGAAATTGTTGGCTGTTAAATTTTAAACATTAACTAGATTAGAAAATTAACTACTATTTTCTTAAAAAAAATAACTTAAAAAAATGTTCCAGGAAGGACTAAAACCATGGTACCATGGTCTTTGGAGTAAGTGACACACTCATTTACCACTATATTCACG
>CM023949.1:18269687-18281302 GCA_013407115.1 Glycine latifolia | reverse complement strand
CTTATTTTATACAGTAAAGATATAATATAAATTTTATCTTTAATGCACATTTTTTATATAAATTATAATTTCATAAAATTATAATATTTTATTATTTTTTAAAATATTTATATATGTGATTTAGTGATAATATATGTTACCTATATTAGAATATTCTTGTTATTTATTATAATATTAAAAAGATAAAAAGATGGTGTCACTATATCACAAGCATTATTTAAAAAGATAAATATAATATATAAAATAAAACTTATATAAATATACATATTATAATTTATGTCAAAATATAATTTAATCTTATATATTATATTTTAAAAGATAATATATAATATTATAAAATATCATAAATTAAAAAATTTTGAATTTTGAACAATTTTCGCATAAAAGTTATATTAATACTATATTTTACACTAAATACTCAAATGAGTACTTGAGTGTAGTGGTAAAATAATGTGTTTCTCATTCTAAGGACCATGATTTTAGTCATTTTTGAAGCATTTTTAAAATCAATGATTTTGGGAACTGAGATAGTGAATAGGGGCACACTGGTAAAATATGCAAAATATGGAGACAGACTTTGCAATTAAGCCTTAAATTAAAGTCAATTTAAGCTTTTAGTGAATATATAACTTACACATTGCTTATTAGACCTTGTTTGGGTTTTCATCAATATCAACATCAACATCAACAGCACCTTTAACCCAAATTAATTAGGATCGATGCTAAACGAACCCAATAATAGATTGGAAAGCATAGATTTCACTTACATCATATTGAGCCTTAATGAATCATTAGTGTTACACTTATGTCTTATATTTTAAAATACTTAATTTTTAAAAATTTGATTATGACATATTTTTAAAATATAAACGATATTTATTTATTTATTTATTATAATTTTTAAATAATTATATGCAGTAAACAATTATTTTGTAAAAAAACAAACATAATGATAAGTATGATTTATTTATCTTAATCAAAAATGTAAATATTGGGGTCTTAAAATTATTAAAAATTATCATAGTATAATTAAAATATTATATATTATATATTTATTATGATTTATAAAATATTGTAAATCTTGGTTTGTTAATTTTAAAATATTATTTTTTATAAGTACAAAATTTATTTAAGTATATGATATATTTATAATGAATTAAATTCGGTCACTAATAAAATGATAATGCAATAAAATAGCAACATAGCGACCGACTAATAAATTCTGTCGCTATCAATACTATATAGCGACTGAAATATATTCGGTCGCTACCTTGAAGTCCATAATCGATTGCTGATTCGGTCGCTATAATGATTTTGTATTTATAAATATGTAGCGACCCAAGTAGCTACCGAATTTCGTGACTTATCATGTCGGTCGCTGATGCAATTAAGCCGCCATGATAAATTTTGGTTGCAATTTGTGACAGAGACCTTTTGGTAGTTATTTCGGTGGCTAAATTGCATTTTTTAGTAGTGTTATTGGTCTCGGTGGTGGTGTTTTTGAAACTTGAAAGAGACCAAAGTTTGCTTCTTTTATTGAATTAGTTTTGGTTTTTAGGTATGGCCTTTGCATGTAAAAGCCAAGTTGCAATCTTAAAATTTAGCTTAATGCAAATGTAGAGAAGCGAGTGTGAAAATAGAAAAAGGTCGCTCAATATGAATGGGTAGGCACGGGTCAACATTAATTTTGATAGTCAACACAAGTAATTTGACGAGGGAACCAAAATTCTTAATTTTTAAAACTAGGGTACCAAATGTCTCAACTAAATTTCAGGGTAGCCAAAATTTCAAATTTGTCAAAACAGGATGACCAAAATCACATTTTAGCCTTGATTTAACAATACATAGTACTAATTTTAGGAAAATATTAAAAACACAGAGGCATTCACACGCTAGTGTCAATAATATGAGTTCATGTAATTACTTTGTTAGTTTTAGTAAGTTAGTTCCTGTGATTATAAGTGGTCTCAGTGATTTTTTTAACAAAACAAATTTATTAATACTAAAAGTAGCATCCAGTAGTACAAGATGTACCATGCCACTAGCCTTCTTGTGATATTTTCCTTTACAAGTTCTTGGAGCCTCCCACCTATTAGGGTGACGCATGAAGTGAATTGGTTTGTGCAATGAGTCGTGTACATTGGGGATTTACATATTACCTTCATGTTAGCTGGAGCTTCGTATTTTTCTCACTCATCATCAACATCACCTTGATATTCTTCCACCCGATTGACCAGATGTGGGAGCAACCGATTTATGCACCAAGGGGAGTCGTCTGTAGAACCTTCTGTTAGGAGCCATCCATGTGGAACACCAAGACCTAGATGTGCTCCAATGATAGTATATAAGTCTGAGGAGGAGGAGGATCCCTTGGAGGCATTTGATTCCCAGAGTAAGATATAGGGATGATCAGTAGAGTGTGGGTTTTACTTTCAAACCATGGAGAATATATTAAGCATATATTGTGAGAGATAACACTTTGAATGACTCAAATTTCAACCTCTTATGATTTAAATATTCATGTTACAAAAAATTAATAAAAATAATTCCAAGAAAAAAAGGATATGCATTATTTTTTAAATTGTTATCCTAGTAGAAACCATTATATGGGATAAGATTATTTATTTTGATTATAATAATTCTAAAAGTCACATAAGTTAAATTTTAGTTGATTGGAAATATAAATTTTTTACTAACAATTTAAATCACACACACACTACAAAAAAAAATTGAAATTTCCGATGGACAAAATCCGTCACGGACAAAAAATTTGTCGATAATTTGAAATTTTCGACGGATTTTCAACGGGGAGTTGGGAAAAAAATCAATCATCATTCTAAATTTCCTCTTTTCTTCCTCAATGTAATATGAGAAATAGATATTTCTAAGTTGGTTATTACCACACTGCATCTCCATGTTACAGAACATGTAGATTCCTATATTACAGAACCACAAAACTATAACACTATATCAGGAGTGACGATACTTGAAACTTGAAACTTTAAAAGGTAAATATCTCTCTCCATTGAGAAATCAAATTAAATATGCAGGAGACAACATGAAACTTAAAAGAAAATCATAATTTACGAAAGAAAAAAAATGAGATCAATGGGTAATAACAAACTTGATCAAACACACTAATTTACATCAAGTAAAACCTAATTGGGATTTACCGGCTTACCTGTATCTGATCTCTGTTTTCATTTGTAATGTTTGATATGGTCCACCAAGCTTCTTTCTTGATACTTTTTTTATGATTATGTGTCAACAGGCTCAAGAGGCATGGGAGTGCACCGTGATTGATGATAGTCTAATAAAAAGAGTTACACCAAAATTAGGAAATTCGCACTAGTGATGCATGCACAAAATATAACAAAAGCAGACACTAGATTCATGGTTTAAGACAGATTTATTACAGAGATTTAGAATTAGAAAGACCATAGAGAGTTGACATCAAATTAGCTATCAAGTGCTATATGCATGAACAAAAAATAAGCATGACAAGTTCAAGGAAGATTTTTCTCATTCACCTCAATATTGCATATTTGATACCCCATATCAAGTTTGTGAGTCATAGGTTGCAACAATGCTATGATAACAAATTTAGAACAATCTAGAAGTTGTGTTTCTAAGTACTTTATGTATACTTGGTTCGTGCAAAAGGCTTCTCCTTCTCATGTTCTAGTTCCTTTAGCCTAGCCTTAGCTTCACGCTTTTGAGCTAAGCCCTTGCCCCATTCTATTTCTATCTCCTAAAAATCACAAAGATAGTTAAGAATTCAGCTTGCATGCTTCCATGGGAAAACATGAATAACATTAGGCAAAAATAAATAATAATACAAATAAAATAATTAATTTGAACTCTGGGGCAGTTTGGAAACAAATTCGAAATCTGGGGCAGTCAAACATGCCCAATTTGGGTGTGTTTTACCTGGTTGTGACACGTGTCATTTTGAGGCGTAGTGTATATAAACTTCAGAAAGTCATAACTTTTGACTGGAATGTCCGATTGAGGCGAAACTGGTGTCAAAATACTCGAAATTGAGAGGACAAGGCTTGGGTAAATCCTAATGGGGATTTGGTCAACTCTTTTTTCCAAAAAATGCTTCTAAGTGCCTCAAAATTAGGATTTAAGATTCAATCATCCAAAAATTTCCTTTTTGTCTACTTTTTTTAATTATTTAATTAGTTAATTTAATGTTATTTTTTATTTTTTCAATTACTTCTTTGAATTTTAAGCGTTTTGACATATCGTACGCCTCTATCGGACATTTCTATCAAAAGTTATGACTGTTTGAAGGACATATTGTACACCTAATTTGGGCTAATTTTTTTTGCAGACATTAAGATGTAAAAATAAAAACATCAACTTAAACAATCATGGGTGAATTAAAAATTATATTCATATTTAATTATATACCGTAATGAATTTGAACATATTAAATTGAACTTTGACTCAAATCTTAAAAAAAAAAAAATTGAACCAAAATAAAAAACTCAAAAAGTGTATCTAGACACAAGACAAAAGTTATTTTCATTAAAATTAATGCTTTGTTAAATTAAAATAGATACCATTTTTATGGAATTCAGTTATAAAAATAACAAAGTAAATAAAAAATTAGTCTAAATTAAGTAATATTTTTTTGGTATATCTATTTACCAAAATTATACTGTAAATTTTTAAACGATTTCAGTTTAAAAAAATTAAAAAATCACAATATTGTGGTTGCAACACATTTAAAAAAAATACAATATTCTGTAAGAAAGTGTTAGCGACCGAATTAGCGATGAACGTAAAGTGTGTTTGACTGTCCCAAATTTCGAAATAGTTTTAAAACTGTCCTAAATTTCAAAATATTTATTTAATTTATATTATTTATTTTTGTTTGCCATAACATCAGTGTTCTAACATTCAACTTCAATGGACAAAATGACAACAAATAGGAGACAGTTTCTTGCTCTCTTGATGTAATATTAGTAGCAATAATATCCTAAAAAGCACCAAAGATATATTTTAGTTAATATATATTTGCATAGGACAAATAACTTATTGCTCTATTTTATTAGGAAAAATTTAAATGATTCACTCTATAATAATCAATCTACTGTCTTCAATACAATTTGACCCTTATCATTTCTCTTGTTATAGCAAGCCAACAAACCTCGTAATCTGTACTCTTCATGGTCTTCGTATTAGTCACATATGCAACTTCTGTGATTTTAAATGTCTTTTGGTATGATAGAAGGCATGATTGCCGCAAAGGAATAACAGGACAAAATCAAGAAAGAATAGTGGCCCATGCAAATGTAACACTCAGTCACAATAGATAAAGATAACTATGACATAACATAATACATTTTTAGACTTAAGTCAGAAAAAGTTTTCCCCGCTATGTGACATAATACTATTCCTGGTCTCTACCTAATAGCTTAAGATTATAGAATAATTGAGTCTCAGACATGCAATATTTTATTAGTTCTATACATCTTGATAGCTGAATTTTAATATTGATACTTAAAAGCAAAAAAAAATTGAAATACAATAACACATAATAAAATATACTAGTAATAAACAGCCAACAAGAAAAGGAAACAAACATTACACTTAAAATTTTGGAAATGCTATTGCTTCTGTGAAGCATGTGATTTATTTTCCTACAAATAGCAGCATTTTTTTCTAAAAATAAAATAGTCAATCTCAATGTACTTGTTGGTGTTCCTAATAAATACTCAACACCTTTGTAAATATAATTAGAAAAATATCATATGCCTGCTGCATTTAGTTTAAGTGTTTAACCAATTCCTAAAACTAACGGACTAGAAATTTGATTGTGTATGCTGTAGGTATAAATTCATGTCTTCATGAGACTTAGAGAGGATTTATCCCAAGACAGACCCAAAATTGAAGAAAGAGCAATAGTTAACATTCCAATATAACAAAGAACCCAAACCATGTCACCAATCATAAAACACAAACATCAACACCCCAAAAATCAAAGAATTTGCTTCAAATTGGGGGTTCAAAAACCTTAGAAGTGTTGAATTAAAAATCAAAAACTAGCACCACCCACAAAAATGAAGACAAACTTTGAGGGCGAAAATGACGACTTGTTTACAATTCTTTTGGCGCGTCCATGGAAGGGTCACGCTGCTTGTTGTCGACGGCGTTGATGAGGATCTCGTCGAATATCTTGTAGAGGCCAGAGACGTAGAAGACGGCGCGCTGCACCATCTCCTCATTCTCGTACACCCACAGCGTCTGCGTGTGCCTCTCGACGGAGCCTACATAGGTGCCGGGGCGAGGAGGATGTGCTCCAGCTGCGTCTTTTTTTGGTACATGTCCTCAATGATTTTTTTGCCGCCGCGTTGGCCGCGCCGCTACTCTGTAAGGGGCACTTGGTTTGGGGCTCCATGACACAGAAAGAGTGTCTAGAAAGAGTTCAAGAATTTGAAGTGTTGGGGGGAGTTTGAGCTGGAGTTTGGAATCTGAAGGTTGCCACGTGAACTCACCTTATAACTATATTTATGGGTCAATTTATTTAAATTTAAATAAGTAATTTTAAAATAAGTATTTTTACTTATTTAATAAGTATATATGATTTATTTTTCAAAATCAGTAAAACACTGTTTTTAAGTAAAAATAGTTTAAATTAAACAAACACATAAAAAATATAAAATTATTTATTTTACTAAAATAAGCATTTAAAAAAAAAACTTAAACAAACTCACCTTATAATTACTAGGGAAACAGAGGCATCACTGCTTCACCATAAATATTTTTTAAAAATAAATAATAAAATAACAGAGGTTATATAAAAGTGGGTAATTTGTGAATATATAGAAAAAGAACCAAGTTTCTCTCAAGAGTGAATAGATTCAAGATCTCGTGGTGCAAGGCCTTGAAGAAATTGAAAAACGGGCGTAATCATGTCAATGATCTCTTTAGGGTAATTTTATGTTAATCCAGGGAATTGCGAAAGCAAAGTGAGAGATAGAGAGTAAAGAACATGTTATTACTTAACTAATATTATAGACTCAAAAATTGGTTACCTAATATTTACTATTTGGTATTTAGTATTAAAAAGATAAACACAAATATTGATTAACTAATATCGTACACGTACTAAATTAAAAATATCCATAAATAATGGACACTAAATGGGATTATTCTCTTTATAATACTTATACATATTAATTAATTAATTTAATTAAAAAGTATGTGTCATTTCAAAAATATAATTAGAAATTTGTAATTACTTAATGATACCATTTTTTTATATAAAAAATACATAATATTTATTTAAGAAACTGTTTATTATGTTATCAATAATACATGATGCGGAATTATTATATATATGATATTAAATATTAAAATTATCATACAAAATAGATATCAAATAACTTTTCTATTTTTTTTTTATATCAAATACTTTTTTCTAATATTTTTTTATTTTTTAGTTCTTGAAACATGAGGGGAAAAAAACCTTTAGTTAAAACATAAGCATTTTGTTTTCTTTTTCTTTTCTTAATAGACATATGCAGTTTTTTTTTATTATGATGTTTTTATAATTTAATTATTTTTATTAATTTTTTTAACTTAATTATAACCCAATTATCTTTAATAATATTTCTTAAATTGACTCTAGACCTTAAACTCTTTTACATAATCAAGTGACATTGATGTCTCAAAATAAAAGTGGTATATTAAAAAAAAGTTTGAGTATAGTACACATTTATATATGTCAATGCATGACTTTTACTCATACTATAATTAATTTTACTATTTTTTAAAAATATATTTAGCTGAATTAATTTTATAAAATGAAAAAATTATTAATTTATCAACCTGTGCATCACACTAGAATACACACAAGTAACTTTTAATTAATTATTAAGCTTTGGTTAGTATATATGTTACACTAAAGTAATGTTGGGACTTATTGGATTTCAATCAATCATTAGTACATATGTTACTGAAGTCACATTGGGCCTTGTTGAGTTTCAATCAATCATTATATATCAAATATTTTTTTCTATTATTTTTTCTTTTTTAATTCTTTACACATGATGGGAAAAAACCCTTATTTACTTGTCAATCGTTCACTTAAATTCATAGAAAATGTAAAAAATATCAATAAAAGTGGAAAGCATGCCTGGTCGAGCAACGGATTATAGTATACAAGATTTTCAAATAAAAAATGTTTGTCGGTAAAAGATAAAAATTTTCAAATATTCTATACAATTATAGTATACAAGATTATTCGTTTTAAGTGAAAATTCAGATTTGACCAAAGTGCCACTTTTAAAAAAATAATACCTAAATGTCACGGGAATAGTAATATTTCCCATACAGCCACGTGTCGTATTTCGCTACAAGGCCCAGCGAAATACGTTAGTTGACGTGGTGCAATTTTGTTGGCCACGTATTTTGTTATAGGGGTCAGTGAAATACGTGGTCAATGTGTCAATGCCCATGGCAGAAACGGGCAGGACACGTGGTAGTACTACACCTATTTCGCTGGGGTTTGTAGCGATATACGTGTCACTACGGATGGCAAAATGGGCCTGGCCCGGAGGGCCAGCTTGTTTGGCCCACGAAAAAATGTGGACCGAGTTGAGATTTTGAACCCACACTCACTAAACGGGCCAGGCCAACTCGGCCCACAAAAATACGGGCCAAATACGGGCTCGAGCCGGGGCAACTCGTCGGGCCAACAGCCCATCAACCCAACAATAAGATAATAAGATAAGAAGAATGAGAGACTAAGTGAGTGAGAGGCAGTCAGGCAGAGTGCAGAGAGAGATCGTCGATTCCGCCACCGCCGCCATCCGCTCCACCCTCGACGCCGACTCCGAATCCTTCATCGCCTTGGCTCTCAGCCCCGACGATCGCCTCCTCTTCTTCTTTGGTCACTCCCGCCAAATCAAAGTCTGGGATCTGTCCACGCTCAAGTGTGTCCGCTCCTGAAAGGTACCGCACTGTATTGTTCCCCTTCACTTCAATGAATAATGTTTTGTGTTTGCTAATGTGCGCGTTTCAGAGCTTCGTGCCTTCGTCAACCTGCACCACCGTTCGCACTTCACACTTGCAGAGACGCAAACCCAGTTGCAGAGAGAGATCCCGCACTTGCACCGTCGTCTGTCGGCGTCTTCGTCCCTGCACTGCCAGTGGTCCGTAGTCCGTGCCAGCCTCCACTCTCCTCCATCCCGAAGGTGCTGCCATTTCCTTTTCCTGACCCCTTGGAGGGTTTTCTTGCACGTGTACAAAATCATCCTGCTGTTAACGTGCCTAGGCTTCCTACTGGTTTGAATTTACCAAGTCCTGGTAATTTCCTTTCAATGTTATTCCAACTCCTACTATTATTAAATTTTTCCCCCTTCAGATTTATTTCTTTAAGCGTCTTGATTAGCGTGATTGAAATTGCACATGTAGAGGGATGATTTTTTAAGAGTCTTCAATGTGACAAATGAAAGAACAGAAATCCTTTCCAATCTAATTCTTCTGAGGTTGGATAAAGTTCCAAGTAGCTCAAAGTTAGCTCAGTGAGATGGAAACTGTAATTTGTGACTGTCAAAACTTTTAGTTTGCTCATTTTCTCCATGGAGTCAAGTAAAGAGTACTGATTGGTTTGAAGATTAAATATCAAAACCTTCGCTTGATTTGTTTGCATGTGTGACCAATATGAATTGCAAGTTTCATCTGCAAAAACAACCCATATATGGTGTCAATTATAGAATGTCTATTGTCATTACTTTGTAGGTAAACTTTTGTATGGATAACTAACCAATCGATATGGACAATGTCTAAGCAGGGATCTACTGGTATTTCTGTTTAACACAATATCTAAAACAATTTGACAGTATACGGGTCATCATGCCTTGTTGCTTCTCGCGAAGCCCCCTTCACTTTTATTTTCATTTGTGTCCATAATCAGTCTTTTTCTCTCTTCAATTGGTTCCTGGGTGCTTTGTTGAATTGCTAGCTCTCTTAGAATATCATGAATCACCATGAAATGATTATTGTAGAAATAATTGTCTGTGTCACTTGTATTTTTCCTAGTAAATTAGCAACAAGGCACAAGGCATGATGTAAAAGACTGGAAGTGAAATTAATATTACTTGCTGATTATTGCTTTGTTGTATTTTTGGCAATACACTTGTTACAATGGGACTAGAGTAAATTAAGTCCAAGTTAAATTGTCATTTTTATTTTGCATTAGTTATTGTGTAAACTAAAAAAATAAAGGAGTTAATTGGTTAAACTAAAAATTCTGCATTACCTATTCTACATTTGTAATTTTTTATAGTTTTTTTGTCTTTTTTTTTAATTAACTTTTATTTATTTATTTATTTATTTATTTATTTTTTAGGTGGGCTGGCCCGGTGGCCCACCAACCCACCTTAAAGTGGGACGGGTTAGCATTTTCAGCCCACTTTGCAAAAGTGGGCCAGCTCGGCCTGACCCATTTTTTTGGTGGGTTGGGCCAGCCTGACCCATTTTGGGTGGGCTGGCCTACATTGCCATCCCTACGTGTCACCACGTGGAAGACAACACATATTTTGCTAGGTGCAGGGGCGAACTACGTGGGAATTGCCACGTGGCAGCTTCCTATAAATTCGCTGGAGGGGAAAGTGAAATAGGTGTAGTATGGTCCTATAACCCCCCCTCTTCCATTTCCACACACATTCTCTCTTCTTGAATCGAAAGTTGTATAATTTTGTTGCTTAAATATTTGCAAAAGGAGTGGTATATTATAATGGGAGGAAATATATAGGACCGAATGGTCAAGTCTTTGAAGGAGAAAGTAAAATGTTTCATATGCCTCCAGGATGCAGCTATCAAAATTTGATAAAAATGATTTACAAGAAGTTGATATTACAACGGGGTCAATCTGTGTCTCGATTGAGTGCTACATGTGCATCGGGCAACCCGGTGCAGTGGGTTAGTGTGGATATTGTAGATGATGACGATGTAGCCTTAGTTACAGATGCATGCACATCTGACGGAGGAGATCCGAGATTTTTCGAATTATATGCGGAATTAAACAGTGGTGGACAGTCAAGCAATCAACATTTTGTTCCACACATTGGCTCCATTGAGATTAACAGAGAGCCGCTGGTGGATACCGAAGATAGAGATGTATCCCCATCACCACCACCACCAACCCAACCAACCCAGCAAATGGATTCTGAACAAACAGATATATAGGCTCCACCACCACCATCAACTCAACCAATGGAGACTGAAATGGTGCCAGCCCACGACCCAGCTTGGCCTATGGACAGTTCTGAGGAAGAGGTGGGTGAAGGTTTTGTTCCAGACAGTGACTCATCGGATACGGAAGTAGATGGTGATTTTGATCGTGATACCCCAATTCCTTCTCCGGGCATTGTAACACCCCAAAAAATTTAAGAGTTATAGACAATTACTATGAGTAAAATAGTAGGAAAATCTAGGGTAAAATGCTAAGAATTCCCTGAACAAATCTGGAAATGACCAAGGTATCCTTAAGAGAAATTAGCAAAATATCCTTGGACAATTCTCCAAATGACAGTTAGGTCCCTAAGATAAAAGACCAAAACGCCCCTGAACAATTTCCGAAATGACGAATATGC
>CM023949.1:18224050-18244687 GCA_013407115.1 Glycine latifolia | reverse complement strand
CTATTTGAAAAACACCTTATGTATACTTTGAGACATAATCTTTTGTACTTGTAATTAAAATATGTCTGATATGTGCAAACATATATTAGAACTGTCTTATGAGTACCTTTAATTACATGTATTTTTTTTTCATGATGATGATCGTTATATGCTCGCGGAAAATTTACCATCGTTTTCACAAGTAACCAAAGGGGTGTTCTTTTTATAAAAATAATGAATTTGTATCAAGGTTGAGTTAGTAATATAGTAGCGACATTGCGGGTTGTTACAGGCGGCCGGCTCAACCCCTAAAAGGTCACTAACAATGTCGCGGAAGTTATGTCATCCCTGACGGCCTGAAACAACCTCACCATCTGTCGGCAGCCCCAATAGATGATGTACATTCTCCAAGGTGATGGTCACCTCACCCATGGTCATATGGAATGTACGTGTCTCTGGGCGCCATCGATCAAGAAGCGCTAAGACAAGGTGGTGGTCGATCTTAAATAATACATTATACCACAGTTACATATACATTACAATACAATCATAACATCATAATACAAGCAACGTACAATATAGAATATACTTACCTCATGGTTGCACAGACGCGTAACGTGGTAAAAACCCGTCTGTCTAAGCCACAGGTGGATCTCCTCAGGTATAGCCTGATGATCGTGTGTCGCGACATGCCTCACATTAAGTACACGATCTCGCGCGGTCAGATCACCCTGCGAATTCCACACATTCGTCGATATATATTTCTCCTGTAACGTCAATAGAGTCCGTATGGATGGATCGGGGTCAATGATGCTCAATGGAGACTTAGTCGCTGACGATGTTGGGACATCTTGATCGTGATCCATTATTCTATATCGCATATTTTTCCTGCAAAATTTCACATTATTTTTAATAAAGTATTTCAATATGTCTAGCCTATGTTCATTAAAAAAAATGTAATACATTAAATATATTAAAAACTTATACCATATGCAAAATTTATAAATTATAAAACTAGTTTCTGTACAAAACACATGTTACTAACCTACTTAAATATAAATATATACATAATCATAACACCATAATTATATTTATTGTCAAAACATATTTTTAATTATATTATGCATATATTATGCGTATATGTTTAATAATTTGTATTATATATTTCAAATAATCAAATTAAAAATATAATGTATATATAACTACAAATTAAATACAACTACTCAAAATTTAATGTATATATCAGTAAATTTAATTATATACTGAAATTATTTTATTAAAATCATTATGTCCACAATGGATGGAATAATATAATTAAAGACATTAAACAAATATATATATATATATATATATATATATATGTTTGACTAAAATTAAATACAATGAACATTAATATAATATTTTCAAAAATATTTAAATAAATTTGTATCTTTCAAATTATATTTATTAACTATAATATATAATTAATTTTAATATTATTACTATATATTATATTTTAAAATAAAATATTTTTATCAACTTAAATAAATATAATGTTCACACACATATATTTTTACCTACAACTTCCTACACATATATTTTTACGCACAACTTATTTAATGAATCTATAATTAAAATATGTCTATCACTTATAAGAACTTAACAATCATAAACTAAAATAATCATCTATCCTATAACTTAACAATCATAAATTTTAACTAAATATACTCTAACCTAATGTTTCAAATATAAAACCTATATATTATTTAACAACTAAAATTATGTAAATAATATATTAAAAAAATAAATATATAATAATAAATTACAAAAGATAAATAATAGAAAATAATAAAACAAAACTTACCTATTATGTTGCACACTGAGAGAGGAGAGTTACATTGAGAGAAGGGAGTCACTTTCAGAATTTCAGAATGAGAGTGGAGTGAAGGAAGGGGGAGGGATTTAAATAGTGGGCCATGTAAACATGATTCGCTGGGGCCTGCAGCGAATTCGTCCACGCCTGCCATGTGTACATAACAGTCCTTTTTTTGTGACCGTTACACGTATTTCGTTGGGGGGCAAGCGAAATACGTGATGCGTCATGTGGACTGCCTGTTGTTGACCGCGTATTTCGCTGGCCCCTATAGCGAAATACATGGCCAACAAAATTGCGCCGCGTCAGCTACTTATTTCGCTGGGCCTTGGAGCGAATTAGGTGGCGTGACAGTCTTGGGAAATACTACTGTTCGCGTGGCATTTTGGTAATTTTTTTTTAAATTGTGGCATACTGATTGATGTCTCAATTTTTACTTTTGAATTTTGATTATTATAGAAATAGAGGACTAAAACAAAAGCGTTTTGTTTTCTTTTTCTTTACTTAATAGACATATGAATTTCTTTATTATGATGTTTTTATAATTTGATTATTTTTATTAATTTTTACTAACTTAATTATAACTCAATTATATTAAATAATACACCAAAAATTATTTTATAACTTTATTAATATAGTATTTAATAATTATGTTTATACAAGATAATTAAAAAAAGAGCTTAAAAGGAAAGATATGAAATTAAAACAAATCTTGACTTTGACTCTTTTACATAATCAAGTGACAATTATATGTCAAAAATAAAATGGATATTTTTAAAAAAAGTTAGAGTATAGTACACAAAGCACAATGTATACATCACTTTTTCTCATAATATAATTTATTTTACTATTTTTTAAAAATATATTTGATCTTAATTAACTTTTATAAAATGAAAAAATTTATTAATTTATCAACCAGTGCATTACACATAACATACACTAATAACTTTTAATTAATTATTAAGTTTTGGTTAGTGTATATGTTATTCAAGAATGATATTGAACCTTATTGTGTTTCAATAAATTATTAGTACATATGTTACTCTAAAGTTATATTGGGCCCTTTTTGGATTTTAATCAATTATTATATATAAAATCCCTGTTAGTAATATTTTTTTTATTTATTACTTTATTGATGATGATGAGAAAAAAAATCTTTATTTACTTTACAAAAGTTCACTTACCTATTTTTGGATTTGTCCCTATTGTGAAAGAACTCATTTAAATTGATTTAAAAAAAATTGTAATTAGTTTAAAATATTTAATTTAGAAAATCATTTTACATTTTGAAATAAATTTTAATATTTTATAAAAATATTAAAATATCAATAAAAGAAAAGCATCGCCGATGGAGCAACGAACTCAATTGTTTGATAATAGAGATATTTTTATATAATTTACTTTGCAAGTATTGGTTAAACTACTTTATGATACATCTTTTTACAAAAAATACATAGTATTTTTTTAAGAAATTGTTTACTTTTTCAATAATACATGATGCGAAATTATTACATATATGATATTAAATATTAAAATTGCCATATAAAATAAATATTAAATAAATTTTCTATTTTTTATATATCAAATAATTTTTCTAATATTCTTTTACTTTTTACTTCTTGACATAAGTCTTCAAAAACATTTATTTAATTGTTAGTCGTCTATTCATATATTTCTGGATTCGTCCATAGTGTGAAGAAATTCATTTAAAATGATTTTATAAAAAAAATGGAATTAGTTTAAAATATTTAATTTAAAAAATTATTTTATATTTTTATATACAAAATATTAATAAATGTGTAAAACATGCCTTATCGAATAAATACAAAGTAAAGAATTTATAAATATAAAAAAAAATTTGAAAAATATTTCAAATTAGAAATTAAAAAATTTCCCACGAAATATTTTCTATCGAAAATTCAAATATTTCCCATAAAATATTTTCCGCCAGAAATATTCTGTCAAAAATATCAATATTTTTTGTAGTGACCCCCCCCCCCCCCACATATATATATAAAATCAAATTTTATTACTATCATTTCTCATACTCTTATTCTTATCATATATGTGAATATTATAAATATAAATAATACAATTATATATGAATGATTTCCATTAAAATTAATTAGCAGTCAGATGATTATTTATGAAAATTTATATATGTTTCTTTTTAAAAAAATTCATTATATTTATCATATATAAAAAAATTATGATTTTTGAAATATGATAATTCCTACAATTGAAAATATTTAGTATATCATTACTCAATTTAATCTTTTACAAATATTGATAATTCGAACAATTCTCATTAATTAAACTCGATTTCTTAGCATTAAATTAGCGCCATCATTACCATATGATGTGTTGATGGCATTAAAAATCAAGAACCCAACAAATTAAGCAGGTGAGCTGGTGAGGTGTTGAAATCGGTAGTTGTGTATCTAGAAGAACTGATAGAAAATTCTTTTTTAAAAAAAAAAAAAACTGATAGATCGAGAAGTGTACATACTATAGTTTTTTTCTAAAGGAAAATATACTCAAACACCTCAAATGCTATTCTATGTCTAGTGAAAAAGAGAGAGAAAAAATATCGAAAAAAATATGCTTAAATATATTTTAGGTCTATAATAAATGATTAAGCTTCCTAATAAATTTTAGGTCTTTCGTAGAGATTAAATGAAATAAAAAATATTTTAATGGAAATTGAAATCAGGATCCTTTATTTAAAAACAAAATAATAAATTATTAACATATTTTGTTTAGTTAACTACATTAACATTTATCTTTCTATGTATCATTAGTCAAGAATAATTATTTTATTTAAATTATCAAAATTTATAAATTAAAAATATTAATATATAAACCTATTCATTTTATTTTATATGTTTTTATTTTGAATAGATTATGTATTTTTATCAATTTATAATAAATTTTTTTATAAATTAATATTAAATTATTTAATTTTTTTTGTAAATTGATTTTAAAATACAGATTAATTTTACTCTAATTATTTTTTTAAACTATCATCAACAAAATACATGGAATACCGAACCAAATACAGCTCCAAAAACGTCTACTGCACCCCCGTCTCTCCAACATGCACGCATAACTACATTAAAAATCATCCCCTAACACTGCTCACTGAAAACGCACCCCACCTACTCAAAGTTAGATACGCAATCACCTAATGAGGATGCCCTTGTGTATATGAGTAAACAAAGAGAGAGAAAAAAAAAATAAAGGTATAATATGTAATATTCCAAATATTATTGATGATACTGATATGATATAATAGATAGAGATAAAAAAAAATGAAAGGTGTCCATGAAGTATTTGAAATAATAGAATATTCAAATATCATTATTCAAAATAAGTATGATAGGTGATATAATGTGATAGAAAAAGAAATATAGAAAAATGAAAGATATTAATAACGTATTTAAGATAATAAATGTCCAAATATTGCAAAAAAAAAAAATAATAGATGTCCATATACTATTTTTTTTATTATAAAAAAAAACGTATGATAAAAAATGAAAGTTATAAGACTACGACGATTTGAAGGTAGGTCGGGTATGCTAATTGCTAAATGACTTTTTAGAGCGTGTTTGGCCTTCCGTATTATAGACTAAGCATGTTTCACTTTTGAATTAAATAATACTAATAATTTATGCATTTGATTTCAAACACATGCTTGGTCTTTGCTCTCACTTCTTCCTGCATGTTGTGGCTTGTGGGGAAGGGAGGGGATTTTGGTCATTTTGGAGCTCCGAATGATAGATTTGTTTCAAGAACAGTCAGCCAAACAAGAAAGCAAAAAAGTAACTTTTCAAAATGAATTGACAAAATTCATCCTTAGCCAAATATAGTGTTTGAAAGTGCACTACTTCTAATTTGATGAGCCGACTATCAAGTTGGACTTCACATTTAATTTGGACTTTAGTGTCTTGTCATACTTTTAATCGTTTGTTTATAATATTTCTTCGTTATTAGTCTCACATTTCTTCAGTTTGACAAATGTTACCCCCACTACCTAAAATATTCATGTTTACTTTATTTGACTTTGGGGATACCGATTATACTGAATATTGTGAAAGTTTGATTTGAACCTAAATCACTTTTTAACAACTCGCAATTAGCAAGGAACCCGTTGGTGGTGAAATTTAGGGTGTTTCAAACATACCTGCAAAAAAGTAAACCAATTTCATTGCACATGCAACAAATTAATGTCCCGTGTCAAGTTATGTTTAGATTGATAAAAAAAAAACGAAATAAATTAAAATGGAATGGAGTGTGTGTCTGGTTTAGCTTCAAGTACACCCGTTTCTTGAAATCGTCAAATCTAGTTAAAAGAACTAAAATCTACAAATTATAGCTTCTACTTGGCGGGCGAAACATAGGGTTAATTAAATGTGAAACCATACATAGAACATAATTAGTTAATGAAATAAAATTTATTGTTCAATTGTTTAGATATATTATATGGAAAGATACAAAATTCTTATTTCTCCTAAATTAGGAAGAAAGAGAAATGAAAATAAAAAACAAAATAAAATGAAGTATGTGTTTGGAATTTGGAAACATCTCAAGGATGAAATTTGCATTTGAAAAATAAGATTATTCGAATTAGATAAGATTATTGTAAGTATAAAACTCTCTATACAAGTATCTAGTATTTATCAAAAATTTTAGACTTATGATTAAGTTAAAATAACAACTCCATGCAATCAAGGCACTCAATGGTTAGATTTTGGTTAATTTAAAGAGTGAAATGTAATATTCTTTTCGTTTCTATTCAATAGATTCAAGTTTAAAATAATATTTATTTATTTTTATAAAGCATAATCTATAATGTTTCTTGTATTAATTTTTTTAGACTTCAAATATTCATTATTAAAAGAAGAAAATATATTTACAAACTATTAGGAAAAAAAGCATTAATGATAATGATAATTTTAAAAAATATATAAATTTAAGATAAATTTATTATTATCAATTAAATTAATCATTTTTATTTTCTTAATTTTGATAAATTAAATAATTATATGTTATACATGATAACAAGGAGAAAAATATCATTACATTTCATCTCAGTGTTAGAAAATTTCTCTATTCCCTCCCTGATTGCCGTTTGTTGCGTCGTTGAAGAGATAAGAAAACAAAACCGAACTCTTACATATAAAAATCCGACAATTTGGCCTGGCGCGTTGAAGATCGTTACAAAACACGGTAGTTGTTGTTGAAACACAACAAAACCCGAACCGAGACAACACGACCTATCACACAAGTAGCACCACTATAGCAATTAAACAACCAATTAGGTGTACTATTTTTCCCCTTCCGAAAGCGAAACCTTCGACTTATAGTTTACTGTAATTCCCTTTTGTTTGGTCAAAATTCCAGTGATTAAAAGTTTTTCAAACCCTGTCTTATTACCAACAGGGTGTAAATAATATAGTCAAGTAAGTGAATCTAACTTATGAGTATGAAAACGAACCTCTTATATATGAATTTCAATATATTGAGAGATTAGTATGCACCTTTTGCTGCCTTATTTTATTGACCAAATCCCACATAATAAATCCACCACCACCCACACACAAGTCCCACTCCCACACAACCACCATCTCCCCATGTGAACGTTGCATTACACCGTAGTCTGGTTTTTGTAGCATTACTATCCCTAACCCATCAAAAACACAATTATTGAATTAATTGCACCAAATATTGTTTTGTTGTAATTAATACTCCAATGGGGAATGCCTTGGGGGGAAAGAAAACCACAAAGGTGATGAAGATTGACGGGGAAACCTTCAAGCTTAAAACCCCAATAGAAGTTTGTGATGTGCTAAAAGACCACCCTGGCCTTGTTCTGTTAGAATCCGAGGCTGTGAAGCATTATGGTATAAGAGCAAAGCCTTTGGAAGCCCACGAGGAATTGATGCCGAAGAGGCTTTACTTCCTCGTGGAGCTTCCCAAGGAAGTGACGGTGGAGCCGAGGCGGGTCCGGTCTGGGATCAACATGAGTGCCAAGGAGAGGCTCGAGAGCCTGGTTCTAGCTCGACGGTCGGCTTCGGATCTCACAATCATGAAGCCGCCGTCGAGCCAGAAGGAGGTGACGGAGAGTGGTGGCGGGGTGAGGCTTAAGATGAGGCTGCCAAAGGCCGAGGTGGAGAGGCTGATGAGAGGGTGCGAGACGGAGGCTGAGGCTGCGGAGAAGATTATGGGACTTTGCATGACGAATAATGGTGGTGGGTTTGAGGGTAGAAATGGAAATGGGGAGGTGAAACATTCGAAGGGTGGTAGAGGCAGAGTTGGGGAAAGTACAAAGGCACGTGAGGTATGCTTCCTATAAACTGCGCATAATTAAATTTTTCATTAACACAAAATAAATTTATTTTTTCTCTCCTAGGTTAAATTAAAATCAAGAATAAATAGTCTGTATTTTTACACTGCCATTTCATGAAAAATTATCAAGTCGTTTAGAACTATCATGATCCCTTTTAATCTTTATATAATTCTTAATCAAGTTTTTCGGTAAATTGAATGACTTGGATGTTTCATCTGTGTTATTCGACATTGGTTCAGATAAGGAACACAAGGTGACTAGTTAATATTTTCTTATTATTTTACACTATCATATAATTAAAAATTTGATAAATTTGTTAATTTTTATAATAATTATCTTAAAAATCATATTTATTATTGATTTCTAATTAATTGATAAATATTAAAATCTTTTACACTGACTATGTATAAAAATTAAACACTAAAATCAAGTTGTGTATTTTAGCAATATTATATTAAGTACTTTTATTTAATTTTAACGTATATAAAAAAATTAAGTTATTTTATTCTTTTATTTTTCTTCTTCTATAATTATCGTGGGAGAAATTTATTAAAATATTACTATAGTTAATACTCCTATTAATGGTTGTTCCTGTTTTGTGCTAGTTTGCAGTCTTCGTTTAAAAGAGTCTTTGTGTGTTTAACATTAGACTAAATTCTTATGTCAAAAAACAAAAGCATTAGTCTAGTATGGTATCGTAGTACCGTTCATTTCATTACAATTGATTTCGTTTAATCAGTCTTTGAATCAAACCAGGGACGACAAGGATTTTAAGTATAGGAGAGTAAAAGATCGAGTAGAGATTATTAGCTAATTTAAGACTATCATGTCACATGCTTATTGGTAAGGATTATGGATGACGTAATGATTTTGAATCACTTAATGATTGTTTGTAAAAGAGATATTTCTTTATGAATAAGACAAAATAAAATATTAGGATAATTTAAGGTGTTTAGAGGAGGTCAATAAATTATTTTGCTTATAAAAAAAAGCGTTTGAAAGAGGAACTTATAATTTATTTGAGCTTGTTTTATAATATAAATATTTATTTATGTGTTTGAAAGAATTTATGATTATCACTTATGAGTTTTATGAAAATTACTTATAATTTATATGAAAAAAATTCATCTTTATTAAATTTTAAGATACTGGTAAATTTTAAAATTTTACGAAGGAAAATATAAATGGTACTACTTCGTGCTTTAAACCATTAATATATATTTAGAGTTACTGTACACAGAGGAATATTTAATAAGTGTAAAATATTAATATATTTAGTTTATATATTCCTATTAATTTAATATAAAATGTAAATGTGGTTTGTTGTTTGTTGAGGCAGTATTTTTTTAAATAAATTGTAAACATTATTTTTTTTATAAAGATCAAATCTTATTATTTTAAATAGGAAAATATGTGAAAAAAATAATGGGAGTTAAAATTTGTAAAACAAAATGGAACCGAAGTAACTTAATTGTTCTTTTCTATCAAACCAACCTGCAGGGTTTCGTAAGTACTTCTTACATTTTATTGGATAGTAATTTTCTAGTGTTTTAATTTAATAATCCATATGCCTAATATCAGCTTTACGCAATGTCTTTTAGCATACAATAAATTATAGAGACTTCACATATTCCATTTATTTAACAAAAGATAGTTCGCATAAGTATATTTCTTACATTATTCTTCGATTAATATTTGAGTCAATGCTCAGTAGAATCGACTCTTCTTTTACAGTAAGTTGACGTAGCGTGCAATCATCATCTATACTATTATTAACGGAATTTGATGCTTTAGTCATTTTATAAATCATTAGTTATTATCGATTACTTGTTCGGTTGTTCAATGATTTATAGAAAATATAAACCGGACAAAACTATAAATACATTTTTTGTTAATCATGCATATATTTTTAGATAAACATAAAAGGACAAAATCATTAATTAAAATTTTTCCTTTTAAAAAATAGATATTTTTAAGTATATATTTCTTAACTTTTAGTATATAAAATTATAATACACTTTAAATACTTCTTATATTTTTAATTAATATCAAATAAATATATGAGTTGACCACAAATGCACTAATTAGATATAAAAGATGTATTATAGGGATACAAGTTGTATGGTAATCGTTAAAATACCAATTATCTATTGAATACATTTTATTTTACTATTCACGACACTAATTGCGCTACTAATTTTTAATACTCATACAAAATGGTCCATACACATATAACTATTTTAATATAATTTAAGAGCTTTTCTTATAAAATTTTAGCACTATAACAATCATTTGAGGACTCTTTTTTCTTATGAAAGTTCCTGAGATATTTTACCGTCATATGGTAATTAAGGAAAAATGAATCTACAATCTTAAACATTATTTATTCGTTCTTGAATAATTTTATAATATCATTACAATTTATTATATATAATAGTTTTGTTAATTTTAATTATTTTTAATTTAAAAGTCATATCAATAAAGATTTATAATTAAATAACAATATAAATCATTCAACTCTTAAAGTAATATTGTTTTTATTAACATTTATTTTTATTGATTATTCAAACATTGTAAATCTTGTCAATTAACTTTGAGTCTTCGACCTACATATAATTTACAACGTTATACTATATCCCCTGTTTTATAGATATCAATCCTCACCTACTGAGTACTTAAATGAATTTACATCATAAATGCAAAAGAGCAATAACAGCGAGTAACGTACCATCTGAACAGATTCCTTTCTATCCATATTCATATAGTTGACGACAAGCTCAAAATAGTATGGATAATGTATGAGAGTGTGTAATGGCCAAGCAATTTAAGTAAACATCAAATATTTCATGCATACAATATATTGCTATCCAAAGGGTTAATTAAGCGCTATGTCCTTTTCAAGTTGTTGGGTCTGCACAGGATAAAGATTCTTCCAAAGATATTGTATAATTTATAGTTTATTAAAAACAAACTTGCATGGTGTGACTATTATTATTTATGAAAGAGTGATTGCGAAAATAAAATTATTCTGCACACAAAACTGTATTTGTATGCATTCATTATATGTAAAATTTGTAGTTAAAACTATTTCATATCAGCATGATTAGAAGAGTTTGTACCCATTCAAGATGGATCCAAAGTTAAAACAATCAAAACTTAAACTTTAGTTTACCAACAACAAAAAATTGCTATTAGTTTTTATAAAACAAAAAAACTACATATGATAACAAAAGAAAATCACATTCTTTTAATAAAAAGACTTATCATATATTTCTCTTATTTTTAAAAAAATCTCTTAAAATTTACTTAGGCCTTACTCATTGTTGGGCGGACATCTATACCCATTAAATTGATGGTTTTGTTGGATTAACAATTCTTGCAGAAAAGGGTGAGTTTTATGCCAATCATTGAAGGAGGAAGTCCTATAGCTGTGGTTTCATAATTACCACGCACTCATTTTAATTTACATTAGCTTTGAAATACACTATACCCTTCAGTGGTGCTGCTAGCCAGGGAGGGTTATCTCACAAAAGGAATGATCTTCCACTGGTGCATAGTTAATTAAATATATAAGAGTGATGTTATTATTTACATTTTCATGCTATGTATTTTGAAGTCATCACAAACGGTACGTTGCTATAATTATATGGGTGTTTGCAAATATATATATTAGTTTCACTGAACAGTAAAATGTAGTTCAGGTACCTTAATTAATTTGAAGCTTTGAATTACTGTGAACGTATGTGGTTTCAATAACATTAATCCTTAAATTATTATATGTAAATATCGGGACATATTTATAATTAAACCTGTTGAAGTGTAGAGAAGAGACATCATGAATGACTATCATCCAATGGTGCTTGCCTAGCTAGTTAATCATTTGCCTTAACCTAAAAGGTTAATTTGAACATGGAATCTAAAACTAGCTTAAAAAATAAAGCCAAAATCATTAAACCAGACTGCTAATTCTTACTAATTAAATTGGTCTTAGGCTCTAGTGAATAGCGCGACAGCCAACCGTCACTTGAGAGGTACTACTTTCTAACATCCATGATGATGTTGTTTAAAAGAGAAATTATAATTGTGCAACAAATTAAACAATAAAATAAGCTAAGATATAATCCTCAAATTTATGATTTTAGTTTTCTTATTTTTAATTGAAATATTATATTCTTAATTTTAAAAAATTCATAATTTTAATTTTTATATTTTTTAATTAAAACATTTCGTCTCTCACTTTTAAAAAAGTATGTGATTTTACTTATTTTTCAATTTCAGATTTAACTATATATTTTTTTATTTTTTAATAAATTAAACTTGTTAGAAATTAAATAATTAAAAATAATATTTGTCAAGTGGATAATAAATAAACACATATCAATTAAAATTTATAAAGTACATAAGTCAACGTTTAAAATTGGTCATAAAAATTAAAATTACAGATTTTTTTTAATTTAGAGACAAAATTTCTTAATTAAATAATGAGAGACTAAAATCGTAAACTTTTTAAAAGTGATAAAATATCTTATTTAAAAATAGAGAGACTAAAATCATATATTTAACAAAATAAGAAGATAAATTTTATATTTTAACTTAAAATATACAACAAAGAGAGAGAAAAGGAATATTATATTTAAATTTAAATATAATAAATGATAGAATGAAGAAGAGAAATTGACACAAAATATAATAATGTTATATAAGAGTATCTACAATATAAGATTACTTAAATATTATTTATCTAAACTTTGTAAGTCATATAATACCACATAAATTTAAATACTTTGTAAAAATTTAGTCTGATACTAAACTTGTTAGAGCTAGTGTTTAACTTGAATCATGTTAAAATTTGTAATCGAAAATGACTGTTTAATTGATAAGAATGGATTAAGTAATTCACTATCAACTCATCTACTCCAATAATAAAAATTTGTTAAATAATATATTTAATTTTAAATAACTAATTAAGCACCCATCGGATTATAAATAATTGTTCGTGTATGACTTCTTAATTTTTCTAATTTTAAATCTCAATCAAATTAGTACTTTCATTAACCCAATTAAATTAATAGCGTCAAAGATGAGATTCACGTTAAGTGTCATAATGACTTCCATATGTAGCAAGCGCTAAAAAAGGACAGTTCAAATTCATGGTTTTTTCATTAACATTTAACGGAGACTAAAATAAGAGTGCAAATTCAATTTTTTTGTGTCCATTCAGTTCTTCCACAATATTGGTTTTCTTCCTTCTCTTCACTGTTCTCCATCACCATCACTCAACAACCCAATAACGACTAAAATACTCATTTCTTTGAGTCCCTTCATCTTTGAAAGACTTAAATATATTTTTAGTTTTTTTAAATTTAATTAATTATATTTTAAGTTCTTAAAATGTTTATTTTTATTAATCTCTTATATCTTTGAAAAATTATTTTTAGTTTATATCATTATTTGTGTTAATGGTGTTACCATTTGTCACAATTTTTTTATTGTCAAAAATGTTTTTTTTATAATTTAATTTCTTTAAAATGATTTGTGACATATTAAAACTACTCGAATATGTAAAAAATTACAACAATTTCACATTCATGTTTTTATTTTTCTTTTTTAAAATTATCAAAATATATAAAAAAAAACTATTAACAAACCATATGAGTAAAATATTTTGGCGGTTTAAAATCATACAATCATGTTTTAAATAAATTAAAGAAGTAATTTTGGTGGTTAAAAATCATGACAAAATGTGAAACTATGAACGCATTGAATAAAGAGGACTAAATGTAATTTTTCAAAAATTTAAAGGTCTAATAAAAATAGAATTTTTTTAAGAACTAAAAAATAATTAGTAAAATTGAAAGACTAAAAATATATTTAAGGCTTTGTAAAAATATGATACTGGACACGACAAGAAGAATAATATATAATAAAGATACAAGTTATATGAAAATTTTTTTTATCTTGTAAATCGTTTGGTGAATAATGGATAATACAAGTAAAATAATATAAATTTACTAAAATACCTAATATTAATTATCTTCATATAATTTATATCAAATTTAATATGTTTATCGAAATAAAAAGAGAGATTAGAATATAAAAATAAAGCGTTTTCTTTTTATAATAATTACACTGGTTAGCTACTACTTTTTTTATTATTAAAGAGATACAATTAGGGATATATGTGTCTTTTTGTACTTAAGATAAAAATTATCTCATGATTTTTTAGTAACAAAAATTAAAGATTTTGTCATGTCCTCATTTGTTGAATTTTGTGTTGTTCCCTAATTATTATTTTTAATTTAAATATGAAACAAAAATATTTTTCATGTCAAATATCATAACTTTTAATGAGTCAAGCCAACTCAAATGGTCTTATTTATAAAACTCAAATTAAAAGTTTTATCTATATATATATATATATATAACACTCAATCTATAATGCTCTTTATATTAATTATTTTTAGACTAAAATATCTTAATTTAATTACACTAATAAAAACTTAGAGGAGAGAGAAAATTATTAATGACAAGGATAATTTAAAAATATATATTTAAGATAATTTTTTTTATTAATTCTGAATAATTAGGTAATTGGTCTTAAAAATAGGAAAGAAGGAAATAATATATAAAACCATATTGCTGTCAGAAATTTCAACTAAAATGATCATTATACAATTAAAGACATCTTTTAAATGGATTTGGATAAGCATCCAATTAGACAAGTGATTATGGTAACGAAGACTAGTGATTAATTCCCCCATAATATCCTTTGGTTCGGTACGTCAATATTTCTCTATCCACATCAAAGAAAACTGAACAGTGCGTAGTGATCTGTAGCTTGCCTTGCTTTTGCTTAGAAGGTGAGGCGTGAAGGTAGAGAGGGTTGCAAATTGCATTTGTTGATAAAGGAATGCAGGTTGGTGCTTCCTGAGTTCTTTTCAGATTTTTATTTATTTTTTATTTCATTTCATATCTGATGATTATTTTAGAAGTCATAATCTGTAATCATTATAAATGTAATTTTTATATTTTGGATTGATGAGTCTGAAAATCAAAAATATTGGCGCAGGAAACTACAAACTAGGAATGCAACTCAAACATTAACAAACATATACCCTTTGATTTAAGAACTTAAAATTAGGAGCTGCTGCTAATTTATGAATACCAAAAAACCAAGGATCAATGCACAGGTCAAGCAAATATAAAACCAGAGAATAGACTCACCAAGTATACACTTATAGTTTTATTTTATTTTGAAAGAGCACACACTTATTATTAAATTTTGTGTGTGTGTGTGTTTGTTGACCATTATTTGATCTAATTTAAAAAAGTATTTAATACTTTTTTTCTTGGTGCAAAATATATCAAGTACTTCATTGTATCTCTTTATTTTAACGTAAACATTATACATAGCATCAGTAAATTTGAGTTGAATATCTGGTTTCTATACTTGATATTTACGGATTTTCTACGGTGGAGACGTAAGGGAAATGGTGGTTCATGTGGTGAAGTAAGAAAACCGCCTACAGTAGGTAAATAATATTTCAATAGGTCAATTAAAATTTAACCAGTGATTAAGAAATGACATTTAAGCCCCTTGTAAAAAATGGTTTACTTACTTTACAGGATCATTAACATCAATTACGATAGCCTATTTAATTTAAAATAATTTTAAAATAACCCATCAGCAGGTTTATGGTAACAATTTTCACCGACCAACTTTTATATTATATATTCGACGATCATTAAATAACACAGACACACCAAGACCATATTCTAGAGACATTAAAATACTATTTAAAGACTGGTGCACGGGTGAATCATTTAATTGATAGTTCACCCTATAATCTACCTTAATTTCTGAAAAAAAAATTCTAACGACCACTTTTGATCCTTATATGAAATTAACATTACCTTTTCATTCATTTAATCGGGTTAAACAAGTGTTGACGTGTGCAACAAAAAATGACATAGCATAAAGACATCAAATATGTTTTATTTCTTAGTTTGCATATAAAATAAAATTAACATTACACTTTAATCCCTATATAAAATTAACATGTCTATGAAATTAAGATACACTTTAGTTCGTATATAAAATATTTTTTAAAAATAATAATTGAATATATTTTTTAATAATTTTAATAATAGAATTATGACGTATATAATGAGATTGATATTTAAAAAGTATAATATAGAATTGTTGATTTATATTTATTAAAGGTACATTTTAATATTTTTAATAAAAAAAATTATATTTCTTTAAAAGATTTAAATGACATGTGAACATTTTGTTTTTTAAAATTTCAGTATTATTGAAAACTAATTGCTACTGAAAAAAATATTCATTTCACATGTCATCAGTTAATTTGACTTGATAATGAAAATATAAGATACTTCACCTAACGTTTATCATATACAGATTAATATCAACTTGTTCCATTTAATAACTTCAACATTAAATATTATCAATGTAACAATTAAATATAAAGTAAAACAAATCTAAAAAAAATTTAAATTGCTTCTCCACTTCTCTCGATTCAATTACAACAATGGTGACAAATCTTTGTTGAAAGCCTTCAATACACAAAATAAATATTCTCTTCTTGGTAATTTATTCTATATCTAAGAACTAATCAGAATTTAAATTCTAAATTATTTGATTAAGGAACACAAATTATTAGTAATTTTATCAATTATTGTTGTAGGATTCGTTGCTATTTGTCACGCTGTTACGTTACTTACGTATATAAACAAATGCTAAACTATGTAGTTCATTTCGCCAAATAAAAAAAAAAGTATTAGTTCATGTTCAGTAACCACTTATATATTATTTTATTTGGTAGCAATATATTACTTCACGAATAACGAAATTCCTGTCTTGATCAGCATAGGGGTAACTATGTTCGTGTATCATGGCACTTCTTGTGCTCCATAATATATAGTTTGTTTTAATTGCCTATGAAAAAAACAAGTCACACAAAAGTGACAAAACAGGGAAAAAATACTGATAGATAATAGTAATATCTTAAGAAGGCCAATCAAGCTCGTCCAGTGCGCCTTCCAACTTTGAGTGCTAATTCGGTATCAATTTTGAGGGAGATGTCTAGTGCTTTCACAGAATGAGTCAACGAACCACTGCCAAAAAAAGCCAAGTCAGCAAGTATGGTATTATGTCGGCATCCTCAATTCATATGATAATTATCTTACAATTAATCCATAACGGACTAGGTTCGATCCTAATAAAAGAATATAAAATTAGCAAGAGTATGGTATTATTAACAGGAAATAGCACTATATGTGAGTCTTTTATACAATTATAACCATGCCGTACCAATTACCAAAATAGAAAGAAAAAAAAAAAAACCATCGTAATAATTGACTTAGAAGAATCAAGAAAAGGATTCCTACCCTACATGTATGGTACAGAAGATTGTAATTTATAACAACAGGATATTTGTTGACGCATGCGTTGGCCAACATTGTTTAAGAGTTATACACCATGTTGGTTTTAATTATAGGTGAGTATGAGTCAGAGTATGCAAAAAAAATGTTGGTTTTAGTTATAGGTGGATGACTCAGTCTAGTTCGTTTTATCTGCATTTAAAAAGAGGAAATTTCTTCATACACCCAAAATTAACATTGTAATATCAATATTGTACTTTATTAAAAGCTTAAGTTTGGTATGGACAGATTATCAGCATCATTTGCAATTCGTAAGAATCTTACGCTCTAACCAACTGAACTAATAGGTTAATTATGTTAAAACATAATTAATATCGCTATATATAACATTAAAATTTCTAATGTATATTAAATATATAAGTTTATATGATAAATTTTATAACAATTAATTTTTATCTAATAATGTAAGAATACACGAAGGAAAATACACAATATCAGATAATCAATAAAAGAACTCAACAACTCACTTTTTATATCAAGAAACTATAAATATTCAAATACTAAGAAATATATCAGAATACACGAAGTTTTATCCAAACACTTAATAATCTTAAATATATCAGAATATACTAAACACCAATAATTTGATTGATATTCAGATTTAAAAATAAAATGGGCTATCCGAGCCCAACCAATTCGACTAAAATCGGGTTGATTTGATTTGGGTCATCAGATTATGATTTGTTTTTCAAGTTATTACCTCTAATTATTGTGTATTTTATATAATTTTTTAATTTCATATTAATGCAAGATAAAAATATTTCATGATGTTTCAATGACTAAATATTTATTTAAGCAGAAAAGGAAGGAAAATGTATTATAATACTAGATTCTATGAAGTGGAACAACCAAACTTAAAGTTTACCTAGAAATGTAGGTCACTCCGCTTTGCCCAATTTTATGTACAGTATCTAGTGTGACATTGCCTGATGCCTGACATCACAAAAATGACACTAGAAATTAGTAACTAAAGTCATCCTCATCCAAATTTATGAGAGGAATGCTACCACCATTCCCTCTAACACTCTCTGATTGGCTGAAATTTGTAGATATAATCACCAGTTTTGATGAATCTCATTTAAATTAGGACATAGAATCTTTAATGATAAATGAGACTCACTAAAATTGTTGATCTTTAACAAATTTCAGTCAATTACAAAACAAGTGTTGAAAAGAGTTTCAGAAAAAACATCATAGCATTTCTCAATTTATGATATCCACATAATATCCGAGATCCTGAAATTATTAAGTGACCCAAGTTAATATTAATATGACGACAATGCAAGAAAAACCAACTAGTCCAAAGGAAAAAGAGAATATGACTTGGCCAGCTGATGACAATCAAAACAATATCTGAGCCATGGAACCATAAAAATATGACCTCGAGTCATAAGGGCCAACATTAAAGAGTAAACCCATAATTTTGGACTTCACGTATCGCTGAGCGAATTTCCATCTACCTCTTTAGACGATTAAACAACTGAGTAGACATGCTAGTTTCTCAACAAATTGACAGACCGGATACGAAATCACTGGTGCTCGATCTAGTGGTATTTTTATGGGGATTCTATCTATCGCTGTAGGATCCCTATTCAAGATCACTGCAGTTCCTTTTCAGGCGATACAAGAATGACAGAAATAAAAATATAAAACCAGTACCAAAATATTCTGCATCGTTTATTCTAACAAATAATCCAAAATATTTTGTAAAGATTAAACTAAGCAAATTTAGTCGTGAATACCTCAGTCTCATATCTCCCATTTATCAACTGCACAGCTTCTTTTAGCATAGATATGTCCACATCCCCATTTCGTAGAGGTACAACCATATTGTCCAACATTATTCGAGTCAAAGAAGTCTTTGTTTGAGATGAATAATGTAAGACTTCTTCCACTTCCTCAAGAGTCCTGGTCTCAACCTGGAAAAAACACAAAAAACCTTGAAACACCAATGGGACCCCTCTGAATTTATGCCAGCACTCAGCAATTACAAGGCATTTACCCAAACCTTCACATTGAGGACAAGACAGTTGTTTTAGAGGGTGGTATTAATAGGAAATTAGATCCTAATCGGGATAGGCCCTTTAAGGTATACTCTAGAAGGCCCAAACATAGTAAGGCCTGAGAGTTGTAGTGAGCATTGTGGGTTAGTGGGAGTTAGTTAGAGGAGAGAGAAGGTGAGGAATATTTCTGTTATAATTGGGATTGTGGGTTTGGCGGTGGGGTATGATGGATTTGGAATAGAAAGTGGAGCTCAGAGAACCTTTCTCTGACTTGGGGGAGCATTGTTCTCATTTCATTAGTGCCTATTTCTTTTCAACACACGCATTCTGATATTTTGTTGTTTCCATTGATAACGAAAAACATATCAGTATCATTACACCAGATACAGTTACTAGGGCAGTAGGGACGAGAATTTCAGTTGTCACCACTGCACATGTGGCAGGTAGGAAAAGAAGGAGGGTATAGAGGTGTGAAATATGGTAAAGGAAATGATAAGGGGGATGCAAGGGGGAGAAGGGCAACCAGTCAATCATTCAATTCAATAAGGAATTAGGGCCCTAAGGCAGGAAGGAGACCCTCAACAAACCACATGTATTTCTTTCTATCTGCTTTTTTTGTTTTTCAGTGAAGAGGGATTTTCCCTATTATAAGGAATTATTAGTTATCAGTAAAATCTGTTCCTATCATCTTGTTGCTCCATCAACAAACCATTTGTTCCACAAATAGTTATTAGTTTACTGTGTGGCAAATCGCAGCAACTGCTAATAAGTCACAGTTGGAACCTGGCAGGCATCACAATTTTCATGAACTTTTGATGGGCCTCTCAAATGCTATGACAAGGTTTATACACGAAGAAAGGCCCAAATGGGAGGAGCTGAAGACAATACAGATTCAGTTGGGGGGGGGGGGGGGGGGGACGGGGGAGCGGCAAAAGGGGGGGGGGGAAAAGGGGGGGGAAGGAAGAAAGAAAAAAGGGGGGATTTAAGAG
>CM023949.1:18188540-18208601 GCA_013407115.1 Glycine latifolia | reverse complement strand
GGTTTCCCACATTCAAAGCATGTAAAGTTGCTGTCAATCTTCTTCTTCTTCTTGTTGTTGTTGTTGTTCTTGGTGTTTCTTGAGAATTTTTTGCCCTTATTCTTCTTCAAGAATTTGCTGAACTTTTTTACTATCAAGTTCATGTTCTCTTCATCTTCCTCATCACTTGATTCTTCCTCTTTTTCCCTTTTAGATGTTGCAGCTTTTAGAGCAATTCCTTTGTCTTTCTTTTCTTCATCTTCAACACAAGTTAGTTGAGACAATTCTAATTCATATTCAAGTAACTTACCAAAGAGTGCAGCCATTGACATTTTGGACAAGTCCTTGGATTCTTTGATTGCTGTCACTTTTGGTTGCCAAGACCTAGTGAGACACTTCAAGATCTTGATGTTTAGTTCCTCAACATCAAAATTTTTTCCAAGTCCCAAGAGATGATTGACAATATGTGTGAATCTTATTTGGAGCTGGGAAATGCTTTCATTTGTGTTCATCTTAAACATTTCATACTCATGGATCAATGAATGCTTCATTGATCTTCTGACTTCTTCAGTTCCTTCATGAGTAATATCTAACATCTCCCACATCTCCTTAGCACTTGTGCATCTAACTGTTCTAAAAAATTCATCAGAGGAAAGTGCAGAGGTTATCATATTTTTAGCCTTAAAATCATATTGAACAATCATTTTCTCAACATCATTCATCTCATCCCATTCTTTGGGAATCATGTCATTACCAACTGTTTTGATGGGCACCACAGGACCTTTTTCTATTGCATTCCAAGCACCTGAGTCATTTGATTGAATAAAGATTTTCATCCTATTTTTCCAAAAACTGAAGTTGTCCCCTTCAAACAAAGGAGGTCTGTTTAAAGAAGCACCTTCCTTGAAAGTTATTTGTGAGGTATTCATTTTGAAAAGAAAATAGTGATCTTGAGTAACTTTCAAGAACCAGCTCTGATACCAATTGAAAATGATATGAATATCTCACACTTAACCAATAAGGGGGGTGAATTGGTTAAACCTTGGTAAATTAAAATTTCTTTAATCAAAATCAGAGTTCCTGGGATCTTTATCACTTTTCAAAACCAAGAAACTTTATTCAATCAAGTAGCTCAGCCCCAAAGAATTCAATGAATCAAAACTTATATAATTGGTCAAGCAATTTAATCAAGAACACAATGAATATAATGAGTTAAGGGATAGAGAAGCAAGACACAATCAGATTTATACTGGTTCACTTCAACACTAGAAGCTACATCCAGTTTTCTTCCAACCAACACTAGGTTAGAGTTCCACTATTATAATTTTCAGTTCTTACAATCAATTACAATGTCTCCCTTTATCAACCCTAGATAAAGTACAGAAATCTAAAACCCTATTAGATTCTAAGAGACAAGAACCTGAGAACACTACTCAATTCTTTCACCTAGAGAACCCTACTCTAGATACATGCAAGAACTCAATTACAATAGCCAATTCACAAAGAAAAATCAAAACGAAAATTACAACCAGATTAAGGAGAGAAACAACCTGATGATCCAATGATGCAATGTAAAATGAAGTTACCAGCTCAGGTTGAATGATTACCAATCAAATAGCACAACTTTCCTTAATCTTGAAAAGGTTTCAAGCTCCAAGAATGACTCAACC
Source organism: Glycine latifolia (assembly GCA_013407115.1). Lineage (NCBI taxonomy): Eukaryota > Viridiplantae > Streptophyta > Magnoliopsida > Fabales > Fabaceae > Glycine > Glycine latifolia. The sequence goes on along the minus strand of CM023949.1, from coordinate 18,206,952 downwards.
ACTCATGATTAAAACACAATGGAGCAAGAAAGAATTTATCCCTTAGAAAACCCTTAAGAATGCTCACAAAACTGTTTAAGCTCAGAAAATAAGAATGGGTAATGTTCCACGAAGTTAGAAAAGCAGCTGAGCCATAGTTCTATTTATAACAGATTTTTATAACTGCTTGTAATCGATTAAATCACCATTTTAATCGATTAAAACACTTATGTAATCGATTAAGTCACCACTTTAATCAATTAAAGTGTTCATGAGTTTTCTGGGTTTGAGCAACGAGCAAATTAATCGATTAATACGAGCTGTAATCGATTATTCCAGTAGCACTGTGTTTTCTAAAAGACTTGAGTAATCGATTACGAAATGTGGTAATCGATTATTCCAGTGCAGCATGATTTTCTCAAAATGTTGTGTAATCGATTACGAATGCTGGTAATCGATTATTCCAGTGGAGCATCCTTTTCTCAGAAGCTTATGTAATCAATTACAAATAGTGGTAATCGATTAAAGTGTTCATAAAAGCTTTTCCAGAAATGAAGACGAAGCAGATAATCGATTATTACGTTTAAGTAATCGGTTATTACAGTAGACTTTGTGTTTTTCCAAAAACAATTGAATCATTTTAAAACCTTGGTCAATTTATCAAAGCCTTGTGATTTTTGTTAAACCAATTAAGTTAATTATGGATTAAATGAATGCAATGCACTTGGATCACCAGCATTTCTTTTCTTTTACACATTTCACACTGAATTGACTTCAAGGCATCAATTGCATGTTGAAAGCTCAAAACCAAAGCTTGAATCAAAGTTCCTTTGTATTCTTTAAGTAGGTCCCCCTGAATCCAACATGGTGGAGCCGGACACATTTCAGATTAGGGAGAATATGACTTGCCCAACACAGCCAACCCGGATTCTTGACAGGATGGAGAAAAAGATTCGGAGTAAGACTATTCCCATAGTCAAGATATAGTGGGAAGGGAGAACACCTGAGGAGGTGACTTGGGAGCGGGAGCATGAACTCTTGCAGTTGTACCCCGAGTTACTTGACAGGTAAGATTTTGAATTTTGCAGTCAAAATTCTTAAAAAGGTGGAGTGAATGTAAGGATTTGGGTGTCCAGATGGGCACTTTAAAAATAATAATATTATGCTTAGGAGGTAGTTATGATTATAACGATCCTGTAACAGATCCGGGTTGGCGTTTCTTAAAGTGAGTGTTAACAAGGAACTCGGATTAGTGTGACTGGGTTGACACTTCAGAGAGTAAATAGCACCTTTATAGGGCAATGCTGACATGGAGGATAAAGTGTCGAGGTAGACCCTGAACAAGGTCGGATAAGGTCGGACAAGGGTGGAACCTTGGATTTTATAAAGTGTCGAGGTAGACCCCGAACAAGGTCGGATAAGGTCGGACAAGGGCAGAACCTTGAATTTTATAAAGTGTCGAGGACGGACCCAACACTATACAATCGATTACATAAGTGTTTGTAATCGATTAAAACAGACAGCACTTACTTGATACAACAGGTAAGACTTTTGATTGTATTAATACCATGAACCTACCAAGGTTGTCTGGGTTACGAATGCCGAGTTGTACAAGGTAGGATTTTGATGGGTAATTTGAACCTGGCAGCGAGTGTGTATGATGACTAAGCTAATTTTGACATCTGGCATTATTGGCGCATGACACATGCGCCAGGGCCATTTAAATAGACCATTTCTCTACTTTTCGATGCAAACACTATCATCTTCTTCCTGTCTCCGTTTTCTCCATTTCCAATCGAGAAAACTTCATAACCACTTACCCTTAACCAAAAGCCCTTTGCATGCAACTGGAAAGTTGAAAGGAACCACCCCATAGCTAAATTCCAACCTTGGTTTCTTCTGAAAACCATTAGATGGAGTGATCGTCTTCTCCAATAACTCTCACAAAGTTTTGACTTTGAGGGAAAAAAGGTATTTTTTTAGGACATTCGAGCTTGGAGACGCTGTCCTCTAGCCTTCCTGGACGTTGTAGAGGTAAGACACTCACGTCTTACCGATTATTTGAGACTGTGTTTTTGAGATGTATAGGGACCCAATTCAGCCAGAGCTAGAACTAGGCTTGGGTCCTTTAGAAAAGAATAGTGTTTCTTTTTCATGCAACAATTGATGACTTGCTTGCATGCAATGGTTTGATAACCGCGATTGATTTCTTGCATGCTTTTGCAGAGCGTGATACAGAGGATATTGGTTGTTGTGACCATGAGGACAGAAGAGCTGAGTAGCACTTAGTGCAGGTAAGCTCTTTGTTCTTGAGAGTTTTTCCCCTTGACTGTCTTCTACCATACTCTGAGAGTGTGATGGTTCTTATATGTCATGATGCATGTGGTATTGAAATTGTATGTTACTGCTTTTTAATTGAGAACATGTATATGATGTACATTGTGACGATATGTCGTATGATTGATGAGATTCTCTGGCCAGTAGAATGGACTAAATATGAACTTCCCTTGGAGCCAAAGACATGTGGAACAACTCTAAGTGGTCAATATATATATAAAAACCCTGAGAGAATGTGCCCTTAAGTGGATGATCTTCCTCAGGCAACGATATACAGAGAATGTGCCCTTAAGTGGATGATTTTCTCTTGCTATATTGGTGTTGCATTCCCGATGTTGGTAGCGGCCAACGGAATGGCACCTGTGTTGTTATATACATGTGATGCATTTTTATGACAGCCGAGATGGCTAGATTATGTGATGCCTGTTTTGATACTATGTATCGTGAAAAGTGAACCAGGGGGAGGAGAAGCCTTCAAGAACCCAGAGTTTACTGAGATTGTATCTCACCCCGGTTGGGGATTATATGTCTTTGCAGGTGATGATCAGAGAGAGGATGGTGGATCCTGAGGCAAGAGATCCTGAGGCAAGAGGCCCGGGTAGGGATGCAGTTCGATGGATCCCGGGACAAGAGGCCGAGCCGGGATGGGATTCTGAGTGAACCTTAGGCATACTTTTCATTTTGAAAGCATGTTGGCTCATTATTTTTGTTGTCTATATACACTTTATACCTTGACCCTGACGGGAGGACGCACATTTAATGCAAAATACGTTGTATTTTCACGAGTGTTTACCATACATAATGCACAGATGATGTTATTATGGACGTATGATGATGTCATATTTATTAGTGGCTTCCTAATTAGTTATCTTCTATTAATTGCTGCGCTTAACGACCATAATTGAATGTTAATGAACCGGATGCATACGGGGTGTTACAATAAGGCCAAGACTGATGTTATTGCTTCTCTACCTTACCTCGCTTTTGTGCGGGAAGTGCGTTCTTTTCTTGGGTATGTAGGTTTTTATAGAAGATTCATCCAGGATTTCAGCAAGATTGCACTGCCATTGTCCAAGCTTCTCCAAAAGGACGTAGACTTTGTGATTGACCAACCTTGCAAAGAGGCATTTGAGGAGTTGAGAAAGAAGCTTACTACCTCTCCCATCATGCAACCACCAGATTGGGAGCTTCCATTTGAACTCATGTGTGATGCCTCTAACTATGCGCTTGGGGTCGTGTTGTCACAGAGAGTTGATAAACTATCCCATGTCATTGCTTATGCTTTATGTACTTTAGATGCAACCCAAGTTAACTACACCACAACTGAGAAAGAGCTTTTGGCTATTATTTTTTGCTATTGTTGCACACAAAGTTTGCACCCCACACCATTTGTTCTATTTAACCCCAAATTTGATTTGCTTGATTGTTATGTGACCTTGGTGGTGTTGTATTCACAAAATATATTATTGCATAATGTATTATGTGATAAAACTCCTTCATTGCCAGACCTTTGAATTAGGAGTTATAAGATTGATTTAATACAATTGAGAAATGAGATTTAATAGTGTGACCTTCGTTGTTTTTTTTATTATTTTAAAAAATGTGCTTCTAAAACATGCTCTCCCCAACAAAAAAAGAAAAAAGGTGCCAAAAAATTAATCACAAGGCCCCAAACTTAAAACAAATAAACAACAATTACTTTTTAAATGTTGTTGAAAGGAAATTTGAATTTAAAATGTTGTTACTGTAGATAAGATAAATGTTTGTTAGATAGTTTAAAATTGCAAATAGACTAATAGGATGTTACCTATTTTCTTGGTACTGTTTGTTTATTCCATCTATGTAAATGTACCTCATTGAATAGGAAATAATAGGAAAGAGAGTGAGAATAATTCTCAGCATTAGAGTTATTACTTTCAACATGGTATCGGATGTGTTATGATCCTAAATCAGAATTCCCCTTTACTTCCTCCTGAACCCCACACTTAGTTTGTTCTAAAATCCCTAATTTCCCAATTCTTCCATGAACACTATCGACTCATCCTTGAATTCCACTGGCCTTCCTCCCGATTCTTCCACTGCCCCTCCTTCCAACATCGTCATCCACCATGTCATGGCTGATGATGCTACTTCTCCTCAAGCCAATGTTGTTTATGAAGGCATTCTTGGTAAGTCCTTTGCTCTCTCTACTCATTTTGGGAATGATATATGGATAATAGATACTGGTGCTTCTGACCATATGATTCATTATCCCTCTCTTTTATCTCACTTTACTTCCTCCCCAAAATCAACCATTACTACTGCAAATGGTGGGTCTGCCGTAATCACTGGTCAAGGTTCTCTTCAACTTTCCTCTTCCCTAAACTTTGATTATGCACTTGTAGTGCCTTCCCTTGAATTCAATTTACTTTCTGTTAGTCAACTTACCTCCAATTTGAATTGTACTATCAATATTTTGCCTACATTTTGTCTCTTTCAAGACGTCCAGACACAAGCGATCCTCGGTTATGATGTTAGACATGGCAAACTACTATCTCCAAGTTTCTACATGTGAGGATCAGTTATGTTCTCAGGCTTCTGCTACCACTTCCCCTGATACTTCTGCATCCCCTATATGGCTCTAGCGCAAGAGACTCATACACCTTTCATTCAGTTACCTTAAAAAATGGTTTCCCCATTTATTTTCTAAGTGTACTTTTTCTGATTTTCATTGTTCAACTTGTGAATTGGCCAAGAGCCATCGTCTTCCTTTTTACCCAGTTTGAATAAAAGCATAATTCCCTTTTCAAGTAATCCACTCCAATGTATGGGGCCCTGCAAAAATTGCCTATTTCTCTCAATCTTTGTATTATGTCCCTTTTATTGATGAGTGTACCCGTATGACTTGGATTTTCTTAATAAAACATAAAAATGAAGTTTTCTCTACCTTTAAAACATATTTCAACATGGTTCATACTTAATTTTCCAGCAAAATTCAAATTTTCCATACTGATAATGGGTTAGAATATATGAATGGCTCATTCTCTGACTTCCTTTCCTCCAATGAAATTAAACATCAGTCCTCCTACACCTATACCCCTCAACAAAATGGCTTGGGTGAGCGAAAGAACCGTCAAATTTTAGAGGTAGTTTGGGCTTCCCTCTTTGATATGCATGTCCTTCCTTGGTTTTGGGGTGAGGTTGCTTTTTCTGCTGCCTATCTCATCAATTGCACTCATTCCCGTGCCCTCAACTTCCTCACCCCTAAACAAAAACTTGAATCTTATTTCTTCATTCCTTATGTCTTAAATCTTGAACCCCGTATCTTTAGATGCACTGTATTTGTCCATGTTCCTAAAGCTCTCCATACAAAACTTGACCCCTGTGCAAAGAAATGTATTTTTGTGGGTTATTCCGATGTCCAGAAAGGCTACTGCTGCTTTCATCCACATTCTCACAAAATGTATGTCACTTGTGAAGCCTCATTCATGAATCTGAACCTTATTATTCAGGGGAAGATTCTAATTCTTCTTTTCAAGGGGAGACACCATTCCATAATATTATAGAAGAATAATCTTGGTTTTCATTGCCTGCTCTTATCCTAATTCTGTCAAAAATAGCCCATTATCTACTGATCATTCTCCTGGACCAGATCTTGAAAATGTTAATGAGTCCTCACATGCTGAAACTCCACGTCTACCTCTCATAATTGAATCACCTACTATGGATGCTTCTGAAGAACAAATTGAATCTACTAGTGAGGTAATTCCTGACCATCCTTTATTACTTTAAAAAAAACACTTAAAAGGTCAGAACGACCAACTAAGGGTATTCCTAAACTAGTATATGAACTAGACCCGAAAGTTAAAGTTAAATATCCCATAAGTAGTTATGTATCATCTCATAGGCTGTCTGAATTATATGCTCTAACCATTTGGTGGAGGTCCAAGACAAGCCAAAGGTCTAGAAGGAGAGCTTGAAACACTTCCTTTGGTGAGCTTCAAAGGACCAATGACAAGAGCTAGGATTCAAGCACTTCAAGATCACATCCAAGCTAACTTGAGCAAGCATGAAGATGCACATCAACTCAAGGATGACAAGAGCTGGATTTTGATGTCTCAAATCCAATTTAATTCAATAAATTCCAGCACTTGTTAGAAGAAATTCAATAAAACAATTGTAAATAGGTTGCTACTATTTTAATAGATTATTTTAACCTTGTAATCGATTACAGCATTTTAGTTGCAAACAGGAACAAAGGCCTTACTACTTTAATCGATTAAATGGCTTGTGTAATAGATTATTTCAGTTCTTGACTGCTTTAATCGATTACAAGAGCGAATTAATCGATTATTCCAGTCAGAGGTTGCAACTGCACATGTTTGGGAAGCCAAAGGTCATTTAGGGAAAGCTTGCACTTCAAGCTTCATTTAGGCTTCATCTCAATTTGTATTTTCTTACATTTCAGGGACATTTACCTTGTAATTTTGTGGCCTATATAAAGTGTCAAAACTGAATGTAACTAACTTTGGTTCATTAATACAATTTCTGAAAAATTGTTGTAAGAGTTTCTCTCTTGTTCTTGTTCAAGAACTTCTTGAGTCTTATCAATGGCTTCCCAATGCTATTGTGGTGATTCTTCCTAGACTTATTGGAGAGCTTCTCCATGGTGTCTTCACCTTCATCCCTATCCTTTCTTCCATCTTCCATTTTCTGCAATTTAAACTTCTAAAACAGCCCCAATTAAAGGAGTGCTGGAAGCTTATGTGTTCTTGAGGTTTGCTTGAAGCTTGGGTTCTATTGCAAGGTAGATTTGGGAAAACTTAATGGCTATGGGTTCAGCTGTTACATCATGTGGTATCTAGAGCCTAATCCTTGTAGAATTCTTCTTCAAGTTCAGTTTTAAGATTGCTTCAAAGGGAAAATTCTGCATCAAATCCAAAAAACGAAAATCCATTTCAATTCCTTGTTTCTTGTTGTTTTCCTTTGATTCTTGGTGGTGTGGGCTTGTTGTGTGTTCAGCCACAAAACCTTAGTGATTTCTTCAAGTTCCATGTGATTTCATGTTCTTATGTTCTTTATGTTCTTCATGTGTTCTTGATATTTTTCTAATTTTCTAGTCTTGATTCTTGTCAACTTTTGTTTGTAGTGTTTTTGTGTTGTATAACCACCTGTTTTGATTCTAATCTCATGCCTAAACTGAATTGAGTTGTTAGAAGCAAATTTTACAATTGTTATACATCATATTTTAGTGATTCATTGAATTTCATTAAGGATTTTTGAACTTGTTCAAAAGAAAAACAAAAGCTGAAAAAAAATTGTGAAAGAAACAATCCAAAAGCAAAAGAAAAATACATCAAGTGTACAACCAAAGACATTATTGATTAGTGGCTAGAAAAAGTGAAAGAAAAACAGAATTGAGAAGCGAATTACAAAATTACAAGTTCCAAAATTTCCTTTGAACAACAAAATCAAGTGAACTTGTATAACATGCAAATTTGATGAAATTTGGCTGCTAGCAATTGAATTCACTTGGCATATCCTCCTTGTGCAGTTTGGTACAACCATAGTATTCCTTGAGTTGTCTCATTAAATTTCAAGTTGAGTTGTGCTTTTCTAAATTTTTCTTTGTTACTTGTATCTTAAAATTTCCAAGGTTTTTTCTTAGAGTTTTCTTGTTCTTTGGACTCTTGAGTCTAGCCTAGAATCATTTCCTATTTCACTATAGTAAAGAGGCTTGATTTGATTATAAGTTTTTGCTTAAGAACTATAGAGAGGAATAAGTGTGAAAAAAGGCAAGAGAGAACATTATAGAAAGAGCCTAGATTAAGTGTGCAAACACAAGTGTGAGTGGTGAGAATTTCCTTATATACTTGTATTTTTGCTAACCATTTTTTTTTGAAGGATGAGTTCAAGTGGAGGAGAGGCTTTGTCACCTAGGACCTCTAGGTTGATGAAAGTCATGACAAAACAAATGAAAGACTTGCAAACCAAAATGGAAATCAAAATGGATGCCAAAATTGAGGGAATACAAAGGGAGACCCAAAGGAGGAGTCATCTAATGGAAAGTATGGATGGAGAGGCTCATAATAGTAGGAGGTTGAGTGAGTATGCTTCTTCTCATGGAGGAAATTATTATGATGAGAGGAGCGAGAGGGAGGAGTGGAGAGAAAATAATAATAGAAGAGAAAATCATAGGAGACACAATCCTAGGAGGCAAAATAAAGATAATGAAGATTGGAGGGTGAGAAGAGAAGAGAGAGATGGGAGGAATGGAGGATTGAATGGAGTGAAAATAAAAATATAATGATCCGGAAGAGTATTTTGAGTGGGAGATGAAGGTAGAACAAATTTTCTCATGCCAACCTTTTGATGAAGAAAGGAAAGTTACTCTAGCAACTTTAGAGTTCAGTGGTTATGCTTTGATATGGTGGAACCAAATTCAAGTGGATATAGGGAGGATGAAGAGACAAAGAGTAAATTATTGGGATGACTTGAAGGCATGCTTGAGAGGAAGATTTGTTCCAACTTATTATGCAAGAGAAGTCCATAACAAGCTTCAAAGACATTTCCAAGGTTACAAGAGTGTTGATGGATATTATAAGGAAATGGAATTGATGATGATAAGGGCTGAAATTATGGAGGTTCAAGAAGCAACAATGGCTAGGTTCCTTCATGGCCTGAATAGAGAAATTCAAGATGTGATGGAGCTACATTCATATGCAACAATTGAGGAGCTAGTCCACAAAGCTTAAAGGGTGGAGCAATAACTAAAGAGGAGAAAAGCCTCCAAATTCTCAAATGGGGCTGCAACTTCCAGCTGGAAGGACAAGCCTAAAAAGGAGGTTCCTCATGAGAAAAATAAAGAAGAAAAGGTGGGAAGCTCAAGCAAAAAAATTGTGGAGCCAACTCCAAGAAGATCAAGCAATATCAAGTGTTTTAAGTGTCTTGGTAAGGGACACATTGCTTCTCAATGTCCTAACAAGAGGACTATGATTTTGCTTGAGGATGGAGGCATAAGGAGTGAGTCTTCAAGTGACTCAAGTAGTTCTTCAAGTGAAGAAGAAAAAGAACTCACACTAGTAGAGGCCAAAGAGGGAGATCTCTTGATTGTAAAGAGAATGTTGAGCAATTTTTGCCTAGAAAAAAGAGGAGACTCAGAGAGAAAATATTTTTCACACAAGGTGCTTGGTAAAAGACAAGGTATGATCACTTATCATTAATGGGGGGAGCTGCACCAATGTGGCCAGCACAAGACTTGTGGAGAAATTACACTTGCCAACCACCAAGCATCCAAAGCCATACAAGCTACAATGACTTAGTGAAAGTGAAGAAGTGGCGGTAAATTCCCAAGTGCTCATTCCCTTTTCTATTAATGCTTATCATGATAATGTTCTTTGTGATATTGTTACAATGGATTCTGGTCATATCCTTCTTGGTAGACCATGGCAATATGATAGAAAAGTGATACACAATGGCATGGAGAACACTTTTGAGTTTGAGCACCAAGGCAAGAAAATTATTTTGAGGCCTTTGACTCCTAGACAAGTGTGTGGGGATCAAATAAAGATGAAAGAAAAGAGGATTGAGGAGTTAAAAAAAATACTGCAACTAAAAAAGAGAAAAAAGGCGAGATGCCAAAGAAAAAAAAATAGTGAGAAAAAAGGAAAGGAAAAAGAAAATGATAACAAAAAGATTCATGAGATTAAAGAGAGCTTGTTCTTGAGTGAAAAGCAAATTAAGAGAGTGCTATTAGCCCAACAACCTCTTTGTTATATACTTCCTAACTCTCTTTGTTTACATGCTGAAAAGGAAGGTGAAAAATTGCCCAAAGCTATGCAATCACTTTTGGAAGAGTATCAAGATGTCTTTCCAAAGGAAGTGCCTCATGGCTTGCCTCCCTTGAGAGGCATAGAGCATCAAATTGATTTGATTCCAGGTTGTGCACTCCCTAATAGGCCAGCTTATAAGACTTCACCAATGGAAGCAAAAGAGATACAAGCACAAGTAGAGAAACTACTTGAAAAGGGGTGGATCCGTGAGAGCATGAGCCCTTGCACTATGCCTATTATTCTTGTGCCTAAGAAGGAGGGAACTTGGAGGATGTGTACAGATTGTATGGCAATCAACAACATCACCATAAGGTATAGACATCCCATTCCTAGACTTAATGATCTTTTATATGAATTGTATGGTGCTACTATTTTCTCTAAAATTGATCTTAAGAGTGGTTATCATCAAATAAGGATGAGGAAGGGGATGAATGGAAAACGGCTTTCAAAACAAAATTTGGGCTTTATGAATGGTTAGTAATGCCTTTTGGTTTGACTAATGCACCTAGTACTTTTATGAGACTTATGAACCATGTGCTTAGACACTTTATAGGCAAGTTTGTGGTAGTTTACTTTGATGACATACTTGTTTATAGTGCCAATTTAAGTGAACATTTAATGCATGTTAAAAGTGTCTTGGAGGTGCTTAGAAATGAAACCTTGTATGGAGCAATTGATAAATGTTCTTTTTGCACTTCACAAGTTGTGTTTCTAGGTTTTGTAGTAGGTGCTCAAGGAGTGGATCAAGAGAAAGTGAAAGCCATCATGGAGTGGCCAACTCCTACAAGTGTGAAAGATGTTAGAAGTTTTCATGGTTTGACAAGCTTTTATAGGAGATTTGTCAAGGATTTTAGCACCATTGCTTCTCCTTTGAATGAATTGATGAAGAAAACCGTGAACTTTTCTTGGAAGCAAGAGCTGAAATTGCTTTCCAAACATTGAAGGATAAATTGTCTCATGCACCCATTCTTGCATTGCCTAATTTTAATGTTTCTTTTGAATTGAAATGTGATGCATCTAATGTAGGCATTGGTGGGGGGGGGGGTTAATTCAAGATAAACATCCTATTGCTTATTTTAGTGAGAAATTGAAGGGTGCATGTTTGAACTATTCCACTTATGACAAAGAATTGTATGCACTTGTTAGAGTCTTGCAAACTTGGCAACATTATCTTTTACCTAAGGAATTTGTGATACATAGTGATCATGAATCCCTTAAATATTTGAAAAGTCAAGGCAAACTCAACAAAGGACACGCTAAGTGGGTTGAGTTCATTGAGCAATTTCCTTATGTAATTAAACACAAGCAAGGAAAGTTTAATGTGGTGGCGGATGCCTTATCAAGAAGGCATTGCTTGATTTCTATGCTTGAAACTAAATCACTTGGTTTTAATCACATAAAGGAATTGTATGCAAGTGATCATGACTTCTCTAGTATTTTTGCTTTGTGTGAGAAAGGGGCTCATCAAGGATATTTTAGACATGATGGTTTCTTGTTCAAGGAAAAAAGATTATGTGTTCCTAAAAGCTCTTTGAGAGAACTTTTCATTAGAGAAGCTCATGAGAATAATTTGATGGGGCACTTTGGTGTGGACAAGACTTTGGCTATTTTATATGAACATTTCTTTTGGCCAAAAATGAGGCATGATGTGCATAAGCTTATTTCTCAATGCATTACTTGTCATCAAGCTAAATCTAGATTAATGCCTCATGGTTTGTATACACCTTTGCCTATTCTTAACTCCCTTTAGGTTGACATTTCTATGGATTTTGTGCTTGGCCTTCCAAGATCCAAGAGGGAAAAGGATTCTATCTTTGTTGTTGTTGATAGGTTTTCAAAGATGGCACACTTCATTCCTTGTCACAAGAGTGATGATGCTTGTGAAGTAGCCAATCTTTTCTTCAAGGAAGTGGTGAGACTACATGGATTGCCAAGAAGCATAGTGAGTGATAGAGACACAAAGTTCCTTAGCCACTTTTGGAAAACATTGTGGGGGTAAGCTTGGTACAAAACTCTTATTTTTATCAACTTGTCATCCACAAACGGATGGCCAAACCGAGGTGGTTAATAGAACATTGGGACAACTCCTTAGGTGCTACATCAAGGGTAGTTTGAGAACTTGGGAGGAGTGTCTACGTCACATTGAGTTTGCTTACAATAGAGTAGTTCACAATACTACTTCGTTATCTCCTTTTGAAATTGTTTATGGCTTTAATCCTTTAACTCCTCTTGATTTATTGCCTTTACCTAACACTTCTTCTATGGTTAATCATGATGCTTTGTCTAAAGCTTCTTATGTTAGAAAGTTGCATGAACAAGTGAAGGCAAATGTGGAGAGAAAGATGGAACAATATGCAAAGCAAGCCAATAAGCACAAGAAGCAAATGATCTTTAATGAAGGAGATTTAGTGTGGCTTCATTTAGGGAAGGATAGATTTCCTCATGAAAGGAAATCCAAGCTCCAACCTAGAGGAGATGGACCTTTCAAGATTCTAAAGAGGATCAACAATAATGCTTACAAACTTGAATTGCCTAGTGAGTATGGTGTGAGTAATACTTTCAATGTTTGTGATCTTTCTTTGTATGATGTAGGTACAAATGAGGAGGCAAACTTGAGGACAAGTTCTTTCCAAGAAGGAGGGGATGATGGAGGTCCAAGACAAGCCAAAGGTCTAGAAGGAGAGCTTGAAGCACTTCTTTTGGTGAGCTTCAAAGGACCAATGACAAGAGCTAGGATTCAAGCACTTTAAGATTACATCCAAGCTAACTTAAGCAAGCATGAAGATGCACATCAGCTCAAGGATGACAAAAGCTGGATTTTGATGTCTCAAATCCAATTTAATTCAATAAATTCCAGCACTTGTTAGAAGAAATTCAATAAAACAATTGTAAATAGGTTGCTACTATTTTAATAGATTATTTTAACCTTGTAATCAATTATAGCATTTCAGTTGCAAACAAGAACAAAGGCCTTACTACTTTAATCGATTAAATGGCTAGTGTAATCGATTATTTCAGTTCTTGACTTCTTTAATCGATTACAAGAGCGAATTAATTGATTATTCTAGTCAGAGGTTGCAACTGCATATGTTTGGGAAGCCAAAGGTCATTTAGGGAAAGCTTGCACTTCAAGCTTCATTTAGGCTTCATTTCAATTTGTATTTTCTTACATTTCAGGGACATTTAGCTTGTAATTTTGTGGCCTATATAAAGTGTCAAAACTGAATGTAACTAACTTTGGTTCATTAATACAATTTCTGAAAATTGTTGTAAGAGTTTCTCTCTTGTTCTTGTTCAAGAACTTCTTGCGTCTTATCAATGGCTTCCCAATGCTATTGTGGTGATTCTTCCTAGACTTATTGGAGAGCTTCTCCATGGTGTCTTCACCTTCATCCTTATCCTTTCTTCCATCTTCCATTTTCTGCAATTTAAACTTCTAAAACAGCCCCAATTCAAGGAGTGTTGGAAGCTTATGTATTCTTGAGGTTTGCTTGAAGCTTGGGTTCTATTGTAAGGTAGATTTGGGAAAACTTAATGGCTATGGGTTTAGCTGTTACATCACCATTGATCAAATATCTATTGTATCTATTCCTAACAATGGACATGAAGCATAGGATGATCCTAGATGGAAGAAAGCCATGAACATGGAGATGGAAGCACTCCAATACAATGCAACTTGGGAATTAACCCCCCTACCACATGGGAAAAAAATTGGCTGCAAATGGATTTTTAATATCAAACTTAAATTGGATGGAAGGATTGATAGATACAAAGCACGACTTGTTCCAAAAGGCTATACACAAAAATATGGAGTTGATTATCAAGACACATTTGCGCCAGTTGCCAAACTAAATACAATTCAGATCCTAATCTCCACAGCAGCAAGCAAAGATTGGCTGTTAAAGCAGTTTGATGTCAAGAATGCTCTAAATGGTGATCTAGAAGAAGAGGTCTAAATGGACGACTCAAAAGGGAATACAATATGTAAACTTAAAAAGGCTTTAAATGGCCTCAAAAAATCTCCTAAAGCATGGTTTGACAGATTCTCAGTTGCAATGAAGAATTTTGGGTATAAACAAAGCAATTCCGATCATGCGTTGTTCATAAAGTAGAATAAAGGGAAAATAACCATTCTTATTGTATATATGGATGATATGGTATTGACAAGAGATGATATAGAGGAAATAAAGTCACTAGAAAGACATTTGGCAACTGAGTTTGACATGAAAGACCTCAACCACTTAAAGTACTTCCTTGGCATAGAGGTTGCAAGGTCGAAAGAATGTATATTTTTATCCCAAAGAAAATACATTATTTATTTACTATCCGAAACAGGCATGTTGGCTTGCAAACCGGCTGACACCCCTATTGAGATGAATCACTCACTAAGGGTATACCCGGATCAAATTGACACAAATAAAAGCAGGTATCAGAGATTGGTAGGGAGGCTAATCTACTTGTCACACACTAGGCCAGATATTGCCTATTTAGTAAGTATTGTTAGTAGATTCATGCATTCACCAAGTGAATATCATATGAAGGTTGTTTTTCGAATTTTAAGATATATCAAAGGCACACCAGGAAAAGGCTTACTTTTCTCAAAACATTACAAAGCTTGCATTGAAGGCCACACAGACACGGATTGGGCTGGTGACAAGACAATTAGACAATCTACTTGAGGGTACTTTACCTTTGTGGAGGGAAACTTAGTTACATGAAGGAGCAAGAAACAAAAAGTAGTGGCAAAATCAAGTGCAGAAGCAAAATTTAGATATATGACATATGGTATTTGTGAACTCTTGTGGATTAAAAGCATATTGGCAGACCTTGGAAATTTTAATGATCAACCTATGAATTTGTATTGTGACAACAAAGCTGCTGTGAAAATTGCACATAGTTCGGTTCAACTTGATAGAACAAAACATGTTGAAGTGGATAAACACTTCATTAAAGAAAAGCTAGAAAAAAAGATCATTCAAAATGCTCATGCAAAATCCGAAGATCAGATTGCAAACATCTTAACAAAAGTGGTTTATGGAAAAATCTTTGAAGAAATGATTGACAAGTTGTGCATGACCAATATTCATGCCCCAACTTGAGGGAGAGTGTTAAAAGGAAATTTGAATTTAAAATTTTATTACTGTATATAAGATAAATGTTTGTTAGATAGTTTAAAATTACAAATTGATAGGATATTACCTATTTTCTTGGTACTATTTATTTATTCCATCTATATAAATGTACCTCTTGAAGAGGAAATAACAAGAAAGGGAGTGAAAATAATTCTAAGCACTAGAGTTATTACTTTCAACAAATGCACGATCAAGAACAGTAACAAAAATAATGCAAATAAGCTACCCAAATGCTGAACTTCCCCTATAACATAAACAGAGCCATGACCCTCACGTCATAATAACAAGCCAACTAGCCAAGCCCCTTCTATAACATTTGTTTTTACATAAGACAATTTGTTGTTTGCTTCCGCTAGTGTGAAAGAAACAAATAATTTGTTGTATACCATTCAATTCTATGGAGTTGTTTCAGGATAGAAGGTGAACATGGGCAAAAAAAAAAAAAAAATATATATATATATATATATATATATATATATATATATATCAAAAATGTGCCACAAAATAGTAGAAACATGATCTGTCAATGGAAGGAAAGAGAAAGAGAAAGAGGTGTTATTGAAGACCATTGCTTAATCAACATCGATCTATGTTGAGTTGTTTCAAGATGTAGAAACTTTCTAAGATGAATTTTTCAAGATGCACTGACCATATTGCAGTCAATTCTGTTAAAAAGTATCGAAAGAAAAGGCAGAAAATCAAATTAATACGAAAGTGGCACACATGTTTATCATTAATAGTAAATAGTAGATAACATGGAATGAGAAATATTGTCGTGATCACCTTTCCAATAATTTTGGATTCAGACGAAGCCACCCTGCATCATTTTCTAGTATTGATTGGTTTTCTAAACGGCCAGTTCTATTTCGTCATTATGCTAGTAGAAATAACAAATTGTGCTAGTAGAAAGTTTAAAAATAAGAGATTCATTATTTTAAATTCTCTTCATTATAAAATATTATTTAGCAAATACAATGTTTCGTGAAGAAAAAATATCCAATAATACGAGAATTTCGAAGGCAGATATATAAATAATCCTATGATTTCACTTCTACAAACCTAACAAGCAAAAAACTGAGCGTAAAGTACAATGTTTCAAAACAACAAAACATCAGTTGATTTTCTTGTCCATGTTCTTCACGAGCTGCTTCATCTGAAACCTCCAAAACAAGAAATAAGCCAACCCAATTCCAACCATAACATACAACCACACATTCTCCCCCTCACTCTCCTTCGGCGATTTCACCTCCTCTATCATAAAACTCTCCCTCTCCGAATTCCCCAATATGCCCTCCATCACGTGCCCGTGCAGCACGTACGCCCTGTCCCTCTCCCCCACCACAACCGATGTGGGAAACCCCTCCTCGTCAAGGTCAATCTTGTCAAACACCGCACCCTGGGCCCACCCGTCATTACTCTTCACAAACCACAATTTGCTAAAGGACACCACCAAAACGACGCCGTCTCCCCTCAAGGCAACGCCGTCAGCGCCCATTAGATCCTCGTTCAGAAGCACTTGTCTCACAGTCCCATCATCCTTATCGATTTTAAACATCTTTCCCGTATTGGATTGCACCACCAAGAGATAGCCCTTGTTGTTGTAAACGATGCCGTTTAGGCCGCAGAAGCTATATACTGTGTCGGGTACCACGGGGTGTAAGGTGAACTTCGGGGAATTTGATAAAATCGAAGCTTCTCCGTTGGGATTAACCTTCCAGATGTAGTTTCCTGCAGAATTGGTGACGTAAGCGTTGCCGTTGAAGTCTGCAGCGACGTCGTTCGCGGTGGCGCGTTTCTCGTCTCCGGCGGCGGAGGGGAGGGGGGAGAGGAAGAGGCGGCGGCGGGAGCGAAGGTCGTACGCAGCGAGGGCGTTGAACGGAGGGAAGGGCTCCGTGGCGTGGATCGCCGCGAGGACGCGGTTGTTGCGGGAGTCCACGGCGAGGCCAAGGAAGGTGACGTTTTCCGGGAGAGAGGCGTCGGAGATTAGGGTTTCGACCACGCCGGCGTCGGAAACGGCGGAGATCGTGCGGTGGCGGAGGGATCCGACCAGGAAGTGCTGCGCTGTCGGGTCCCACGCCAGGCCCTCGGGGAAGAGGTTCGGGGACCGGAAATTGATGATGTGGTGGTTGCTGGCGAGGACCGTGGAAATTCCGACGGCGAAGAAAAGGAAGAGAAGGGTGGTGGCTGCGGCGGCGCCGGCCCGGGAATTGGTAAAGGGGTGTTTGAATGAGAGTGTTGGCATCGTTACGTTTCGGTGCTGTTGTGGTGTGTTTGGTTACGATCTTAGGAGGTTAGAACTTAGAAGTATATTTATAAACGATATATATATATTTTTTGATACCGTGGAAAAGAATCAACAAAACTACTCACATTGTTCATTTTCTTGTCAAATAAGTGGCTTTAGGTCTCGAGGATTTCTTGTCAAACGGGTTGAACATCTAGGATTTTTTTTTAAAACTATATTATGAGTAACTATGAAGTATTTATTAGTTTTATAGAAAATTAATCTATATTAAAAAATTTGTTTAGATATTTTAATAGGATTTTTTCTCACAAATTATTATTATTTAGTTTGCATTTGTGTTTGGATAAATGATAATAAAATTGATTTTATAGAATTGGTTATAGTTAAAATTGATTTTGAAGTATTTGGTTTTTGTTTGGAAAACAAATATAAAAAAGTATTTTTCAAGATAATATTGATTGAGTTTGTTTAAACTTGTTTTTAAAAATAAGTGTTTTTTAATAAAATAGGCAATTTTATTTTTCTTATGTATTTGTTTAAATTATTTATACTTAAAAATATGATGTTTTACTTATTTTAAGATGCAAAGCATATCTTGCTTCATAAAAAAATTATTATAAAAAAGTACCTATTTTAAAATTATTTCTTTAAATTACTGCAATTTCATTAGTTACATGTCATCATTGAGCCTTTCTAATTTATGATACCATCAATTTATTTATGTGTGTTGGAATTGTGTGGCACTTAATGAATATATAGAGTATTATTAATTTATTTTGCTAGTGGACCTAAAGCCTTTACCTAAGCTGGCTGTTTTTCTTTTTGCATTTATTAAATCTCAAATCCACCATTCATTTTTTCTTTAATTTCAAGATTATTCTTTTATATTTATTCAGTTATTTTTTTTT